>JABSTQ010009041.1:867500-1385000 GCA_013358835.2 Ixodes persulcatus | reverse complement strand
AAGTAAGGCCATCTAGTGGACGTTTACAACGAAGTATAAACTGGATGTCGTGGGTCCTTATGTCTCACTCTGCAGTGCTGAACGCATGACACCTCTAAGGGGTGAATGATCCTATTTAGCTGCTGTCCAGGAACGACGCTCCATAGAAACTTTTGTTTTTACTATTTATGATAGCTGAATAAAATTCCTACATTTTACAGAGCTTAGTCTTGCCTTTTTAAACATGTGACTAGTTCTGACACACATTACTTGTTTTGCATGATTGATGTTCTACATGTAATGCAGCATGTTTATTGCGTCATGGGGTGTGGAAATTAGGTAGGTAATCATACATAAAGCCAGTCTATCTATATTTTATGGAACACTGGTACTTAGTAGGTCTGTTCTGTAATACATTGATATATATTTCAATTATATGCAAATAACATAATATTCATAGAACTAACTCCCCAAAGAGTGCTTCTATATATTCACTAAACATCCTGAACCAAACTAAAAAGCTTTGTCGGACTTTCGAGGTAAACCCTGGTTGCAACATTTATAAATTGACTCAAGCGAAATAGCATGTAAAACTAGACATTGTTTCATTTTGGGAAATCAATAATAGAACCATTTCAAAACATTCAATAATATCCACAATTGGTTACTTCAGCAATGTTGCCAGTTGCTGCACTCAGTGCAAACCTATTTTATAATATACAAGTTTAGGAAGCTTTTGCTTAACGAAATCAAAACATTAGAGAAACATTTGTATTGCTCTGCTATTCATTTGGGTCCCATTCTTTGTCTACCACTAGTGTTTCTTCCCATTCCACATTTCGTACAAGCAATTGAAGTAGTGGTAAAAATGATTAGTTATTTACCTGGAGTAGTTAAGGTCATTGGAAGTGCAGTCCATCTTGTTAAGCAGCTTAGTCTCACAGAAGCCGTCTTTGGAAGATTCGCAGGGCCTCCAGGCACTATGGTTAATCCACAAGGCCTCGTGGGGACTAAGACCCGTCCTGCCAGTTAGTGAATTGAAGCAGTTGCTCAGAAGGGTGCATCAGCAGTTTCATTCACAATGGTGCTCTTGTAGTCATGCAGATTCAACTAGACAAAAGCATTCTCGATCTAGGATGGGAAGGACTGAATTGCCCCTCACCTTAGGTCCTCTGACTTGTGCACTGGAGCTGAAGTAAAGAGTTAATTTTAAAGTTGACTCTAGTGCATGGGTGACATTTGTAGACATATAAAATGAGTTCTGAACCCTTTTCCTCACCTGCTGTAATTGCCTTCTTCAATTCGAGCTTTCGCTTGCGAACCACAAAGAGTACAAACATGCTGACGGCTATAAACATGAGGCACCCAATGAGGGCAATGAACCACGACTGCTTCACAATGTTGTGAAAAGGAGTGGACAATGACGTTGAAGATGGGCTATCTGTTGATAAAGAAAGAGAGCACAAGTCCAACACATTAACTAAGATAATGTCAAAATAAGGAGACTTTCTCAAAACCCATTTTAATGTCCTTGCCTTCAAAATAATTCGCAAGGGTGGAAAAGGGGGCTCTGAACTCACGCATTCTGAAAAGGACTGGAGAACTCAGGGGCCCGCTGCCGACCGAGGTGTGAGCAACAATGCGAACTTTGTAAGAAGATCCCGCTTTGAGGTTTGTCACGAGCAGGGAGTTTGTCGTTGAGTTTGTACTCTTGTTCAAGAAGGGCTCAGACAGGTTTCCTGTTAGATATACCTGCAATTCCACTGGCACATTTTTAACATGAAAGTATAGTATCATAAGAAACTGGGAAAAAATGTATGCTTGATAAGGCATGCATTTATACATTAGCACTAGACACTTTGGAATCACTTAGTTATGATTTGGGGTCAAGGCAGAAGTAAGAAGGGTGCAGGGAAACAGCTGAGACTCACATTATAGCCTCTCAGCTTTCCATTGCAGTGCTGAGGAGGAGGAGGAGACCAGAAGATTGTAGCAGTGGTAACATTCAACACAAGAGCTCTAACATCTTCAGGAGCTGCCGTTGGAACTGGAAAGGTTTATGGATATGATTAGGATAACTATATGGCATGTCACAGGACAAGCATATACATCTCAAGTATATCTGTGCTGGCAGCTTTGCTGCATTGCTCCATGCATGAGTGTGTACATGAAGCATATTGCGCCTACTGTGATCATTGTTGTGTTGGCCAACAATATTGGCATGTTTTTTTTGCTGAGCTGTATGCTGAATTAAAAATTGTCACAATATACTGAGCAATAAATTTTGCTTTCTGCTATAAGGACAAAACAGACATTCAAATGACAACGAGGGAACCTCAAGCATCTACATATTTAAAGATATCGGGGAAACTTTTATGATTTCCTGTTTGCTCCAAAATTCTACACATTTGGAACACACTGCCGACAACAGATATGGTCGGAATTTTAGGGTTTACATTGCACACTTCTTTTTTTTTTGCAGAGGAAGCACACCAGTGGTGTTGAATATTTATGCCAGCTTCTCCGCTGGAGTAGAATTGAGAGCAATGGTGGCAACACCACTAGTACCTGCATGATCAATTATGGCGGCAAATATGGTTCCCATAAAGTTACAACTAGGGTCCTGCACATCCGCGGATTACCCGCGTATCATCCGCGGATGTCCGCAGTCAACTGGCGGATACGTATAAAATGATTCATATTTGGCGGATTGCGGATTGGATGCGGATGCTAGGGGCTGCGGATGAGGAGATCCGCGGATCTCGATCTACCTTTTTTTCCGAGGCGACCCATAAGCGTACGTGACCGCCGAGTGCAGAGTGAATAAGTGAGTTATGCTATAAAGTGCACCATCGAATTGGTTTGCGGGAGCAAATTGCTCTCTTAGAAAAATGGTGCCAATCGAGAAGGAAATTGTTCTTTACTTCAAGAAAGACTTGATTCTACCAAGGATCGCTTTAGAGCATTTTATCTCGCCGAAAATGCTGTCTCTAAATATAGTAAAAAATGCAGGGCATCAATCGTCCTGGAAAAGCGTGTCCTTGTTTGGCAGAGAAAGAGCGGAAGACATACTTTTGGCAAAGAAAACCCAAAACATACAAGCCACAAGAAAGTAGAAAAAATCACCTACCGCAAGAGTTTATGTATTTCACTCTTGTAGCACAGTTCGTGCATGACTTCCCAGTGCTTTCAAGTGCACCAGCAGAGAGAGACTTCTCTTTAGCGGGCCTTGTAATTCAAAAGAGGCGAACCAGTCTGAATCTGTGTATCGTTGATGATATTCTGTTTCTACACCTTGAACTCGATAAGTATGCTAAGTATGTGGTTCGGAGTAGGCAGTCGCGGGTTCGTGTATAAAACGAAAACTGCTAGATGTTGCTATTATTGAATATTGTAACATTTTCCTAGTGATGTACTTGCGTATTTCCACGTATATAAGAGTACTTCGCTGCGGTGAGTGTCCGCGCTTCCCCTCTTACTTTTTTATCGTTTGACCTAAATAAAACGAATGTTATTGTCTGTCCTTCGTTAATCTTCATGTTTAGAAAATACGCATCCGCTTAGTAGCGGATGCGAGTAGCGGAAAAAATATTTGGCCTCCTTTTGAGCGAATCTTCTTGGCAAAGTGTTGCTGATTCCCAGGACGATCTGGTAAATGTGATAATCTTTTCAGCGATGCGAAGTGTCTCTGGAAGAATCATCGCTTATAATGTAAATTCTATAAAACAAAATACGATAAAATGACTCCCCGTATTCTAACTCTGAAAGTTATTTGTACAAAGATAAGCAAACGGCTTCAAAGCTATGATTTTTATTCAAGCTTGATGTTATGATATAAAACGAATGTGCGAATTACGGGTCGTATGCAGTTCCAAATTTTGTGGATGCTGATCGGATGCGTGTACATTAATTTAAGAACATTGCCGATGCAATTCGGATGCTGGATACAAAGTCTGCGGGTGCGGATTGAATGCGGATGATCAAACTGCTATCCATGCAGGACTCTAGTTATAACTAGATGCAGCTCTTTTTTATCTTTGCTATCAAACTTCGGTCAGCACCAGTGCCAATGAAATTTTCAAAACCCAGATTTTATCTATAGCACATATACATGACAAAGGAGCTCATACAATCTATAGAGAAGGTTTGTTTTGTATCAGTCACAATTAATCTATTTGCACTCTAGCCCATTGGCTATTTGTTACCTAAGTGGTTCTTTGTAGCCTAGAAGCCCAAATTGTTTTCTTGTGGGCTTGAAACTTTCTGTTCCTGATTATACAGTTTCAAGCCTTTCTCTCACCGTCCTCCAATGTCTGGACACTTCTTGAGTTGCTAGGTGGTCCTTCCACACTCTTGTAGAACGGTACCAAGAAGAACTCATACTTTGCATATGGCCTGAGATCGTTGAGGACGTAGGATGAGGCTCCTCCGTTGAGCACAGTCACCATGTTGTACCTCTGCAATCCCTCGCTCACATCTCGAAATCGAATGTAGAATCCCTCCACATAATCCTTGTCTCCTTGAATCTGTATTTTAAATGAAATAACACAAAAAATTGCAGTACAAGAAAGGGGGAGGGGTGGCTTACATTTTAATGGTATCACTGCCTTTGTTTCAGAAATATAAATTTTCATAATGTACAAAATACTTCTTTCTTATGATTCCTGTCATTCTTAGGAACAACCTTGCACAGTACATATTACAGTTAATGTGTTCTCAATCATCAAGCTTCTATCTTCACTCATGAATTTTGTGCATTCATTATGCACTTTGTCAAATGTTTCAGTATCTGCACCTGCCCGATCTAAATAAAAACTTTCACCTGAGAAGTGCAGAGGTAAACTAGCCCATGGCAAAGTACTACACATTGAGGACTGCTGTGTACACATTATCGAAATAACTCCAAGATAGTGAGTGATCCATTAACAAGCTTCATATATTTTCAACAAAAGCAGCTAAGTTATTTTAGCTCATCATATCGGGAAAGTTGACTTTTAGTTTTGTCTTACAAGCTGTCATAACATGAAGCTGTCAGAAGAGGTTGTTCATACCCTCCAGGTGAGTTTCACAGCGGTGGAGCTTGCAGCACGCATGTCCATTAGAGTCACCATGCAAGAGGTCAACTTGGCCCGAGCTTCGTCCAGATTGTACTCGGGAAGAAAATGAGGAGCTAACCCTGAAACAGGAGACACTCCACTTACTGGGCGCGTTAAGTCGGCGCTCCTTTACTCCTACTCCGACGCTCCGAGTTTCATACTCCGAGCGCAGGAACTTAACGGCGCATGGCGTACAGGAGCGCGACACACCGAAGTGCGTTCCAAATCTACTTGAACGGATCCGAGTTAGCCTGGCGGATTATGTCATGTGACAACAAAAACAGAGGAACGCTGGATGCGGGTAGGTTTTTGAACGCTAAGGTTCGGAACCTTCACCCTAGAGTGAGATCGAGTGAATTTTGGAACACGCCCCGAGACTATCGATGACGACGAGCCCCAGTGACGAGCCCCACGAGCTCCTTCCGTGCTCCTTCCTACCGCACGGTGATGAACTTATGATGAACCCGGCTTCTCCTGGATACGTGCGGCAGAAGCCGAAATTATTTCGAAGATAAATTAATTAAGCCCGTTAAAGCGGTAGAGTCTAAAGCAAAAGAGACGGTGACGTTATGAAGTCTACGAACGTTTTAATATTCTCGAAAGGTTTGAAGACTCGCTTCGTGCACATATGTCGAAAGTCACTGGCCGATATATTTATTGACCATGCATGCTGTTCCGATTTGAATTAAAGACAACATTCTTGAACCCACTATTCGACGCAGGAAACCCTCAAATTTGTCAGAGATTCCGTGGTTGCGTCTCGCAGAGCCAGACGGAAGCTACGCCGATACCGGCACACCGTCGTTCCATAGCACGTCAATTCGTTTTTAAGCGGTGTGCATGACCCAACCCTTCCCACAACGCTAACTGATGTTTCGGCTTTCCAATCTAAATATCTTTATTCGCTGCGGCTGGGCTAAGCATTCTAAGCAGGGCGGCGGTCTATCTTTCCGTCACAACTTTTCTGTCGCCGAGCTACCGGCACGCTCGTCCGATAGATCAATTCGTTTTCAGGCAAGACGTACGAGCAAAACTTTTCCTCAACGCTCACTGATGTTTCGGCTTTCAAATCCAACTATCTTTATTCGCTGGACTAAGCATTACAAAAGGGGCAGAGCGGTCCGAATGTCTCCTTATCTCGACAACTTTTCTGTCGCTGCAGCTATCGGCACGCTACCGCTTGATAGATGAATCTCTTTTTCAGGCGAGATGCACAAACAAACCTTTTTCGGAACGCTAGTTGCTGTCTTGGCTTTCAAATCAAATCGTTTTTACCTGCTGGATTAAGCACTAATCAACTGAAAAGTGGTCAGCGGTCCGGCTACGCCTTTCGTCTCGACGGTCTCAACAGCAGCGCAGCCATCTTGCTTGTTTACGTGACGTCACGGAGCGCGAAGAAGCCACTCGCGCTCCAAGAAATTCTCGGTGCACGAGGAGCGCGCTCGAGTGTCAGTCTCCGGTGGCGCTCCTGTCCGTTTAGTGAAAGGAGCGCCAAACTCTCGCGCTCCGGAGCACGGACTTAACGCGCCCAATTTCATGTCTTGGGTAAAAGCTAAGACTAATAAAAGATAACAAAGATTCATCAACATTTCGCTCATCCGATCGTGAGGAATGTATTTGGGAAGATGCTCATCTTTGCATATGGGAACGATGTCAAGATTAATTAAACCCATCCAGACATATTCTAAGATCTACATGGTTCCACGTTACAGCTAAATTAGAAGTGCAAACTTGGGCATGACTGTTCAATTTCCTGCGCAATAGCTCTCTACTAATTCCTCTGATAATGAATATCGAATTCAAGCTTGCATCGAAGTACTTAGCATTTAGCTTCAGAAAAACCTGGAGTTGGATATAGTAGCCTGTTTTAGCTAAGAGGGTTTCATGTGCCCCCTATAATTTCATGCAACACTTCACACCAGCTATGCCATTTTTTAGTTCAGATGAATTCTGCTATTTTATTTAGAAATATAGTTAAAGTCAAATTTGGACGTTCAACGTGCCAAACCAAACGACGGACATCTGGCACGCCTCAGCGAAGGACTGAGGATTAATTTCGACCACCTGGGCATCTTTTGACGTGCAAGTGAAAGCTCGGCTGCACTCCTTCTCTGCAATTAGCCTCTGTCAGATTGCAAGCATCTCGGCCATGATTCGAACCCGCCATCTGGGGATCCGCCGGCCGGCGCTTCGCCTTGAAGCCACTGAGGCGGCTAGAACAACAATAAATAAATAAATAAAACCTACCTAAAGTGCGTATGGTGTCAGAGGCAGGACTTGGAGGCCCCAAACCGTGAGAATTTTCAGCTCGAATGATGAAGATGTAGCGCGAGTCAGGCCGCAGTGGTTGAATTGTGTATGTTTCAGAGAGCACACGATGTGCTCCTGAAACCCAGCCACTTTGCAGATCGCTGCTGTAGTATTCAACTGAAATATAAAAGTAGACTGCTGAGCCTTTCTTTTTCTGAGGCTTCATACTTGGTATTATTCCACCTGTCAATGCTTAAACGAGGCTGAAGGATCTTAAACATCAACCTAGATCAGTGCAGTGCCCAGTGGTCTTACTCGTGTATCCTTTCAACGAGGACTCTCCGACATTTTCGCTGCGTCTCCAGGTGAGGGTGATAGAAGTTTCGCTTATGTTGACAACAACGGGTTTGGAAGGAGGCCCAGGGAAAGTGGAGGGATCCGGTGACCGGTGGAAGTTGACATTAGGGTTGTGTGGAGACTCGACAGTCAGAGAGGCCGTCCAGGAAGTCTCTCCACTCTCGCTGGATGCTGTGCAGGTGTACATTCCACTGTCCAGAATTTGTAAACCTAGAAATTGAATTAAAAAAAAGTCAATAATGATGTGCTTGAGGGAGGATGTGTTTTACATCAGGAATATTGTTTACAGGGTCCCCAAATAAGTCCTTGTTTGACCAAAGGCACTCCTGGCAAGTCTAATGTATTATCCCGGAGACTCTCGAATTTTGAACATTTCGTACGGTTGTACAATTGACAAAAAAATCCCAGACAATGCAAATACTGCCGCTCCCCCCCCCTCCCTCTCCTCCTTGCACTTAAACAAAAAGTTTTTGCCGTCGCAACAGACGGGAGCAATGATAGCGAGGCCCAGTGTTTTTTTTTTCGAACGTAGTGGATGCACTAGCTTCGAACAAGGAGTTTTTTTTTTTTTAAAGATAGTATAGTTGCATTGACACACTGCCATTCAATGAGACCTAACACCATTGAGTTATCAAAGAGACTAAATTTGTTTTTACCGAGGTACATTCATAGGCTTACCAAGAGCGCCCTTTAAAGGGATACTTCAACGAAATTTGAAATATTCCCGTCGTGTTCAAAAATAGGTTGAATATTATCCACAATATCCGTAAATGACAATCGCACGTTTGTATTTTGAGCCTGGTGACTGTATTTTTTGTTATAAACGGCCCACTCTGGCAAGCGCTCGGAGAAGGCCCAGCGGAGACCACGTGACATCCAACGCAATCGTGACGTAGGTCGTCTCGGGGACGAGCAAAGCTACGGCGAGGCTGACGTCGAGAGGATGGCCTAGCCGTTCCAGCCACCGAAGCGGCTGCTTTTGTACGAATTTTGAGTGACGGGTTAATCTTCTATAATCTTGTAGGGGGACAATAGCGACTTCTGCGACACACAAAAGGCATTCTCGGGAAGAGGGGAGTTCCTCCTTCCCCTCTTCTCTTGTCGTGGCCGGAGGCGAGACACTCACCGTCACTAGCTGTCAAGGTTCCTAGACGGTCATTACAAGTGAGGCGTTAGCGACATCCACCAGGTGCTCGTTGCTAATCGTTTAATTCGTTTTAAAATTTCTTATCGAGACTTTTTTAACAAGATATTGGTATGTTCGATGTGATACTGCTCCTTTGAACACATATAGACCAAAAAATGAGCGCCGAAATTTCGTTGTAGTATCCCTTTAAGAAGGTCAGACAGTTTGTAGAATCTTAAATTTTCCCTAAAAATTTGAGTTCAGCATTTTGTGGAACAGGAAAGTGTCATATTCTCACACAGGTTCTTTGTCAACCGGTTATATTTCAGACCACTCTTTGTAAAGTAAGGAAAAAGATCCCCAAATAATAAATATGAAATATATTCATCATGTGTGCCATATGAGAACCGCTAATAGGGAGTTTATGCTTTATGTTTATTGATCGTGTTTACTTACGCTTGGTTCTATGTGCTGCACTATCGGAAGCAAGCAACACCCGATGACACTTTGTACTCATTCGTCACTGTACTTATCATCCTTATCATCTTCATTCTGTTCTGCGCCCGAGGTCAACGGTGCCTATATTAACACGTGCTTTGAAATAAACCCTGTTCACAACCTACTATGCCTCGACTGCCGTGCATCGTAGCAATATGTTTCACTTTCAAACACCAGCCAGTAATCATACGCAACTTACCATTAATCCTCAATGTTCCCGACTTAAGGATCACAAATCTGGGCCTAGTATCTGTCTGCAACGGGACGGTATTGTACTGCCAGCGCACCGTCGGGGTTGGTTTGCCCGCCGCTTCACATGGCATGATGGCCGCAGTGTTGATGGGGAGCGTCTGGTTGGCCGGACCCAAACGAATGACCGGCGGTGGGAGGTCGGCCATTGCAGTGACCTCCAGGTGGCCCTTTGCCATTGAAGACCCCACGACAGAGAGTGCAGAGCAGGTGTAGTAGCCTCTGTCTTCTTTGCGCACACTCGAGATGACCAGAGTACCCTCGTTCGTGACTGAGAACCTGCCATGTGACTTTCCGGGGAACATGAGCACCTGTCGTTGGAGAGGCAAGAAAGCACAGGTCAGTTTGAGTGTTTTGTGAAAGAGTAAACCCGGCAGGCTCACATTCTTGGCTCTCAATTTTCAAGAGTTGAATGGTTTAAAGCTCCTGAACTTCTGGCTTTCTTTTAATACGCGCTAAAATTTTGCAATACATTAATTTAAAAAGTCGCACTGCTACAGCAATGAAAAGCTCTGGAAACAAAGAATCCCCCTTTTTTTTTCTCAACTGGACAAAAGTTCTTTGTTTAGAACATTGGTTCTATACCACAGGTGTTTCGGAGACCCCTTCTGGATCGGCAGAAGTGAACGGGGACCACCTGCCGAGGGGCAGGGGGCAGCATTGGACGATTGCAAGGACAAAATGGTAAATGAAGGCAGCTAAATGCATGCAAACCAACTTTGCAGCCCTGGAACAAAGAATAAGCAATCCTACTCACTCAGTGCACATGGCTTCATCTATTTGGATTTGTAAGGCAGCCAGCATAAATAAAAGAAAAGTTTTAGTGCTGGGCTCGACTGATGGTCTAAGACTTCAGGGACCCCAAGAAGGGACTCCAAAGGGTCCACAGACTTCCATTTGAGAACCACTGGTTTAGAACATCTGAACCTATTGTTATTCATTTCTGAATACTGCTAACCCCTTTTGAAGGCTGTGGTCTCCATGTAAGCTTGTACTGTATTTTGTACTACACTCGGGGGTGGTCCAATGGACCTTTTTCCAGAAGGGCTCTGCAGATGCCCAGGCTTTCCTTTCGCAGTGGCAAAAGCTCGAACCTCGGTTGGCGTCAGGAAGAATGGTTGCACTACCTCTCCTGCCTGTTCCACGACTCGGATCAGCTGCAGTGAACGCTGGAAAGGTATTGCAGCTCCCATTCCACACACCAACTGTAGTTGGAGTTTTAACCACTTGGTGTCGTCTTTATGTGGAAAAGGTCCATTGCGCCATTTGTGTCATTTTTATAAATTCCCGCGCTCTGCGTCTTGCTGCGCCCAAAGAGGAAAATTGTGCCTAACCGCACCAGAACGAAGAAATCTACGAACGAATAGGTTTTTGGAAAAAATTATGTTTCCGTCTGGCAACACTGAAACTCTAGCGGGGTTTCGCCATCACCATCCAATCCAGGTTCCTGGCTCCGCGGCATTGTATGAGACAGAAATATTACTGACTTTCGTGACGCAGCACAGTTTTAACAGTTTTAGTTGCATTTCGAAGCGCACTACTGAAGATTATTCAGATGAAAGCGCATCAGAAAAACGGAGACAACGAAGACAATAAGGTACAAAGGGCTACTCACAACTGAAAATGTTATTGAAAACACGCAATTATCTATACACCGAATCGCCCTCGCCGCATAAAATGGCGAATTCCTTATCGGTAATGTGCACCGAAGGTGCGCGTACGCAGCTTTCCTCTTCTGCCAGTCTTATATTGCACAATAATGTTTTTAAATGAAACTTTTAGCTAAGTGGCACTCTGTGCTGTCTTGTTTTCTTTTGCCCCCTTTTTCTGAGGAACTTTCGTCTGAATGAACATGGACCTACTAGCCCAATCAGCCATTTTGTTACTGCAGATTAACAAGCACAAGTAATTTCTTTCTTTTTTTTGCATGACTATGTTCAGAAACGTGGCACTGTTCTATGGAAATGTGCTGGCACATAGTTCCCATTTCAGTAGAATGCTTGGTCGGGACTGCTTGATTACAAATTGTTGCCTTTTTTCATGTCAAATGATGCGAATCCTCGATCGTACTACTCGTTAAAAAGTCTGCATTAGAAAACCCAGAATATTTTTATTGAATAAGCTTTAGTCTACTAACTCGAACTTTTGGGAAACTATCACAACCGAAGAAAAGCAAAGCAAATCAGACATTGAATGTTTCCACAGTAAGAGGTCGTCAAAAAGTGTCATTACAAATAAAATGTTTGTGACAGTTCATGTTGTCTTCAGGAGTTATGAGGCCCAGAAAATGCTGATTTTCACGTCACATGAGAAAACTTTGTATGGTGCCAATTTACCTATCTTTATTATCAGACTCTATAAGGTGAAATTTGTAATCTACTTCGAGTGCTCTATGGTGATAGTTAGCACGCTTACCTCAATCTTGCTATCCTTTGTCATCTAGCACTAATAGAATCAAAACACGAATTTTACTAGGTTTATCGGATAGCATAGGAGTCGAAGGGCAATTTGGCCAGTAGTACAGTATGACTGCTAAATTTGCTGTTCTCAAGTGGCGTCACGCAACTGATTACATGAATGCATGCCGGCATCATTAATGCACGAACTCATCTCTGTTACGTCACGGCGCAATGGTGGCGCGTCGGGCGCACTTCCGATCTGGGGCTGTGGGCGGAAGCCGCCATGTGGCGCGTGCATTCCATTGTTACTTTGGAAGAAACCGGACAAAAACCTGCGTTCTCGTCCAAACAACCCGACTGGGGCTTTACCAAAAGAGTCGGGAAAGGTTTAAGGTCAGTTTTCATGCGTTTTCTGCCTGCTCGGTTCGTCCGAGAACGCGAACAGGGGCCGTTAAAAAAGGAAAACAGACGCCGTTACACCACGATTGCTAGGGCGGAAAGCACTTTGGATTGAATTCACGGGTACTTGTGGTCGTCAGATTTATTTGTTTTGTTCCAACATGAACGCGGGACAACCGTCAAGTTGCACGGACCACCTGCGGACTACGTTCAGTGCGTCATCACGTTCAAACGGTCGCCTCATCGTTCAAGCTGTCGTCTGATCTTTCAAACGTTTCTGCTTGTCGTCTGCTCGTTCAAACGACAGCGACCCGTAGACCAAACGTTGACCCTGTAATCGCGATAGAAGTGCAGACCTCAAAAGACGTTTAAGTTTGAAGGTTGCTTCGGGTAAGTAGGTTCGGTGTAAAGCAAACAGTAGATAAAAGGAGATGTTGATAATTGTTACCAGTGGCCATTATCGACTTGTTATGCCTGATTCACTCGGTCCGATTCTGCTTTTCGATTTTCAGTATCGACGTCGACATCTCAGCTACGGTTCAGGCTTTTGCAGCCCGAGCGACTTCATGACTGAAAATAGCGAGCAGAACCTCACCATGTGAATCAGGCTTTAGCGTCCATTCTGCAGCGTCCACGCGAAATGAATCGCCGCATGTTACATTATTCACGCCGAGCTTTGCGGTGTAACGAGCCTCGTTAATTTCGCTGAGGCAATTCAAGTAGTCAGACATTGCCAGGAAGACGTAGAATCAACAATTCCAACGCGAAAAAGAGCACGGGGACTCACACCGACGCCGACGACATCCCATTCCTATGGTTTGTTTATGGGCTACGGCGAGCTTCTTGCCCACACCCCCATCGCGCATCCGCGGCGTTGGTGGCGTCCGCTAGGGGCGCTCCGGTTTGTTTTTACACATGATTTGGTGTATAGGGAACTGCACCAAATTACTCCAAACTTACATCTGTGTTGCTCCAAAGTAAAGTTTCTTATACAAAGGTGCTCGAAAATTAGGTTTTCTTCTGCTTCAGTGATTACTCCAAACTCAAACCTGGCTGGACCACCCCTGTCCACTGCATATACTACATACATTTTTTTTATATACAAAGCTACCAGCCATCATCGTCACTCGCAATTGCAATTTATATGCCGTTTTGAGAGCATATCATGCATGTATTCTATGTTGATTAAAACTGTCAGTTGCAAGGAAGTATTCATTTGCTTACATAATTAATTTTTTGCCCTCATTTGTTTATTATATCTTACCCTTTTTCGTTTAATGCTGCCCACATTTTTGAAAACCATTTGCTTGGCGGAGTAGCCAAGCAAAAAACAAGAAGTTTATTCAATTATTAAAAAATTGCCTGAATTTTATTTTTGTCTGACTGCACACCAACATGCTCGCTTCTTGTCATTTGCTACTTCTATAGATCAACACTGAAAATGTCCACTCAAAGGGTATCCTTTAACTGACTAAATATTTTTGTCGCGCATTTTATTGCTAGTACAGTCAACATAAGTTAAGGTGCCTGAAGTAAATGAATGGGATGAAGAGGAAGAATGGACAGACAAGTTTAAGATTGAAAGAAAAGTTTTGTGTTTTCAGTAAGATCGACCAGAGGGTGGCTGGTCGACATTTTGATGTGAACTGATGTTTTTATATGCCATTGTCTAATGTCTGGTGTAAACGAATCCATACCTAGTTTGGACCAGAAAAAAAATTTGGGGACAGGAAGAATCGTAAGGCATGAAGAGGTGGACAGTTGCATTAACGCGCACTGAATAACTAAAACGATAAAATTAGGAAAATTCTAATACTTTTTAGAAACAAACTATGGGTACAGCTTGCTTATAATATATAGTAATTATATTTATTTCTATTATATTTTGGTTTCTAAAAATTGCCAAACATGCCTGCTCGAACGACAAATAGCAAAATTTGGAGGCCTGTATCTCATGAAATAATTTAATAATTATCATATACTTTTCAGATAGTATTCTATTTATATAGGGCTATCATTTGAAAATGTATAAAGTATCTGAGTATATTATAGTCAGTATATGTTTAGGCAAACTTAGGAAAACATTCAAACAACGAAAAATTCCGATGCGAATAAAAAAAAAACACCACTCGATTTTTTTTTTTAAATTTGGGTACCCTCTCCTTACTTTATTTCGGCATTCATTTCTATTAAAAGCATGTTGCATTATTTGATTGAGAAAGAAGACAAAACTCCCCAAATTAGGGTCCTTTTTCAAAGCCTACACGTAGCAGTGCCCTATGCGAGAAGTGACTTTGAGTTCCAGTTTCAGGAACCTAACACACATCTTTCAAATATTTTATTCAGATGAGGTCACTGACAACTAGAGCAGTCGGTCACGCAGTAAAAGTGAGGAGAAACTACATAGAGCATTTTACACACAGCGTACAATTAGAGACTAGCGATTCGAGAAAAGATGATGGAGTGTGAAGTTTTACTTTCTGGTATATTTTTAATTTGAAATAAAAGAAATAACTTTACTTACACACACACAAAAATAAAGATAGAATATTGTTTAGGTTAGCTATGTATTTCCGGGGACAAACCATTTCAGGTGAGGGGTGCCACCGCGCCGGATTGTAGAGCTTCGATACTCTCGGTGTTCGAATGAATCGTGGCAAGTTGAGATATTTTATCCTTCGCGAGGATAACGTTTCGTGATTCTCATATGTGATCAGATAGAATATAAGCTATCACCAAGTAAAACAGTAGGTCAAATACCCCGCGAAGAAAACCGTGATAAATAAGATGTCCCTGCATTCAAAATGAGCAGTCCTTGGGGAATCAAATTCGGCACTTTACGCTAAGGTTTTTCCTCGATGTTCCCATTTGATGAAGTTTCTTCTCACCAGATACGACTGTCCGTGCTACATATATGTCACAGGTTCCTTCTGTTGAAGACTTGCACAGCCGCCACGCGTGCCAAGACTGAATGCCAGAAAAAGCGCGCACCGTCAGCCACTCTTTTTTTTATTTTGACGATACCGAACAACGTAATTTTTGTCCAGATGCACAAGATGCACCCAGTTTCTCGGATAGAACGCTCACCATTGTCCTGGCCGTCTGAATTGCGTTTATTGAATGTTCTCTCAGGTTGTTCAGCGTGGCCCGATGCTTCACGAGTCAGCCAACTCCGTCGCATGCATTTTCCCATGTCCGGATGCAGAAAATAACCACTGGGCTTGTGGACAGTCATTCTGTGAAAACTTGTGAAGTTGGTAGCGATTCTTAAAATGACTGGCGGCCCCGTCACTTTCGTATGTCACGTGCGAGCCTACCGCAACGTTGTCTTCAACCCTCTCTTTCAGTTTTTCTAAAGCCAAGCACGTGTGAGTGGCGTCGTCAGACAGGTCCTCACTGATGATAGCAAAGCCGTTTGTAGATTTTCTTGTCGTCACTACACATGTAAATATCGTAAATTCTTTTTCTCCAGTGGTATGCTTGAACTTTGTCAGGGAGCACGATGGTCCAGTTTTCAGCAGTCAAAATGAAAGACGATGCTCCCGCATTGCATGCACTGTTTTTCATCATAGATCGCTTTATTTTGCGTTGGTCGGATAGGGTTGTGAAATATCCAGCTTTCAACCGTTACTTGAACGAGTTTTAGAAAAGTCTCAGGATCCAATGTTTTTTCCACAAGGTCGCCGGACTCCCATGCTATAAGCACAATCTTTTCATCGTCTGGGATATGAAGTTCCTCGAGTGTAAGAGACTGGCCTTTTGGGCAGTGATCACAATCTCCTTAGAGACACAGACTTGTTAGTGGGTCGCACAGAAATGGTGAGTTCATTTCAACAGTGTTGAATGTTGAGCCTGTGACATTCTTTGCAGCGGCAATACAAAGGTAATAATTGTCGCAGCGCACACAAACGTCCACTTCCTGGTGTGGAATACATTTGACCCATCTAGGGCGCAAGAAATAAAAGTTCGTTAGCCCACCGCCGAAATCAAGATGCTTGTCTTTGTATACACGAAAGGCCTCTCAGATTAAGCGTGTCAGGAAGCGCTTTGGCACGAACGTTTTTTCCCCGTCGAGCATGACAGAGATCACGTCCTTCTGGTTGGGTACCTTGGCGCGAACATTGAAGCTCATCTTTCGTGAAGTACTCTAGGGCAGCAGACACGGTCTCAGGGCTCACCTTGCACCTCGTGTATGGATCCGGCTCATATGACACGCCATGTTTTTCCTTACCTAGAGCGTAAACACTGTCCCCATGTTAACCTTTCCTAGGTTAACATGGCGACAGTGTATGCGCACTATTGTATTTAGGCGAGGCACGAGTATTTGGGGGTTCTGCTGTCTGTCGGTGTGCCTCTTTGTGCCTGATATTATCGCCCGTGACGCCAGCGAGTGGTATGGCGCCAGGCACGACTGCCCAGTAAACAGGCATCGGCAGCCATATTTTGCTGGTTGAAGCGAACCCCCTCATTCTTCAGAGCGAGCGGGGAAATGCGAATAAAGGTTGAATCGGTCATTTTGCCAGAACTAGCGACGAGTGTCGTCTGCTATTTCCGTCAACTATTGCACCATAATCGTGATCTTCACGAGGAAATGATTGTTGCTAGCCAAAGAACACTATCATGCAGAAAGGGAATGCTTGAATATGTTTTTATTCTAGATATAAGTCAGGGATATATATAAGAGAGAGAGAGATGGAGATAAAGGGGGGGGGGGGGAGAAAGGAGCATATAGTGTAGTAGGAAAATAAAGTAAACAAAGTTCCCAGTGGCCGATGGCTGCAGGATCTTTTCTCGGATCTCTAGTTCATAATATGATTGCTCTTTGTACACAGTACTTTCTCCACACTTTTACTGTGTGAACTCCTGCTATATTTATCAATGGCCTCATCTGAATAAAAATATGTAAAAGATGTGTGTTAGTTTCATGAAACTGGAACTCAGAGTCACTTTTCGTATAGGGCACTGCTAAGTAGAGGCTTTGAAAAAGGACCCTACTTTGGGGAGTTGTGTCTTCTTTCTCAATCAAATAATGCAAGATGTTTTTAGTAGAAATGAATGCCAAAATAGAGTATTACAGGGTAGCAAATTAAAAAAAAATTCGAAGATGGTGTTTTTTTATTTGCATTAGAATTTTCCGTTGTTTGATTTTTTTCCCCATGTTTGCCTACATATATCCCAACTATCATATCACTAAGATACCTTATATATATATATATTTAAATACTGACCATATATAAGTAGAACACTGCCTGAAAAGTATATAATAATGATTAAATTATTTCATAGATACAGGCCTCCAAATTTCGCCTTTTGTCGTTCGAGCAGGCATGTTTGGAAATTTTTAGAAAGCGAAATATAATAGAAATAAATATAATTATTATATATTACAAACAAGCTGTACCCATAGTTTGTTTCTAAAAAGTATTATAATTCTCCTAAGTTTATCGTTTTAGTTATTTACTTTCAAACATGGCCCCTCCATCAGAGCACGTAAACACAACTGTCCATCTCTTCATGCCTTACGATTTTTCCTATCCCCAATTTTTGTTTTCTGGTCGAAACTAAGTTTGGATTTGTTCATACCAGACACTAGACAACAGCATATAAAAACATCAGTTGATTAAAAAATGGCGACCAGCCACCCTTTGGTCGATTTTATCTGAAATCACCCAGTTATGGTTCAGGGTATGCAAAAACCATGATCGCAAGTGAAGATGCAATGTCACCTGGTCGCCCTCTCTGGTCCAGAAGACGGATGGCTGAGGATTGCCGGACGCAAAACAGTCGAATTTGGCGACGCCATTCAGTCCCACCTTCTGGTCTTCAGGTGTCAGTCTGAAGGATGGGCGAGCTGGAAACATCGGTTATCGATTGAAATAGGCTTTTTACCTCAATTCTCCAGGTTGCAAAGTACTGGAGAACGCAAGTCTCTTTGCATCGTCATTTTTTTTCTACCTGCCAAGTTTATTAGTGAATAAGTTTTAACTTCTGTCAATATCTAGGTTGGCAATGTGAGATTTCTACAGTTGACTTTTAAAAACTGGTCTATGCAGCTTGTTTTTGACTTCATTGGTTGTTATTTATGGCAATAGCCTTGTCACTGCAGCCAGTATATTTTAGTTACAAAATACTTGCAGAAAGCTGTAAAAAATTATCAAGTGTGTTTGAGAGTTTTTTAATTTCTAAGAATGAACAAAAAAAACACACACATTGTAAACGATACAGGAAACTATAAATAAGATAGTCCAATGTAATAAAAAAAACACATTAAGTGTCAGGTGCACTCTGACACTCACAATGCACGGTGAGACTAGCAGATGCTGAAACGGAGCCAACAAAGTTCTCAGCTTCACAGATGTAGGTTCCCTCATCCATGGGCGAGACATTTTGTATGCGTAGGTTCTTGTTTTCCTGGATGGAGGCTCTAAAATACAAAATCCATAAAACATTTAGACCTTATTTAGGCAAAGCATAACACACAAATTATACAAGCAAGATGAAAAATAAATTGCACTTGTTTCTCTCAAAACTTATAGATGGACATCAGATTAGTGATCAGCCCACCTTGCTATGTTAAGGGCATTGTGTCCTTGCCTGACTCAGAAAGCTTCTAGGGTGTGGTAGACTCTTAATTACTAGGTTTTATATTTTGGAAGATTAATAAGCTGCATGTGTGTAATTTGAAAGAGAAATTGGGTGATGTGTGCTATATCTAATATTGAAATGCAAAGACAAATTAATAGTGATATACCCAAAATCAACTTTTTTTCACGTTCAACGTATGTCTAATTAGCCTTTTTAAAACACGCCTTCAAATTGTTTAGCTTAATTTGTGGGTGAATGGAGAAATTAAAGAAAATAAAGCAAAAAATACAAAATGCTGTAGGGATCTAGAAGAAAGAACAGAAGCGGTGAGCATAAAAAAAATAATGGGGAATAGAGAGAGAGAGAGAGAGAATTATAAAGGGATAGAGAAGAAAGCAGTCTAGTTAAAGCTTTGAATTGAGCAAGCTTGTCCACAATTTCAAAGGTGTTAAAATGAACAAAAAAGACAAACAAAAAAGAGACACACGTCCGTGTTGTTTGTCCCTCTCCGTCCCTGTGTTTCTTGCACCTTTTTAAAGCCTTTTAAAGCAGACTAGCCTTTGCCAACGTGGCATGTAGTTTGGTAAATGTAATATGGTAAAAGAATAACTTTGGTGCCCGTTTTATGAAAGTATGCTGATTTTTGGGTGTTAGGATTTTTTCAAGTGATATCTTTACCAGTTTCAGAATATCAGTGCTCTGCAAAGTGATTCATTCAAAAGTTTGATGCATTTAGCCTGGTTAACATTTTTAAAGTATTTTATACCTAGATAGGCGGAAGTAAAAATGAATGATTTAAAAAAAAGTCAATAAACATTTTTCTTTTTTGATAAAAGTTTTTCTATTAGTACTCTCATGTATAGATAATTTTCATTGAAAAAAAGCATTTAGATTTTTTCCTTTAGACTTTTTGTGTAATTTAATGAGACAATGCACAAAAAATAAAGGTTACTACAATGAACAGTTGTGTATAAAACTATAAGTGCATATTATAAATCAGTAGAATAACCTCTTAGAAACAGAGCTCCAGCTAAATATCAAGTGTTTGTCAGTACGTGCATGGCATGCTTTTTGTTACGTTCAAAACACAATGCAAACGGCGCACTGTGGCTCCTATGTTTTCTTTCTTTTTTTTTTATTTCCTAATTCTTCTTTCTTCTTTCTGCTTTTCACTCTCTCTTTCGTGCTTCCTCTCCGAAACGTGTCTCCGCGCTGCTTTTGAGACGCTTTCCCGCACCAACACTTTTATTGGGGTGCAGCCAGCTCGCGGGAGTATAACGGCGCTTTCCCTTTTAGACACACGCGCACTTGGAAGTTTTTAGTTGATCGTAGAACTACTGAGAGTAGGGCGCCTCGGTATCTGTCTGGCTCAGGATAGAGACATATTTTGTCGCACCAAGTGCCGCTAGCGCGCGAAGGAGCAAAGCTATAAGGATACTTTTGGGCGGTAGACGGCATCAAACGTTAGCTTCCTGTCTGAGTTGAGATGCGCCAGAATGCGTGCTGTTTGGGGCACATAAAAGACAATTGGGCGGTAAAACGGCCCAGAGAGGTGCGTATTTGTAGAGGCAGTTTGAGTGAGAGAGAGACTAGTGGCGGCCCCCAGCAGCCGCGAATTACAACTAATTGTTTCAGGATTAAGACAAATACCGAACCAAATGACGATGTCAGTTGTTCAACTAAGAAAAAGAAAATATTTCCCAGATTTGTGGTTCTGCAAAAGAAATGTTTGTTATAAAGAGTTTTGCCTCTTATGATAAATGCTTATCTCGCTACGCCATTAGACCGTTTAGCCAGTCCATCTTCCTGTATTTACTTCGGAATATTTTCACGTCGACTTCATGAACACCTAAAAACGCAATCACCTTCCGACGGGCATTTTCCCGTCTTGCCTCCTCCAGGTCACGGTGGGCTTCGGATCCCCGTTGACTTTGCATTGGAACTCCACAGTCTCGTCGGCGAGCGTCGTCACATCTTCCGGCACACGAACGAAGTACGGCTTTGCTGTGGCAATGAAGATCACGTGTACCAGTTCCAGGTAATGAAGAAACATGCTGGTAATCAGGCGGAATGTCGCATCTGATAATATATCGTTTCTTTTTTTAATCTGGCTCATGAAAGTTGAGAGAGAGAACTAGTTTCGTCGGGATTACGTTGTCGGCTGCGGCGGACGACGTAAAACGTTTGTAACGTAATAACTAGGGTTCCGCGTTTTCGGTATCTATTTTTCTTCAGATTCGGGGATTATTTATCTGTGTTTATGTTTTATCTTGGAATCGGTGTTTTTTGGTGTTTAATTTTAATGCTGGAAAGAAATCGGTGATTATCAGGGCTCGTGTTGCAATGCGACTGCATAATTGCTAGAAAAACCATGGCACACCTCACATTACACGTGTTTATTGTACACACACCAAACACGTCTCACAATGCACATACATATGGAAATAACAGAAAGCGTGACGCTTTCAGAAGCATGATATCAAAACTTAAACTTATTGAAAAATATTTATATGTACATTTTCAGAGACTTGTGAGTCATCGGAGCAAGTTGCTTGTGGCTGAGGGAACGCAGTCCAGAAAAAGCACGCTCCACGTTCGCGCTTGAAACGGGGATGGCAAGAAAATCAAAAGGAGCTTTTGACAAGAATGGCCACTTCCTTGTTGTGCGCTCTCCAGAAGCTGCCAATGCAAACTTCAGCAGATGGAACTTTATGCAATGAATATTCTAGGAGTTCCTCTTTTAACGATGATAGGTCGGCGGAGCTCACAACAGGCGAAAACAGACCACTGAAGTCTTTTTCTGCTGTCTTCGCACCTTCACACAAGACCTCGAAATCGTCAGATTCTTGGACGTAGTCCTCCATCGCTTTCCGTTTTCTGCCCATACTAACGGGCACGTGAAACTCGTCCGAGCAGTGACTACAAAGTGGGCTGGCGTTGGCCTTCCGCACGCCCAGGAAAAGAGGACACAATCCGTGGACCCTATTGCCCTCCCCCCTTCCCCCCGCCCCTCTTCCGCCTTTCCTCCTTCCTCCCATATACCAGGAAACCTATGCCTGGACAAAAGACTTGAAAACCGTTGTGCTAAAAAAATACAAGGGAAGGGAACGGGGCAATAAACATGGTTTCAAAAGAAAGGGACGACCCCAAGGACAGTTCAGTGGGGCTGTGTTCCGGGTCAACGAGAAAAGAAGGCGGGCTAGAAGATTCTTTCAGCAAAGCTGCAATTTTTTCCGCAGCTTGAATTCGGTGTATTGCGGTTTTTACCGATTCAGAAAAAAACGCCTCGGGGGTTAATTATCGGTATTTATCGGTATATACTGAAACAGGGAACCCTAGTAATAACTAGCGGTCTGATTAGCTAACATTCTCTAATTATAGTTAAAAACCCTTATTTAGCAGACACGTCCAAAGTATAAGTTTGCTGCACGTCGTCGTTAAAAAAGGTCACAGCAGATGGGAGACAAGGTTTGATTAAAGTATTGACGTGCCTATAAGGAATGTTTGCTGCAAGTGCTCGACCTAGTAAACACATCAATATGAGCGCCAGGCACGTATCGGGGGGGGGGGGGGGGGGGGGGGCATGGGGCCCGGCCCATTCCCCCCCCCCCCTTAAATCTTCCATTTTTCTGGGGCCTCCCCTCCCCCCTCCCTTTTATACAGCATTTGTCATGGGCAGGCCCCTCCCCCCCGAACCAAAATCCTGGCTACGTGCCTGATGAGCGCCCTGTCGACGTCACTAAGTTAGCCTTGCATGTGCATACACTGCGCGTCAAAGTTATCGCGAATTCGACATTGTCACTTAAAGGTTCAGGAATGTTTCGATACAAACTTGTCGACTCCTTTGTCGTCGTCGTAGGATTCCAGTGCCCGTTTTATTTGTAAACAGGAACTCGCCTTATTAAGCAGTGTTTTCTTACTTTTTAACTCAGTTCCCTTTTTCATTCGTGACAACATCGCGTCACTACTCGATCAGCTCGAGTCTGCTCGCAGCGTGCTCCCACAGCGACCTCTAACGCCCCTTGGGGAGGGGGGGGTGGGGGGTTCTGGACGTTCTTTGTACGAGGTTAGGCACCACAAGCCAGAATCGCCACTGTAGAGCACGAAGCAGACTTCAGCCTTCGAAAATACAACTACCCAGACATACTTTAACGACGGGCTAAAATATATAATAGTGTCACGGAGGAACAGCCAAGAAAACAAGGAATAACTGGGGGAAACTGAAACGTTTAATGGGCCGAACTTGTGCCCAAAAAATAACAAGAAGGGAACAGAAGAAAACAGCAGAGCGTCGCAGGCGTCGATGTCGGCGAAACCGCAGGATCGAGCGCTGGGGCGAGACTGACCCCGGTTCGCCACGCGGCGCCCCTTATGTATACATGCGTAAGCTTCTGGAATAATCAGCGTAGAATGTTCGACGCGTAGAACATTCGGACCTCGAACACGCAACAGGATTCTCGAATTTACCAGAAAACTAGATTGCCGGAATAACAAAAGATGCGTCGCTCCCAGGGATCGAACCCTAGCTTTTCGCGTGGGAGGCACGCGCGATAAGCGTTAGGCCACGAGCGCGCTGCCTGCTTGGTCAGCTGCGCTCGCGGCATTACTCCCCCCTTTAAAAAGTGCATCGCCCCGATGCAACACAAAACAAAACAAAGCAAATAAAAAGGACGGTAAACTAAAGAGTCATTTGGAATGCATAAGGTGCACAGTCCTATCGGGCGTAGTACGGCTTCAGGCGCACGACGTGGACGACTTCAGGCCGTGGTGGGCGGCGTGATGATGTTCTTGTTCCGTCGGGCATCACCTCGTAGTTCAGCTCCCCGAGGCGACGAAGTATCTTGTACGGTCCAAAGTACCGTTTCAGCAATTTCTCACTGAAGCCACGGCGACGGATGGGCGTCCACACCCACACCCTGTCTCCGGGCTGGAAGTGGACGTCCCTGCGACGAAGGTTGTAGCGGCCGGCGTCGACGCGTTGCTGGTCTTGAATCAGGAGTCGGGCGAGCTGGCGGACTTCTTCGGCCCGTTGAGCAACCACCTGGGCGTCGTCGCTCTCACTGTCAGGGCTCATGGGGCAGCATCGCGTCCAGCATGGTCGTTACTTTCCGACCATGTACCAACTGGAAGGGTGTGAATCCAGTGGTCTCTTGAACCGCCGTATTGTAGGCGAACGTGACGTAGGGCAACACCTCGTCCCACGTCTTGTGCTCTACGTCGACGTACATAGAGATCATGTCAGCGATTGTCTTGTTGAGTCGCTCCGTCAGCCCGTTGGTCTGCGGGTGGTACGCAGTTGTACGACGATGGCTGGTGTGACTGAGTCGGAGGATTTCTTGGGTCAGCTGTGCCATGAACGATGATCCGCGATCTGTAATCAGAACTTCTGGAGCGCCGTGCCGGAGGGCGATGGACTCAATGAAAAACTTGGCAACTTCCACGGCAGTCCCTGAAGGAAGGGCTTTCGTTTCGGCGTACCGCGTGAGATAATCGGTTGCGACGATTATCCATCGGTTCCCTTGCGTCGATGGTGGGAATGGCCCAAGTAAGTCCATTCCAATTTGCTGGAACGGGGCGGATGGCGGCGCAATAGGCTGAAGAAGTCCTGCCGGTCTCGTCGGTGGTTTTTTCCGTCGTTGACACTCGTGGCAAGATCGGGTGTAGTGATGCACTGTCTTCGCGAGCTTGGGCCAGTAGTATTTTTCGCGTATCCTGGCGAGAGTTCTGCTGTAGCCAAGGTGTCCCGCCGTCGGGTCATCGTGGCAGGCTTGAAAAATTTCTTCTCGAAGACTGGAAGGGACCACCAACAGCCACGCCGTGTTGTTGTCGCTGAAGTTCTCCTTGTAGAGCACACCTCGTCGGAGGGAGAAGGTTGGCAGTGTTCGCACAAAACTGCGGGGAACGGCACTTCCTTGTCCCTCTAGGTGCTCGATGAGTGCTCGCAGGTCAGGGTCATCTTGTTGGAGTGCTGCAATGTCACTGACATCCAGAGCGCCGAGGAAACACTCATCCTCGTCCTCTTTGGTGCAGGCAGGAGCGGCCTCGACTGGGGCCCTTGACAGGCAGTCGGCGTCATTGTGCTTCCGGCCGGTCTTGTACACCACGGTCATGTCGAACTCCTGCAGTCGTAGGCTCCACCGGGCGAGGCGTCCGGAGGGGTCCTTCAGATTCGCCAGCCAGCAGAGCGAGTGGTGGTCTGTGACCACGCGAAAAGGACTTCCATACAAGTATGGGCGAAACTTTGTTATTGCCCAGACGACAGCGAGGCACTCCTTTTCAGTAGTTGAATAGTTACTCTCCGCGTTAGACAGCGTTCGACTTGCGTATGCGATGACTCGTTCTGCGCCGTCCTGCATTTGGACTAGTACCGCACCCAGTCCGGTGTTACTGGCGTCGGTGTGGATCTCGGTTTCAGCAAACTGGTCGAAATGGCCAAGAATCGGGGGCGTCTGGAGTCTTCGTTTGAGCTCGTCGAATGACCTCTGGTGTTCTTCTGTCCACTCGAACTTTACGGCGTCTTTCGTGAGGTGTGTCAGCGGTGCGGACAGCTTGGCGAAGTCTCGAACAAAGCGCCTGTAGTAGGCACAGAGTCCGAGAAATCTTCTCACGGCCTTCTTGTCAGCCGGCGGCGTAAATGCAGCTACGGCGCGGGTCTTCTCGGGGTCAGGTAGAACGCCTTTGTTGTTCACGACGTGGCCAAGGAACTTTAGTTCCCCATAGGCGAACCGACACTTCGTTGGCTTGAGTGACAGGCCGGCGGTCTTGATGGCTTGAAGCACAGCTCGAAGTCGTCTGAGGTGTTCGTCGAAATCTCATGAGAATACCACGACATCGTCCAGGTAGACAAGGCAGCTCTGCCATTTCAGGCCTGCCAGCACGGTGTCCATGACGCGCTGGAAGGTGGCTGGTGCTGTACAAAGTCCGAACGGCATCACTTTGAATTCGTACAGTCCGTCGGGAGTGACGAAGGCAGTTTTCTCCCGGTCACGTTCGTCGACTTCAATCTGCCAGTAACCGCTCTTCAAGTCCATCGACGAAAAATATCGGGAGTGGCGCAATCGGTCTAACGTATCGTCGATGCGGGGGAGCGGATAGACGTCCTTCTTCGTCACAGCGTTCAGTCGACGATAGTCCACGCAGAACCGCAGGGTTCCGTCCTTCTTCTTTACAAGTACGACCGGGGACGCCCATGGACTTCTTGAGGGTTGAATGATGTCGTCGTCGAGCATCTCCTGAACTTGATCTTGAATCACTTTCCTTTCCTTTAAGGAGACTCGATACGGCGACTGGTGAACAGGGAGTGCGTCGTCGTCGGTAATAATGCGATGTTTCGCCATTGGTGTTTGGCGAACTTTCGATGTCGTGGCAAAACAGTCACTGTATTCGGCGAGGAGATCAACCAGTTGCCGGCGCTTCGAAGCTGGGAGCTCGGGGTCGATGTCGAGTGGCGGCGGCGTCGTGCTCTTCTGCTGTGGCGACGAGGTTTCCTCTGAGACTGCGGTGACCACGGCTGGCGTCTGAAGCTCCTCGACGTAGCCCATGGTAGTACCCTTCGTTAGGTGCTGCGGTTCCTCTCGAAAGTTTGTCACGAGAACAGTTGTTCGTCCTTCTTGAAGATCCGTTACGCCTCGTGCGACGCCAATTCCTTTTTCAAGGAGCAGTTGAACGCTGCCTTCCAGAAGAGCTTCACCGCGCACGGCTGCGTCGGTTATGACGGTGACGAAAACACTCGACCGCGGCGGCAGATTCACATGGTCGGCTATAACTCGGATCGCGGATGACGTCGTGTTGGCCTCCACCGGGGGCAGGACAGGCTTTCGCAGCGTCAACTGGTTTTCCCCGAGGTCGATGACGGCGCCATACTCGCAGAGAAAGTCCATTCCAAGGATAACGTCCCTCGAACAGTCTTGCAGAACGACGAACTTGACAGGGCACGTCTCACCGTGGATCTCGACGCGAGCAGTGCATCTCCCGACTGGTGTGATGAGGTGTCCTCCGGCGGTTCTTATTTTGGTCCATCCCACGGCGTCATGACTTTTCGAAGGCGGCGGGAGAGCCTCCCACTCAGAACGGAGTAGTCTGCTCCGGTGTCGACGAGTGCCGTCGCGTCGTGGCCGTCGATGATAACGTTGAGGTTGTTGGACACCGAAGCAGGAGCGTCGTTGCGATGCGCAGCGTCGGGAGAGTGGGAGCGCTCCGTCGTTCTTGGAGGCTCTTTACTTCGGTCGTCTTCGGCAACGCCACCTCCAGGCGTTGCCGCGCCTAGTTTTCCCGGCGACGCAGGGGAGACAGGCTCTCTCGGCGGGGTCGTGGAGCTGGAGACGCTGAACGTCGTGGTGACGGCGAGCGAGATTCACGGCGGAGAGACGGCACTGAAGAGGGCGAGCGTCGAAGGTACTCCTCGATATCGCGAGGGCGTTCGCCGTACCTCGGGCGTGGGTCGTTCGGGTGGAAACCACGCAGCCCAAGTCGACGGTAGGGGCAGCTGCGGTAGATGTGGTCGGCTTCCCCACAGTGGTAGCAGAGCGGGCGTCGGTCGGCCGTTCGCCACACGTCGGTCTTCCTCGGCGAGGGTTGCTCCGCGCGGACGTCCTGGACTTGTCCTTCCTGGCGTCGAGGATACTGTGGCATCGGAGGGTCTCGTCGGGGTGGCGCCGTGGTCTGGCGGTGAGCTTGCGGCGGTCGTCGGGCCATGGCGGCGTAGCTCAAAGTCGGTTCCTCTGGCGTCGTCGTGTTGATCGGACCCTCAGGTTGGAAGGCTCGGTGAACTTCCTCCCGGACGACTTCGGCGAGCGACAGTGAGGACGGGCGATTCGCGGCGGGAAGTATCTTGCGGAGTTCTTCCCGGACGACTTCACGGACGATCTCCCGAAGGCTGTCGACACCGCTGGTATTCAGGTCCAGGAGGGAAGCAGCGACAGTTGGAGCAGCTGGCGCGCCGGCAATCCGGTGGTAGTGGCTTGCTCGGGCCGTCAGTGCACGCTCGATGTTGGTGGCTTCACTCACAAATGCATCAACGATCGTCGGGGGATTGCGGACCAGGCCTCCGAAGATTTCTGCCTTGACGCCACGCATGAGGACTCGAAGTTTCTTTTCCTCAGCGGCCTCCGGATCGGCTCGGGCACTTAGACGCAGCACATCCTCAACAAAGCTGGTCACGCTTTCGTTTGGGCCCTGCACCCTTGTTTGAAGTAGGTCCTCTGCTCGCTGGTGACGGTGGTGGTTAAGGAACGTCCACTTCAGTTCGGCGACGCAGGACTCCCATGTAGTGAGGGAGGCTTCGTGGTTTTCAAACCAGTGCCTCGAGGTGCCCTCCAGCGAGAAGTACAGGTTCTGGAGGCGCTGCTCAGCCGTCCATCCATTGTGGCGAGCTACACGTTCGTAATGCTGCAGCCAGTCTTCGATATCCTCGTGGGCTTCGCCGTGAAACGGCGTCGGAGTGCGGGGAGTGACGGGCATGATGACGACGGGTGCGGTGGTCATGTTCGGTGTTTTCTTTCTCCGGTTCTCGGGCAAGAGACCCAATTCGGGGGACTGACTTCTGGTCCCACGGCTTCTTCGGGCTTCGGCGTCTTCGGCGAAGGGTAGCCTTCCGGGGCTGAGCACCTCACTCGGGCGGGCTGTCTTGGTAGGGGTACGCTTTACGGGCATAGGATGGTACCCCGCACCTCCACCAAAATGTCACGGAGGAACAGCCAAGAAAACAAGGAATAACTGGGGGAAACTGAAACGTTTAATGGGGCGAACTTGTGCCCAAAAAAATAACAAGAAGGGAACAGAAGAAAACAGCAGAGCGTCGCAGGCGTCGATGTCGGCGAAACCGCAGGATCGAGCGCTGGGGCGAGACTGACCCCGGTTCGCCACGCGGCGCCCCTTATGTACATGCGTAAGCTTCTGAAATAATCAGCGTAGAATGTTCGACGCGGAGAACATTCGGACCTCGAACACGCAACAGGATTCTCGAATTTACCAGAAAACTAGATTGCCGGAATAACAAAAGATGCGTCGCTCCCAGGGATCGAACCCTAGCTTTTCGCGTGGGAGGCACGCGCGATAAGCGTTAGGCCACGAGCGCGCTGCCTGCTTGGTCAGCTGCGCTCGCGGCAATAGAAAGGCGCTATTCATTAGGCAGACGTCTAAAATGTTGTAATAATACTAGTACTTTTATTTTTTCCAATAAAAACAATGTTGAAATGATGACAAGGAGAAAAAGCTGTAAAAACAGCTTGACGAGCCCCGAGTCACCTAAACCAGCAATCGCGATGCAGGCACCAAGGAAATTATGCAAAAATAAAACATGACACGTGCACTACATATATGAAAAACAAATTACAAAGGAGAACTAACACTATACAAGACAAGTAGAATATTGATGCAATTTACACAATAGTGAAAAAAATATACAAAAGGTTGCAGCCTCACTGAAATAAACGCGATAGAAAACATAAACTCAACAAATTTTAGCGCTTATATCGGACAAGTTAGCTCGAAATAAACATTTGCAATAAACATTTCCCGTAAGATGCTCACCGATATATTGCTAAGTTCCATTTAGTTTAATTAGTAGATCTTAGGTAATAAGTTTGTTGTATAGTAGCTGAGAAGGAGAGGGCGGCAGGGGCCGTCTTTTGAAGGCCCGGCCCCCGGCACGCGCTCGGTGCCGTTCGTCGTGCTTCGGCTGCGTGTGCATGCTCAAGTCTCAAGAAACGCCGAAGCATAATCGAAGATGGGGGAGGCTCGCGCTGGAGGCGGGACAACTGAATCTCCTCCCGGCCTCTGTCAATCTGTCAGCGACTAAGGTCATCACGTTACAGTCCTGACGTCCGCCGCGGTCGATAGCGAAAGCCTACAAAGTTATAATTCCAAGAACCCCAGTATATTTTTTGTATGTATTTGACAACTGTAACAAGGACCCACTATCAATATCAATGCCTTAATAATGTCTCACATTGATTTTTGCATACCTGCACCCAGGTAAATGACCACGTGATGTATATCTTAGCTGAGATTACACTATAATCTATTCAGGAAGACAGTTTCAGCGTGTCCGTTTCACTGTGCTCAGAATACCGACAAAATGCTACCACTGATCATGTATTGCGCGCTTTTAGTCGAGCTGTTGTACTGAACTCTGTTCGTAAATAGTTTAGTTTGTCTGTATTGTGCTCTAGTTATCATCCGTTCTGAGCCTCACTGTAAATGGAGGGAGGGATTTTGTACAGCTGCCATTGTACATTTTCTCCTAACCCGCCTCGTGAATTTAGAGAAAAATAAGCTGAATTTCAACTGAAGAGAATGCTCCTGTGCAGTACGCAACATTGGTAATTAGAGGCAAAAAATGCTCGCACACAAAATTAATTTGAAGAGAAGGCAGAGAGTCCCTCACCGTGGTCGACTGAGGTAAGGAGCTCAGCAAGCGATCACGTCAAAAGAAGGTCGCCGAAAGGTGACATATTTATTGGCGAAATAAAAAGTCGTTAATCATTGCTCAGGACGTGATCAGTGGCAGGTGTAGGCGCCGGTCATGATCAGCGTTACGTAAATACGTTTCGACCAAACGTGTTTCACTCTTTTGTTTTCCCTATCTCTTTCCATATATGTCGCAGGGATGGGTTAAGGATGTAAATGCCCACAATGGGCATCTAGTTTACCCCATCTTCTAAGTTTACGGAGATAAAGGTGAGGGTATGTTTACATTAACGACTAAGTCAATTCTGGCTTTCTTAATACGTGCGAAACCAACGAATGGCATATTGTACACCCCAGTAAAGGAATAAATAAAGAATTATTTTGACCACTCGGAGATATTTGGAGCGACAAAGCAATCTCGGTTACACGGCGCCCTCTACGCAATAAGCCCTCATCAGATTGCGGGCACCTCGGCCAGGATTCGAATCCGCCAACTGGGGATACTCAGGCCAGCGCTTTGCTTTGGAGCCACCGAGACGGCCTTTTCCACGAATGATGCGGCACTGACGTAATGCATTGTTCGAGTAGGCCATATTTATTTTAAAGTTTTCGCTAAAATTTGGCATCTGATTCACTTTCGCTGCCGGGTATCAATCCGAACTTTCTCTCCGACGATACCTTGCTCGCACGGATTTCGTTTTCACAGTCTAGGAGCTCCCGTCAAGTGAGATTCGAGAGAAAAGCGGGTCTCTCACTGTGCACGGAGAGCGTGGCAGCGGGGGTCTCCCGGGTACCGAGGAGGTTGGCGGCCCTGCACACGTAGCGGCCCTGGTCGGCGTGCCTGACGTCGGCGATGAGCAGCGATCCGTGGCCCAGCAGGCGGATGCGGCCTGTGCCCGTGGCCACCTGGGCGCCGTCCTTGAACCACGTGACCGAGGGCTCCGGGTGGCCCCTGGGCGCCACGCACTCCAGCGTCGCAGACTCGCCCGCTGCCACGCGGGAGGACTTGGGCGTTGCCCGGAACTCCTCGCGGAGCACTGGGTCACAGAGAAAAGTGAATAGAAAACGAATAAAAGAAGTATGAATATACTGTCACCTGATTTATTCGCCTACTTTTACGCGTTAAGTAACACTCAGCTAGGTTTTTTTTTTTTTTAAGCTTTTTTAGAGCGCAGCTCTTTGGCGCCTGTTTCCGGCTTGAGCGGCGACGCCGTCGGCGTAACCGCGCGTTGCATTATGAAACGTTTCCCATAATGACGTCACACTTGACCCTCTCCTCCTCCCCCTCAAGAGCTGCCCTCTAATTCGGCATTACTGAGAATTGTAAACGTGTTTATTTTTTTACAATTTCTTTTAGAGAACGCCACCCCAGCATCCTGGAGAACCATAACACTTCGTCCATCCAGATATGTCTTTTTTAATGTTTGGGAACCTGAACTTCCAATGCTTTTTTATTGTCACAGATGAGCACGGCCGTTAGTCTCTACTCAGCATGAGCATGTCAGGGCTACATTTCTGCCTCCTTGCGATCCGTTGTGCTTTATTTGGCCACTTGTTGGCGGGATGGAGTGGGGCATCTGATGCACACACGATAAAAGAGACGAGAAGAACCGTACCCAAATTACGCCATTGCTCTTGTAAGTGGGCCATAAACAGTCCACTGGCCGGGCGGAAGGGGGACGAAATTCCCTCTAAGCATCGCTGGGGACAAATACTTACTTGTTGTTGGTTCTACGTTTGTCGTCCATGAAAGTAAGCAGAGCTCTTTGTTTTTTGAAGCTGTAGCTACGCGTGAGTCCTTTTGCATCTATAAAACATGGCGGTATATGGACATGTTTGTACACAGCGTTTGCTATTTACCACATAATTGTTTTTTTTTCGACTCCTGAATAAGGTAGTCTTGCAAAGAACTTGTGACCATCGTGCTACTTGAGAAACCACGGAAATAACTTCTTTGTTGAACGACACACTCAGCAACTGTGCAGTATATGGAGGTAAACAAACGCGTTTTGTTCTTTAATAGGCTGTGAAAGCTCAAGCCAGGGTCGGTGAACATATCCATTCAGCAGCAACTTGGCCAGAAGCCCAGTTGTGACTCAATCATGCATACTTTTGTTTACTACCTAATTGTGCACATGTTTGTCCCGAAGAATTTTCCCTAGCTGCTGTGTGTACTACGCACAGCACCAGGCAGAGGGACTGCCTGGTGTCAAACCAGGGGACAGACGGCGGGCGCGTCAACCTCCTTGCCGCGCAATTCAAACGCTGCCGCAGTTTGTGGCCGCGCAGCAGCGCAGCACGGAATGACGTGGCAGATGGCGGATCGCCGATGGACCTGAGGAGACGTCGACGGTACTTCAACGCGCCGACGCACACCGACGGCACTGGCTACGGAAGAGCAATCGCTCGGGGTTCCCTGTTGATTTACGTGCCGCGTTGCGAGACAGCACTCGCATGCGTAATGAAATTAACCGTGACAGCGGGGCTACAGAGGCGGCCGGCACACCCGAAGATTCGGCGTACGTGCCTTTGTGGCCGAGTGTGTGTGTTGCGAATAAAAGGAGTGGGAATCTGAGGGCCAACATTCCGTATTCTTTTTTTTTTCCTGGGAAAATGGGTGGCGGGGCGCAGATTTTGCTTGGACAGTTTGGGAATCGGGACGTGTCTACGCGTTGCAGAAATAAAATCAAATCGAGGAGGACAGGTAATTTCTTTTTCTTTTGTTCTAGTAGAACCTTTGACTTTTCGTAACCCAGGGCACTCATTTTGACGACATCGCAAGCATTTGCTCGTCTTCAGTCTTATTATTTAGATAGGATGTTTATGTCTCACTAAATTCGGTATTTAAAGCGGGGCGTAGCAAATCTTAGGTAGAATCGGTGCTGTTCTAGAAAGAATTGTATACTTCGGTCGTACGGCCAAATCCCGCTGATACATAATATACCGGCTGGTTCAGTGAAGGCTTTGAAGAAATACCTAAAAATAGGGTGGTCGAGAAAAAAGACGCTCATTGTGGGAACAAAGAGCCTGCTACGTAGTCGCAACCCTACGTGATCGTTTTGGGGATGATCACCTACAACAAGCATACTACGCTGAGCTCCGGTCACGACGTCAACAATCAAGTGAGAATTTACCGGAACTTGCGTCAAGTGTAGAACGCCTAACCTACAAATAATTTCCGGGAGCAATGCCCGATACCTTAAATCGTGTCGGCACAGCAGCGTTCGTGGATGCTATAAGTGACCCCAAGGTTCAAAAGTTTGTTCGCCTGGCAAGACCGTACACAATAAGCGCAGCACTCGGCCACGCCATGAAAATGAGCGCTGCTCAGTGGGCCACCAATTGCACTCAGCTGTCAACACCCCATGGAATACAAGTACAAGCATCGTCAATCCCACAAGGGACACGCCCACATGCTGCGTCTGCCCATTCACGGAGAAATGCCAGTGGGTCGTGCTACCGATGCGGACGTCGCGGCCATTTTGCATTCGAATGCGCGACTGCTTCTACCTCGTCGGGAAACGGCACGCCCGGTCTCCTGGGGCAGGGCCGGATGTAAATGCTCAAAGACCCCTTGTATCAGTTGCAAGCCAGCTAACATCAGTTACTTTGCATCCTGTACTGGTGGAATACTTGGGGATTGTGGACGCACTTTTTGACACTGGGGCAGCTGTCAATGCTGTCAATACTTTACCTCCTTCAAACGTTGAGTTCTCTTCTGACTGCCCAGCACTATTCGTCAAGGATTGCAAAACACGCATGACTTTGTTAAATACTTAATTAAAATTTACTAATGAACGTTTCAATTAGTGAAAATAAACATATGGTTCCAATTAGAAACTTGCTAAGCATAATCGAAAACCACTTAATCAACTCATTTTAGAAAGAAATAAGGCAGGGGCAGCATTTTTTTTTGTGTTAAAAAAACACTAAATTCGGACGCATTTCTAGGTTTCGGTTTCTTATCAGAGCGCATCTTTGCGCCAGCAGTGGTGCACACCGGTGGCCGAGACGCTCAACACACGTGCGCCATACTTCCCTTCATGTAGGTAGGAAGAATAGGGGCCTAATACCGGCTCAAGCCGGCCAAACGAGAATATCCAAAGAGAAGCCGAAAGTAGAGGCCGCGGTCGGTGGGAACGCCGCCAAGGGTGCCCAAGTCCGCGTCCAATAGCATCTTTTGGTTTTGTTCGTTTTTGGTCATCGTTGGGGGCGTGTCCGTCCAAACCGGGTCTCCCCCGGCTTCACCTCTGGTTGCGTGATGTAGCCTGTTGAAGCTTCCTACCTCCATGCTTTCCTCCGTCCTACGAGGGAGGCAAGGCTGTATATAGCTTCGCGCCTCGGCCACCAGGGAACAGGAGCGCGGGCGCAAAAGATGGGCTCCGATAAAAACCGAAACTTAAAAATGCGTCCAAATTGAGCGATGTTTTCGGAACACCGTAAAATGCTGCCCCTGCCAATATCTTTTTAAAATGAGTTGATTTTGTAGTTTTCAGTGATGCCTAGCATGATTTTCATTTGAATCATACGTTTATTTCCACTCAATAAATTTAGTTAGTAAATCTTTGGGAATTATTAATGTAATTAGCATGTTTTGTTTTGCAATCCTTGACATCCGACGTGGCTGGCAGCTTGTTCCCGGAAAGGGCTTTATTTTTTTCTTAACCACTTAATTCTAGGGATTTTTGAGAGCCTTCGGTGAAACACCCGGTATATATAAAAATCACCGTCACAAATGTACGTAACTATTTGGTGATCTTCATTTTTTGGCCCAGGTAAATCGCAGAAAGAGCATGTAATGTTCAACTTGGCGACTAAATCTGTTGAGAAAAGATATTACATAAAAATGGGAGCCTGTTTCCTCGATTAAACTTTAAACACACAATCTCGCCGGATTTAGATGTGGCGGTAATTCAGCGGCGTTCATCAGCACCGGAAACCAGACGTTCTGTCGTTGAGCGCCTCCGTGTTTGTCATACACTGTCGCCTCACAACAAAAATGGCGGAGTGGGTGCTGCTGGCTGCTCCCGATGCCTGGACCGGTTGGTTCGCCCGTAGGACTCTCGTTTTCGACCGACACGCGGTGAGCCTTGTGAACAACAGCTGCATTGGTGTGCTTGACAAATGACTGGTTTGAAAGGTTCCGGCTACTTACGAGAAGTCGCCAGCCATCACACACAAATTCAACGATGCTTTCGTTCTTTCATTGGTGAGTCTTCCTACTGCGGACACCATTGTTAAAGAAATCACGAAAGCAGGTCGTAAAAAGGCTTCGTAAAACGGTGATGAATAAAAAACGATGGAGGTATGCAGCAAAGTATCAGCACCGACTGGGGAAGGGGGAAGAAACCCCCTCTCCCCAGAGGTTTTTCTGGTTGCGCCCCTTGGTCCGGTCCAATGAGCACGACTGTGGGACTTCCAGGTTTGCGAAAGTTTCTAACTAGACTGGCTTGTCCCACACGACTTCATAGTTAGACCCTTGTGGCTTATAAATCGAGGTAGTTATCTTGTGGCGTCACAGCAGGTGACGAATATGAATCCGCACTGTTGATAATGGCACGTAAGGACGTGATCCGAGCTATCATCAACTATTTTCTGTTACACGCGTGAATTCTGCTTGCATTACATGACTAGTACTGTGCGAGATTAGTCATTTTTGATGACGTTATCGCTCGCAGTCATTTATGGGCAGATTGATACTTTAGACCCATGTTGCGGATAAAAAAAACAGGCTGAATTTCTCCAGCGCCTCATAATTTGACGAGCCTTACACGAAAAGCACGTTTTTTTGGCCATCCCGCGTCCTGTTTTTTTTATCCGCAACATGGGTCTAAAGCATCAAACTGCCTCGGTGGCCGAGTGGGCTAGCGCACACCAGCTCGGAGCACGTGGAGCGAAAGCTCGCGCTGCAGAACCCAGGGATCCTGGGTTCAATCCCCACCCCTGCCCGTTTCGATCTGGATGAGCATCGTACAGGCGTGCGGTCGTGGATCACTACTGCGTGGTGCACGTTAAAGACCCCAGGCTAGCGGTTGTACTGCACTGGCTAAATTGCTCATCTACAGCGAGTGACTCGTCGCAACTTTAAATGGCTGACCAACTACACGCTGTATAAAAATCCCCACAACCCAATTTCGGTTGTCATAATCCCCAGTTAGAGAACAAAACATGGCAAGTGAACACATTTTTCTGCTGCCACCATTTCTACACGGCTGTTTATTGTATCGGGACCGACGCACAGACCCAACGTAATCGAATTGTTTTCCAGTAAGGTTCAGACGCACACATGCACGCACGCAAAGAAAGAAAGAAAGAAAGGAAGAAAGAAGGAAAGAAAGAAAGGAAGAAAGAAGGAAAGAAAGAAAGAAGGAAAGAAAGGAAGAAAGAAAGAAAGAAAGAAAGAAATGTACATCCTAGGGAGTTTAGGTAGCAAGGCAGGTTGGCTTTCCTCCAGTTCCACCTGTTCCACCTATCGATCTGCTAGTCTTCCCAACGATGCTCCGCGGGTGTTTCTCTCTCGGCTCTATTAGCATGCAAATGAGGCCTTAATTGCCCTGGCACCGAGAAGAGCGGGTCGGAAGCTCTTTCTTCTCTTTTGTCCGAGCCTGAACGGCATCGAGCCGCCCCAAACGACCGTCGTGGTAAGGCATCGGCGGAATTCGAAAAGACACGCAAGACGGAATGTCAAAGGCGGTCGAGGTCTCTTACGCGAGCTAAGGTCACGTGCTGCCCTTCTGCCGTGCTCCGAGCACGATCTCTCTTTCACCACGAAGCACGTCTGTGGTCTTGGGCGCATTCCGTGCTCGCGAGGTTTCTCAGCAAAGCCAGACGGACCGGCGAAGATAAAGCGATATAATGACCGGTCGTGTTGCGTTAGTGGCACGCGTGGCTGAAACGCTTGGGAGTAATTGACTCAGCCTGTCTATATACATACACGTCGACTTTGATAAAGAATGCAGTCTGAAATCAGTGGAGTGATGTAAAGAGATAAGAGCTTGTTCAGTCATGACGCTCGTGCAATTTAGGCGGAATTCGCCCGACACTCGTTTGATTAAATAATGTGCGATGTGTCACGGTCAATATATACGAAAAAGTATTAAGGAACGAGGAGGATATCCAGCGAGCTATCACATTATTGAATATGTTGACTTCCTCGGCTGCTGGCACGTGTTTGAACATATAGTCCTTGGCGGATATATTTCTTTGGTGGACACTGCTCGCGTATACTAATTGGAGAAACCAAATGCAAGGCGTCAGTAGCCTAATATCGATTCCGTCATTATATGCATCGTTTCCTCGAAGTTCAGTCGCTGTTGAAAATACTGCCGCGTGCGTAGAAAAGTTGGCAAAACACGCGGATGCCAGGCGGGGGAACGGGGCTCAAAGCACACTCGGCCCGGATGACGACTCGTGTTCGTACATGGAAGCCATCATGGTTACTCGAATGCGCTTTTATCAGTGACTTTGATTACTACTCAAGCTTTTCGGAATGAAATGTAGTTTTATTCTGTCATCCTCCTTTTGCGTACGTAATGGCGAAACGCGCTTTGCGAGGAGATCTGAACCGAACCGTTGCTGACCCTGTCCCTTCTGCGTTGATCCAACTGCCTGGACCCACAACGGGGCGAGGAAACAAAAAAGGGAGAGGCAGACACCCTGCGGTGATAGACGCCCCTAGCAACGGCGCTCACGCCGGATTGGCTGGCTCGTGGAGATAGACGCTGCCGCCGTCAACATAGGCAGCGGTTAAAACGAGTTTCCGAAGAGGTAGCGTGGCTTAGTGGCAACGCGTCTGCCTCATACGCAGCGAACCCCGGTTCGATCCCAAGGGTGAATTTAATTTTTTTTTAAATTTTTTTCTCGAACATTTTGTTTTGTCGAGGCATTTGGCGCTATTTACGATATTTCTTTTACAATTAACACTGAAAAAAGCGAATGTTGTCGACGAAACTTCGCTGAACTAAATGGTATGGGACTCCCTTTCCGGAGGTGCATGGGGGACAGCAGTGCTTGGGTAGCCGGCTGGACGCCGCAAAGCGGCGTGTACCCAAGTGGGTTAGTATTTTTGTAATTAGTAGCCGCATACTGTGGCCGCGAAGTGGCGTTGACGCAGGCCGGGGGGGGGGGGGGGGGGGGGGGGTTAACGGGTCCCCAGTGACACACGCGCCGTCCAAATCCGAAATCAAAGTTCCCGCGCGTTGGCGAGCAGCCAATCAGGCGTGAGCTCCGTTGCTAGGGTGTTTACCGTTGCTAGGGTGTCCTCCACTCCCTCTTTTTTTTTTGCCATCGCCGCGTTGGGCGTCCAGGCTATCAAACATACGCGTCCCTTCTTTAACCTTGTAGCTCGTTTCACCACACGTCACAGCGCGGTTGAAGGCTCGAAGACACGCAAATAAACACACAGACACACACACATACACACTGACTCAGACGCGAGTCGCGATGAAGCCTTTGCAGTCGATAAAATTAACCTGCGGTGGCACTGGCACAGAAATGTACGCCGAAACTTCGCGGAGCGGGGAGGTATACCACCCTAATAAAGTGTGCAGCGAAAAGTGACACGGCCTGGCTGCTGTCTTGTGAAACAGTAGAGAGAAGACTAAATGCACGAAGTTGCAGTTGCAAATAGTTCATCTCTGAGTAATCACCTTCCAAACAAACATTAGGAAAAAAGAAAAAAAGATTTCCGCTTGCAATACAAGGTGCGACGAGGAAGCGAAAACGTAGACCGTCTCTAATTGTTTCTAGGCTTTGCTCAGTCTGCTCATAGCGAGTTCGTTTCACGGCACTCGTGCCCACGCGTGCCCACTCGCAGCGTCGAGCGGGTTCGTATCGGCCGGCAATCCACGAGTGGTTGCACTCTGCGAGTTCGTTTCGTCGCTGGCACCCCACGCGTTCATGCACTCGCTGCACTGAGAAAATCGAGAGTGCGCCCAAATGCAATCCCGTCATGCGTCGCTCTGGCGAAGAGTGGGAGCAGACGACGAGGGTTCGTCTGCTACGATGTGTCGCGGAACCGAAAGGAAAAAAATATTTTCTGATAGAAATCGCGTCCCGCGGGCAACGAAATCAAACGCAAGCTTGAACTGTAAGCGTCTGCTATTTTATGAAGGAAACAATTGACAACCCGTGCTTTTTTTTGCAGGTTTTAAGTCGCTCTGTTGCCGTACAGACGCTGAACTATACCAGTGTGTAAAGAAATGCTAAGAACAAACGCATCAGCGACCCCCGAGGTGTTTATCACCATTCGTGTGCGGGTGAAAAATTGAACATTTGTCGACAAAACTCCCCCAGCAGAAACCTGTGACTGCCCATTAAGCATCAGAGAAAGCTAAACATAGTGACTTTTCCCGGGCTTGGGCATCATCATCATGTTTAACATTTACCTACGTCAGCTAACTTTCCCCGTCGTACCGTATTTTGTTCGAGAAAGCTTTCGTTTTCGACGCCCTCACCAAGACTAATATCTGATCCACCTGTAATGACGATCGAAAACGAAAGTCCCACGAAAAGTTTTGCAGGATATTTCAACATACTAGTTTTAAGTCGTACCCTTTCAGTGGTTCACGCATAATACCATGCTCAAACGGATGAAGTTTTTGCTCGGAAAACATCATCAGTTTTCTTAGTTTTCTTCAGTGAAAACGGTTATAAGAATTGAAAGATCGCAACCAGCTTCTTTGTAGACAGCTGGTTGCAGAACTTTACGCCGTCTGTAACCATCTCTATGACAGCCGAGTTGCTTGAAGGCATCGCAAATATAAATTACAGGTTGCAGCGACCAACGTTTGTAGATAAACGTTGGTAGCGACTGCACTCTCACAATCCTCCATCACTCCAAACAGAAATGCGCTAGTTTCGGTTTGAGTTCGGTACCTTTTCTACAACATAGATGGCGGCAGCATCAGTCTTCTGCACTATTCTGCACTCGGTGCATTTGGCGAGTTCGTTTGAGTCCAGTTCTCCGTGCAACACTCTGCGAGTGCGATGCATTCTGGGAGAGAACTGGAACGGTGCCAGTGCGTGTGAAACGAACTCGCTATTAGTCTGCTCAGTCTCTCTTTCCGCTATCCTTCTAGCCAGGCGGAAACGGAATCTGCGTACGAGGTGTCCGTCATTTAACTGCGAACGCTTTCCGTGATTTTCTGTCGCTCTCTGTCTCACATCGAGGCACTCCAAGTTAAACGCGGAATAAGAAGGCGTGGCGGGTCTCGAGCGGCGTCTCGATCATCGCTCCACAACCAATGAGATTGCAGCGTTAGGGGACAAGAAGGCCGAAGAACCAATCACGCAGCGAGAAGATAATAGGCCGCGCCTCGCGTTTCTTGAGCTGTCGGTGACGACAAAGTTTGAACTCTCACCAAAAAAATTGCAAAACACCATATATGGGGATCAGATTCACAATCGCCATCAATGAAGCTACCTCCGACCCGATAAAACGGCAAACTTACAAAAGGAAGCTGACAGATGAACTGGCTACTTCCATTAATCGGGTCTAATAAGGTCGGGAAATATTTGTATAGAAATAAAGATCGCGCAGTCTGGCTGCGATGTAGTACGACGCGATAAGCCTCGCACGTAAAGATGAAAATGCCGCTGTGATGAGGAACTCGCTATTAATTAGCAGTCCTCGGATCTCTATCTGCTCGGTGGTGTAGGCATCCTGCCGAGAAGACGCTCCTTTGTTCGCGCCCATCCATCGACGTATCATGGTTGCGCGGCACACGATGCGACACAGAACCGCACCCCGCAATTAACGAGGCATCTGGGTCGCCACATCATCGCGAGGCCGAGTCACTATTTCCGTGCTGCTTTCCCAAATCTAAGTGCGGCGCCACATCGTAGCAGACGGCTGACCCACTTTGTCAAGGTTTCGAGCGAATTGCTAATTAAAATGTCGCGCCCACCGTTCCTTGTTTTTCAACTCCTCGACCGACCTGCAGAGCTAGACGGGTGAAGCGTGCGGATCTTGGGAGGATAGAGCGATTCGACCAGGCTGTGGTGTATCGAGTATTGATCATCTGACACAGGTTTTGAAATCGGGGCGTACTGGGAGCGGTCTTATCCGTGCTTTGGATAGAGTTCGCTGCTGCCAACGTCGCGAACAAATCTTGAACCAATCGATTCGTTTGCAAACTCCTTAAAAACAACAAAACGAGTGTTATTGGTACGAACCACACTGTTAAAAAGGGGTCTATATATTCATCCATAAAGGAAGGAACGACCTTGCAATCTTTGTTCCCTCAGAAAGGGAGGAACTTTCGTACCTGAAAACAGGGAAGCAAAGTTTCTCCCTCGTCTGCATCTCATTATGGCGGCCTCGAATTGAACGAATCAAACTGAATAAGACTGGACGAGGACGCTACGTCTATTATCGGTCTTTACAAAAAACGCTGCCGTGATTCCACCGAAAATACTTGAGAAAGTCTGACCAAAGGCGTGCTCCCGAAACGTCGCTTGTTTCCTTTCAACTTCTTTTTGCACGTTTTTTCTCTCATGCTTTTAGTTTTTAAATACCGAAGGTCAGTGACGTAGCCAAAGGGGAGGCCTATGGCGATTCATCCCCCCCCCCCCTCCCACCCCCCGAAACCCAGTCAGCTCTTACGGTTGAGCGTTCTCAATCTAAACCGCAAAAAAAAAAAAAAGACGATATAAAGTTTGTTGACTCTTTTTTGCCGCATTCGGTTTTAACCGAAAGAGGTCAGTTTCTTCAACAGCCGGGTGTTTTTACGTACTTTGTGCGCACTGCGTACGGTAGAGGGTACCCGGAAAAGTCCTTAATCCGTATTTTTAACTTCCTAAAGCCAAGCTTTCTGTGGTAATTTAAAAAGGAAATCTCACAAAATAAAATACAGGAAAGAGGCCCACGCGGGCCTGCGGCATGCAATGAAGAGCTTACATGTCGCAGGCTACTGTAGAAGGGCACCGACCGCGACAACGCCGAAAAGAAAGAGGCGTCTGGACGAGGCAATGCTAACGCTAGAATACATATTCGCCGAAAACAAAAAAGCGAAAACGTGTTTAGCTGTATATGTATTCATCAGTAAAAACCGAAATATGCGTTAAAAATAAGAACCAAGAAGTGCGCCGAAAACAAAAACGCCAAACTGAATTTTACTTAGAATATACATATGCGTTTTTCCTCCCGTCTGCCCGGGGAAGGAGAAAAATGTCTCGTTCCTCCTTTCTTATTCTGTCCGCTTGAAGCGCGTCGGTAAAAGGGAGGAAAACGCGCCGTTGCTACCTTTTTCCTCGTTTTTTTTTTTTTTTTTTTTTTTTTTTTAGAGTGCAGTATCTATGGTAGCATACGCTAGATTTCGATTACTCCACGAACGTGTCCAAGAGAGCGCTTCAAATGGAAATCTTAAAATGATGGGCAGATATGTTGTGCCGTCGTGGATGGTGTGAGCCATACGGCTAACACGGTGTATCGCACACACCTTTTTCACAGAGTCTCAGAGGCAGTCTTCTCTTTAAAAAAAATGGTGTGTGTGGATGTTTATACAGTCTAGAACTCAGTCTGCCTCAACGGGCGCCTTGTCTCCCAGCCGTAGATGGAAAATTTAGTCAGTGCAGTACAAACCGCTAGCCTGGCGTTTCTAACGTGCATCACGCAATGATGACAAACGACCGCACGCGGGTACGATGCTCATCCAGATCGAAACTGGCAGGGGTGAGGATTAAACCCAGGACCCTGGGTTCTGCAGCGCGAGGTTTCGCTCCACATGCTCCGAGCTGGTGTGCGCTAGCCCACTCGGCAAACGATTCCCCTTCTTTCTACGTGGTGCTGATATGTAGGAACATGGAAATAAAGACGACGCATTTATATGTATGTTGTCTCGGTCTCGATTAAAACTTGGGTTTGGGCTAGTTGGTCCGTTACTGAATAAAAGGTTAAAATGCGCGAACAAATGGGGACAATGAAGAAACGCGGACGACAAGACAGGCGCTTCACTCTCAACTTGTTTTTATTATCACCATCGTCACCTATATATATATATATATATATATATATATATATATATATATATATATATATATATATATATATATATATATATATATATATATACGTATTACCCAAACCACATCGCACTCAATCGCCACAATCAAAGGCAACCACCCAGAAACATAGAGGCATTCTACATAAAAAAAAGCAATTACGTCCGCGCTCCGTCTGTGTATCTGCTTCAGAGTGAAATGGTGTTTCCGGATGCCTGCTTTTGATTGTGGCGATTGAGTGCGATGAGGTTTTGGCAATAAATAAATAGGTAACGATGGCGATAATAATAAAAAAAAACAGTTGAGAGTGAAGCGCCTGTCCTGTCGTCCGTGTTTCTTCATTGTCCCGGATTGTTCGCGCTTTCTAACCTTTCATTCAGCTCGGTCTCGAGCCTTCACGATGTTAAAAGTTCACCAACTCGTATGTCTTTTCGTTGTTATTTGATTTTTATATGTAAAATGTCTGCTGCCCCCCCCCCCCCCCCCCCCCTTTCCTTCTTCTTCGACTCGATATGATAAAAAAGAATTCCGAGAATACCCTAGTATAACTGATGTCAGGATGCTCCATAACGCAACACCGAGAATGTCTGAACTTTAGAAACCGCCATTGGTATGACTGACTCCTGACGGTTGCCGGAGCTGCGTTCGTAGCATGTCTCTCCAACACGCAAAAACACGAAGGAAAAACAAAAGGTAAACAAAACAGTTCGGGAACGAAGCGGATAACGACTTCCAGAAATCCCGTCGAGCCGACTGGCCACCCGGTGCGGCCCCCTGCACCTACCAAAACATCCTCTAGAGCCGTTCCCGGGAAACTTTCACTTGCCCCAAAATAGCGAAAGCGCCCCTCGACGACGGAGCGAAACGCGGAACACCGCACGTCGACGCCGACGGGCCGAAGCACCCTCCAACCCGAATACACCCCCAATAGACACACACGCACACACTCGGAAATTGAGAGCCTGGAGTAAAATAAATATTCCACACTCAAAGGAGGAAAATCAAGACGACGAAAGAAGTATGAAAAAACGGGAAGGTGAAGTCTGGCACGAGGGCCGCCCGAGGAGCTGTCCGAGTTTTGTTGGATGGGAATGAAAACGGCCAACGAGAAGCATTATTTCCAACGGGTCACGACCCCCCCCCCCCCCCCCTCCACACACACACACACACGCACACGCACACGCACACGCACACACGCACACGCACACGCACACGCACACGCACACACACACACACACACACACACACACACACACACACTCGCCCCCGCAAAGGCGATCGCTCTGACGCGAGTTGGCCCAGCAATCTTCGCGGCGCAAAGTTCCGGAGCTTCCCAGGTCCGAGGAGCGCCACGCGGGGCCAAAGTTGAGTCCCGTCTTCCGCGTGTCGGGCGAGAGGCGGGGCGCGACGCTTCGGTCGGTTCTCTCGCGAGGGGGCGCGACGTTGCTTGCGGGTTTCACGCTTCCGAAGCGTGGCTGTTTCCAATCAATTACGCGGCCCGGCGCTTTCTTCGTCCGAACAATACTCGTTACGAGGCAGCCGGAGAGGCCCGGTACCTTATTTATAACAGAGTGGCTCCGCTGTGCGAGATGAAAATGGAGGCAGGAGACGAGGCGCCAAGCTCAAGATATTTACGGTGTAAGTCGTAAATTACTATGCAGTACTTTCAAACAGAAGAAACCCTGGATGGTTTGTTGAGAATGCGCTCTTGTTTGGAAATAAATCAATGCCCCTCCTCAGAAAAAAAAAAAAAAGAGCTAGCAGCGTTTTTTGAAAAAAAAAAAAAAAAAATACAAGCTTCATCAAAGCAATGAGCGAGGCAACCCTCGAAGTATTAGCACCGAGCGTGTTTATGGGCTTGATTTCACGCGAAAAGTGTCACGCAAGAATGTTTCGAAAAAGCGTAATACACTGGCCACGACAGCATGAATCATACACCGCCCAGAGGAGGCATTGCATAAGCATTCGAGGAGAAGGCATATTTAGTCATAATTAATCGTACGTAGTTATAAGTGGGCGTAATTAATTGTAACCAGCCAGATTTACCACGCCATTCAGTGGGAATCGAAACCCGAACCGTGCGATCCGCATCTTGACGCATTTGCTGCGTGCCGCGAGGAGGTGTTGAAAGAGAGCGCAAATAGCAGGATAAAGGGAAGTCGGCGGTTTGTTTTCTGGTGTTAATTTATTTCTAAAACATCGGTTTCTTTCGGTCATTTCTTTTGGACGTACACTATAAACGGTACCTATCGATGCAAAACCTTAATACAAAACTGAGAGTTCAAGTGTAAGAGGACAAGGTTAAAATAAAAACAGTCTTAGCTGGAGCACACATTTCAAGAAGTCGGTGTTTTTCGGTTTCAACGGACTTTGCATTTTCGACACCAGCAGATGTTTATCGGTGTTCTTCGGATTTAACCGATTTTGCATTTCTGAGATCGACGGATGTTTGTTTATTAGTGTGTCTCGGTTAAAACTTATGATCTATTTATGTGGTCCCAGCTGCGCCGTGATTTTGGTCTGCATAACATAAAGCAGTGCTGCTACTCTAAAATATATGTATATATAACTTCTTTAGAACTGGCAGGTCAGAGACAAGGTAATTAACGTAACACGTGAACTTGTGCGGTACAGATGGAATTAGGAGTAATCATTTCTTCTGAGGGCCACCAAAACTGCCTGTTCTAAATTGTGTTAACCGTTAATTGCAGAAAAGAATATTTTTGAAAACATAGGTGGAGTGAGTTATGTTTAGTTCACTAAAATATATTAGTACGATAAGAAAAAAAAAGTTGCCTATCACGTCATCGGTGCACTGAATAAGTACCGAGCTTAAAAGTGGTGGAAATTTTTTAATTCTCGGGTTCGCCTGGCGTCGCAAAGGGCGATGAAAAGGAAATTCTGTCTGAAGTCATCTTGTGATCAGTTCGTATAGCTTGTTATGTGACATTGTGAACGCTATAGAGTGAACAGCTCTCCAGCAATCTCAACTGATACATGTATAAAAATATGCAATAAAAACTTCATCATAAAAGAAAAGCTGGAAGTGAATTTACAAAATCTAACCTTTCCTAAATCCTTTCGCTATACCCAATTATTCTTATGTCTGTCCTTAATTTGAAAGCTAAAATCCCGAACAGCGATGCGCAGAAGTCATCGAAGGACCTCGGTCTGTATGTTTCAGCGAAGTCTAAAATTTCTAAAAATAGGATTGAGAAACAAAATAAACTCTTTCCGGGAACAAACTGCTAGCCACGGCGGACGTCAGGGTTCACTAAAAACACACTAACTAGAAGAAAAAAAATAATTATCTAAAGCGTACTAATTGCGTTTTTAAGTAGTGAAAATAAATACATGGTTCTAAATCAAATCTTTCTGAGCGTTTAAAAAGCCCCGAAATAAACTTGTTCTAGAAAAAAATAAAACAAGCACAAAAGTTTACGACGTCATAAAAACAAAAACAAAAAAAAAAAAAGTTCAATTTTGACGTGGTTTTAGGTTTTGGTTTTCTACCGGTGCGCCAGCGGTCCTTCCGCCACGTGCCTGAAGCACGAGGCTATCGCCTCGCGTCCCTCGTGGGGATATAGAATATAGCATCGCACACGTGCTTTGCGCGCATCGGCCAACCGTGGAGTAGACGTCACAAGTTTAGTAAGACACGCAAAATACAGGAGGACGCGTAAGCTTCGCCTTTAGGAGCGGAACGCGATAGCAGCTAAATATATTAATCCCGCTTGTTCCCAAGCCGTGCAAGCGTGTCTGCGTGGACTAGTCAGTAGCCTCTTTGGGTCGTAACAGAAGCGTCGTGAAATGGAATTCCACTTAAAACTCTTCAATTTTTTTCTTTAGGGTAAATGAATTACTTTATAAAATAAAATCATTCGAGACACGCGGCGACCTTTAATTCGCATTACATGTCATGTATCTTAATCACCTTCATTCCGCGCGTAACGTCACGTTTCACGTGAGCGTTGTGGGTTGTTCGAAATTCCCTCGTGAGGTCATGTGGCTGTGACGTCATGACCCTATCGACCAATCAGGATTTTCCCGTCCCATCGACGCCGGATTTTCTGCGACAGCGGCGGTTTCGTTGCTTCTCCGCGCTGCACCAGTGCACGGCGAGAAGCCTCACTCGAGGGAGGCAAACCGACCCTTACGCGCAGGCCACGAACAACGAGAACATGGCGAGAGGTCCGATTTCAGTGTCACGCCGCGATCAGACTGTATCATACAAACTGACACTCTGCAGACACTCTCTGTTTTTTGTATGATGTACGAGCAGTGTAAATACGGCTTTAGCGTTTAATAGCAAAAAAAAAAAGAAAAATCTAAATAATATGTTTTTGAGGTGATAACCGAAAGTCCCAAAATCGGTACGAGCCTATACCGTAACGATCCGGTCGGTATAGCGACGCCAGAGCCATTCGTTCCCGGGTGAATTGAGTGAAATTCCCTTTCGGTGCCATCTTGCGTACGAAGAACGAAGTGTGAATATGATGAAGCTACACCCTGCGTTCCTCGAGTTTTCGGTGACCATGGCGAGCGAGAATCACTTGGATACAAACTGGAGCGAGTGGCGCACCAATCACATCACTGCCGACAGAGCGCCGTACGTTGTAGGGCTCGAAACTAAATGAAACGCACCCGTAGCATGCACGGCCGAAGGTATATGCACACACGGGTCTCAATCGCGGCACTCCGTCGGGAGAACCCCTTGACGACGGAATCTTGTAGCCGGTCGAGGCGGCTCCTATAGAAAGCGTCTTTGTTGGAAGGCAGACGGCGAGAAGGCGGCTCCCAAGATGGCGGTTCTCCCTCTATTGAACCCCCGAAGCGCCATTGTTACGCGTTCAGCGACGCCGTAATGTATGCTAATGCGCATTAGTATGCGCCTCGTCCTACCGTCGCTCATGCGCCAGCACCATTAGGCGCATTATCGATGCGCATATCGGGTCGGGGCACTAAAGGACCGCGGTTCTTTCCACGGAGCGCACAACCGCGGCGCGCCGAAAAATGTGGCCAGGAACGACGCGCGACGGCCCTTCCAGGTGCCGAAGCAAGCTACATAGCTTGTCAATTTCACCGGTTGCTCCCGGTAATTATGAGAGGCACACGATTCAGGCTACACGTTGTCTCGCGCGTAAATGCTTTCATTACTGGTCATGAAACCCGCCGAATGAATACCTCGCCAGTCAAACAAAAAAGCAAGTAAAAGAAAAAAAGGCGTCGCTAAAACAGTAAGAAAAAGACTGTTTTTTAATTTTTTTAAATGGCACGGTGATCGCGGTTCCCGAACGCTCACGTGATATGTACGCATGACAACGGCGCTCCCGACCTCTGATGCGAGTGAAAGGCGAATGATTAAAGTTCTTGCAGTGTTGTACGGAACGGCGTTCCAAGGAACGGCGTTCCTGGAACGCGTTCCTTTTAGGGGGAACGAAGGAACGCCGCCGTTCCATTTTACGTCGGTGGAACTGTAACGGGAACGCGTTACATTTTTACTGGAACGGAAAGAGTAACGGCGTTCCTTTGTTTCGTTCAGTGGGGTAATTTTTATATTATTTCTAAGAGGGAAAGTTTAAAAGTATAAGAGCTATATCTTTACGAACATATTGCTTTTAACTCGTTAACTTTTTGGCTACTTATCTTAGGGTTTATTCTGTGTGGTCTTCGCTTTGTAACAGTCGGGTGCAGGAGAGCTTGTGGACATTGACTCTTGTTTGAGTGCCCGAGACTGCGGCACAAAAAGAAAAACTTACGGTCAGAGGAAAAGACTCAAAACGAGGGACGTCTTAAGCTCAGCTGCTTTCTTTGCTTCCACGAATCCTCATACACCCAGAAATCTAAGGCCGACTAAAGCTATTTCTGAACTTCCATAAAGCGACTTACAGTTACAACAAAATCACAGCTGGTTACAGACATCGAACGCACCCTTGTATCCCGATTTTGGTCACTTAAACGATACACAAAATTTAACCTTTATTCCTTCTCCCCTCGTCCCCCACCTTCAAACTGAACAGCGAATCCAACCTACACGAAGGAGGACTTGTAGTTTACAAGACTAACCTTCCAAAAGCCCAAAACTTTCCTTACTTATTCGTCTTGCGGACAGCAACATCGAGGAAAAACTGTTGTTAAGTTCGAACAAGAGACTTTGTTACATTGAAACGTGTGAGGTTTGTTGTGGAACGCTCGTGCAATGTGGGGTAACAATACATTTGGCTCGTCTGAATCGTTCACCGCAAACATGAATATGGTTAAAAGCTGAGATTTTTAAACTTGAATATATCTACAAATAAAACCTTGATTCCGCTTGTTTTCTTCTCCTGGTGCCCTTCCATCACGACATATAATTTCGTATGTTCCAACTTAATGAAACAGATAAAAAAAAAAAAACTTTGCTCGATCTAACCAAATATGGTAATCAGTAAATACAATTGTAACGTAAATGTAACGATACGTTCCATTTTTTAAGCTGTAACGGGAACGAGTTCCTTTCTATCAGATGGAACTTGTAACGGGAACGCGTTCCAAAAATCAGAAGGAACGAGGAACGAGCTTTCGTTCCTCTTTTTGAGGAACGTGTACAACACTGAGTTCTTGTAGAGGAGTAGAGGTGATTTTCATGATCTAGGCGGATGATACGAGCGTATTTTGTTTTTCTCCGATACTTGCGACGATGTAATCGATATGGAAAATCCGACCTTATCAAAGATAAAAAAGTTGGGAAGACAACAACTTCTTTTTTTTTTCTTTTTTTTTTCTCGTGTGTCACGCGGCAAGCGAGAGTTATTTATTTTTGCTGTTAGCGGATATTTTCCTCAGCTGATGTTTTTATCTGGCACGTACATGGAATGCGAGTAACCGATGTTTTTTTGTTTTTTTTTTTTATCATATTCTTGGCCTGCTTTTGTTTGAGTGTGTTTTCCTGCGTGCTTGCGTTTTTCCTTGTTTTTTTTTTGGTACATATGCAAGAGTGTATTTCCACCTTCACAACTATGTACCCCCCCCCCCCCCCTGCAATAATGCCAAAAGCAGTGATTTTTCGTCCAAAAAAGGAGGCTGTAGTGCTGTCTTAAGTACTCACATTTAGCTCTACTCCAATCGAAATTGTTAGTTGTTTTAAAACTTTTGGAGTTATTTTTAGTGAAGGTAAACTCCACAAACTGTCTCCGTCTCTTTCCACAGAACTACATTAATAAGTCGGAGTCATTAAAAGAGTTGTCCCGAAGCTATAATCAAGCGAGCACCGAATCTGACGTTGACCGAGGTCACTGTAGAGCTCAAACTGTTACATTATAGCAGAATTCAATATTTTTTTTTCTGTAAGAAAGTAACTGCAGTTAAAAAAGAGCTCATCGTGCGATAAAAAAACATCTTAACGGCTTAAGCTTGCGAGAGAGGCACTTGCCAAACACACCAGCCTGTACAATGACGGGTGCTGTAGGATCTTCCGTGGTAGGAATGGCAGATACGCGGAGCAGCCAACACGCACTTTCGCGTACCGTGGGAACTCGGGCATCTCGATGTCGTAAAATGAACAAAGAACGGAGCGTCCCATTTGTCGTCCCAGTTGCTACATTTCCAAAGCAGTGTGTCGGGTCATGTGCGTGGCATCACGCCATAGAGTCCCGTAGGTGACGTCATCGCCAGACTCTCCCCTACCGAACGGGAAGGTGTCGGATTCCAGCGCCGCTCCGAGCCAACGCAAGAACCAGGGGGCGTTTCTCAGCAGGTGCCTGCTCTAGCTGGTGCCCACACAATGTTCTTCCGTGCACCATTTCATAGACCGACGGCCAGGGCGCCAGCGTATATCTTCCCGGGCAGGCAGACGGCGCTACCTGAGTCACGCACACGGGGTCTGATTCATGCTTTGTCGGCAGCAGATGGATCGAAACTTTCCTTCCCTTTCCCTGGCTGCTGCTTGTTGCCCTATGGACGGCTACTTTGTGTCGAGACATTTCTCTTTTTTTTTTTCTCTGCTGCCATTTTTGATTAGACATTCTCGGTCGATCGAAAGGTGAGTGTACAAATAATGATGCGGTTAACCAAAGAGGGCTGTTTTGTTTCCTTTCCGCGATGACCGCTGTTGCCCTTGAAAATATCTGAGTGTCCGAGAATTTACTTAGGGCGAAGAACCGACTGCAACGAAGCTAAAAAATTATTCTTGTTCAAGTATTCAAGAAACGAGGAGGCACCGCAATGAGGAAAGCTTTCATGCGCCTGTCCTGTGTGTCTGTCTATCTCAGGGTTCTCAGGGTAAAAAAAAAAAAAATATTGAGTTATCCAAGTCAGGTTCAAAGCAAGGTTCCGAGTTCCTATAACTTTATCAATTTATATCAAAGTTAAACACACACACATATATACACATACACATACACACACACACGTGTTGTGTGTAAATATAAAATATCGAGGCCTGAACAGAACAAAAAATAGCTGAGCACGTGGACTTCTAAGATCCTAATTTCGTTAAAGAGATCATGAACGATATCGGGTTGTAATGTTCATAACTTTGGAGAGGCGTACTGGTCCTAGTCTGGCGCAAGTATACTCAGACAGGCCGCCACTGATTCAGAAGCTTCTTTGTTGCGGTGAAATTGCGAAGATAAAAGGGGACTATTTCTTTCAGTCTTGTCTTCGCAAAGCTTGATGACGTAATTGTGGGATCGAAACCATCCGCCTGACGACAGTCGAGCGCGGCTCATGGATTGGACACGAGAACTGCGTGAGCACTCGACTTCGGCTCGAAACAATCGATGCCTCGGCGGACACTCGGGTAGTGGTCCGTATCCAACCACTGCGGTGATAAGAGTAGCCGAACTCTAACAATGCCTGGAGCTCAGCACGCGTTTTCCACTTTGCCAACCCCAAACGCGGGGCTATGATTAATTAACGTTGGCGGCATAGGATGGGCGCCAGGCCATGTGGCCGCTTGTTCTGGATCCTAGTCGAGGGGATGAACGACCCTCGTATTTCTCGAATCGTTTTTCCGATTGCCTGTGCCTAGAAAGAAAACTAAGTCATGTCTATTCAGTTATTAACGTCAGGGAGTGATTCTAAGTAGTATTTAGCGAAAGTAGAAAAATCGTTTCATGGCTCTTTTAAGCGCACGCGTTTTCGCCGTTGGTCAGACAACCAATTTAAAGGCTTTATCGCTGGAAAGGGTTTACCACAACGCCCTGACGCGTACTTATTCGCATTCCCCCTGATTCTTCCCCCTTGTCTCCGTTTATATTCGGTCTTTCTAGTATCCATTGGGCAACAGATCGAACAATCACAACTCTAGTGGTTCACTTCAGCTGGGTGGACAACACAGAAATGATTCGTTCTATTTTCAACGCAGCGTTCGACTGGGACTCGGTTCAATCAGTGCAGCACCGATTGATCCACGAGTGCCAGTCGAACGCTGGCGCAGCACTCGTGTCCAATTCGTATACCGTATATCGAGCTAGATGACGGAGCGTGTCTAGTGCACAGGTCTTGCGTTGGGTAAACTCCGAGCTGTTTGGCAATGGACGGATGGATGGATGAATATATCTGGACCCTTTCAATCTGATGGCGGATTGCGCCACTTAGTCAAAACAAACAAGCAGGGCAGAGCGCGTGCTGCTGTTTGATCTCCTTGTCAGTACAATAATTATTAAGCCCACATATAACGCTATCTACTTCTGAATTTTTTTGCAGGAGTGCGATAAACAGGAATCGAATAGCGCTGAGTCATTCTTAATCTTTACACTGCAAGGAAGAGGTAAAGAGAGCCGGTACGACGTACCGTCTTTCTTTAGAGTGTTGAAACTAGAGATGACTGGGCTATCCAATTCGAAGAGATATTCGCACACCCCAAAACTTTTATGATTATTGGGAAGGCGATCCAACCGACGCGGCCCTAGTGGCTAAATCGAGAGCTACAACAATGGGGACAACGACAACATAGATTTTTTGTTTGTGTGTTGACGCAGCGCTCGACCCACGTAGCTGGACGGTTTCATGTAGGGTGCCTTCATGTGCGCTTTGCTTAGGGTGGTGGCATCTCGCCATTTTGTCCCACAAGTTTATTTTTATTTTTTGTTCAGAAGCGCGTGAAAGAGCGTGTTCCTGCACGCGTTTGTGGCGCTGACTGTGCTATGGCGACATTTTGTTTTCGCCGATTTCTTTGTATTTTCCCCGTGAGCGCGTGCTGTCGGCATCGGGTACTACAAAGGGTGGCATCACCTAGGGTACCTTCATGTGCGCTTTGCTTGGGGTGATGACATCTGGCCATTTTGTTTCGAACGCTTATTTTTATTTTTTGTTCTGAAGCGCGTGAAAGGGCGTGTCCCTGCACGCGCTCGTGACGCTGAGTGTGCTACGGCGACATTTTGTTTCCTGCGATTTCTTTGTATTTTTCCTGTGAGCGCGTGCTGTCGGCATCGGGTACTACAAACGATGGCATCACCCTAAACAGAAGGGCATTGAGGCACCCTAGCATCACCCTAAACAGAAGGACATTGAGGCACCCTAGTTTCATGTATACTCTATTTCACCTTATGATGTACCGCAGGGAAGGCTACGAGCGGGAGCTCCTTGCTCTAGGGCGCATCTCGGCGGCACAAGCTCTCGTGCACTCAGGGCAGCTGCCAACGCTATGAGCTCGCGCTTCTAGCTTTCGCTGCGGTACAACATAAGTATTCACTGGCGGCCATAGCTGTGTGCGCGAATGCTGAGCGCGTGCTGATGGCGAGCTTCCACAGTTCTTTTGCAACGTGCATTCCGCACCATCAAGAGTGCCGGTCTTAGCAGCCTATTGATGTGAGCTCGTTCTGAGCATGCGCTCTAAACAGCACCCACAAATATGGCGTCTAGTGAATACTCCCTATACACCTTTTCTACGTGGGCGCCGCCATCTTCCATTCTGGCACTTCCGGTATGCGTGAAAACATCGCTTTCTTCTCGCCTCGACAGTAGAACGTGCTAACATTTTAATTGCAACCGTAAGTCGTTCTTGTTATGAACCCTCTATACTTTTTTACTTGTTCGCTGTTGTAATCTCTTGCTTTTTTTTCGGAACGCATACCGGATATGGGGACAACGTGGCTGGGTCCGAGGCTAAACGAAAAAGGTGTATTAGCCCCGAGAGCGAACACAAGCGTCGCTGTGGTCGGCCTTCCACGATTGGCCGAACGCTGACTATGACGTAAGAAAGGGGATTATCATCGACGGAAATAAGAGGAATGAAAGAACTTTAATTTTGACGGTGTTGGCAGTGTTCCTTTAAGAGCGCAATGATTTCAAGCTTCCACCGTGCTATTTACAAACACCATCGAACTTGTTGTTTGCAAGGTAATGACGTAACAAGGGGGAACCATAAGAGGGCGCCACCACAACTTCTCGCCGCTAATAGCTGGACGGTAGATTACGTTCGGCAGGGGCTCGTGTTCAATCAGTGAAGCAGAACGCGGACGCAGGGAAAAAATTGGGCGCGAGTTGTGCCCAATATTTGCCCCACGCGCAATCGAGAAAGATCAAATAAAGAATCCAGTGGACGTGCCTTGCGTTGGTAAACACAGAACTCTAGAAGCAAACAAGCTGGGCGTAGCGCCCCTCATTTTTCGACCTTCTCGCCAATACGCTAACATGTCTTGCGCCAACCAGGCGACCTATTTGTTTTGTCGGCTTGCTTATATTGTGGCCTACCAGACCAACATTTGGAAGGCACAACCTGGCCCGTTGTACTCGAAGCAAAGTGAACAAAAATATAATGCGAGAACACTTCAAAATCTCACGAAGAAACACACGGGTGTATATTCCAACAACCTAAGCCTGCTCATCTGCTGTCCATGGCAAAGCTCTGGTTATGACTATCCTAAACGTGGGTGTTGCTCGTTTCATGTCGAGGAAATATATTCTGTTATTTTGCTGTAAGAAAGCTCTATTTTTGCTTCTGAGAAAAAAAATACCCTTACAAAAAAAAAAATAAAAATAAAAAATAAACGAGTTTCAATTGAAAGTGTAAAGGATTCACTCAATACACCGCGTTAGTTCTTGGAAGGTACGGTGTTGGTTTTTCGTTACGTTTGCAGGACGGTAACAAATTTCAGTAACGCATTAATTTTCTGATGAACTAACAAGCAACGCTCATTCGCTACTTACTTTCGGTAACGACACGCCGGCTGCTTCGCCGACCGAAATACTAGCCTTCTCAGCGTAACTATGGGGCAGCAAAGAGCTGCTCGTGCTGCATGCCGACTAGGGGCAGCGATTTCGTACGTCTCAGACGAAGCGGGAAAAGGGAACCCTCCCTACGGGCGAAGGTATCGATCTCTGAGCTCGCCCGATTTCTCCCCAATTTACCCCCCCCCCCCCCTTTAAAAAGGGAGAAGGAATGGTGACTACTGTGGAGAAGGCGCGGGAATCTTGGCTCCCCTTTTTACGGCAGTGAAAAAGAAAGAGTGAAAGAAAGCACAGTAAACCATGGAAATGACAGGGAAATGGGGAAGTTGGGAAGCGAGACGATGCAGATCACGTTTTGTTTTCCCTCCCGACTTTTCCCTTTCCACGATGGACGAACGTGGTCCGAACCTCTTGCAGGTATTTTGACAGGGGGCGGTGGAGCACTCGCTGACGATAGCTACTGGGGAAGTCCCCGACTGGCGCTGGCAGATTTTTTTGACCGCGGTAGGACGCTGTTGTGGCAGCGAACGTGACGTTTGTTCTGACCGCCTCCCTGTGCGCGGATCGAGTGTGCGAGCACCACTTATCTGTCAGCTGCTCGCATTACTGACCGTCGCGGCCATACCGTGGAACCAAGTCCAATCAGACGTAAACAGTGTAAAAATTGTTACCTTGTCAACAAAAAACAAAAAAGGAGGGAAAATAAGGTAATAAGGTCTCGGCAAATAACTTGTCATTGTTTGGAACAACCGAGTTTGACGGTGCTTTCGAAAATGTTTATAGATTTTGATCTGCAGACGCACGAGGCAGAAATGCCGCAAATGAAGAAGCGAGAAAAAAACATAACTGCAGTCTGTTTTTTCTTAAGACAAAGGGTTAATTTAATACAATCAGCCCTCGATCCACGCGAATAAAAATGAAATAAAAAAAGCTAAGCAGGTTGGTTTAATTATTTTAATTAAATGTTCGTTCATATTGACCATAAACATGAAAACCATGACTTTTGCCCAGTAAATTAATTTCAACGTTTGTACGCGCTGAAAAAAACGACACACGAGCACTGTGTTTGGTACAAAAGTCAGTGAAAAAAAAATGGTGGCAGTCTTGTGGTGTGTTGCACGACACAAATTTAGGATGATTTTAATACTAATAAACTGATGTATTATTTTTATAACGCTCCGACTCCTTGAAATCGGTGATAAAATTATATTTTTGCAGTAAATTAATTTAACAAATAAGGGTTAAACGTTGTTGCGCAACAACGAATGTCAACCGCGGAATTCCATTGCCACTCCTTTAACTCTTTTAAGAGTATGAGGTCACGGCACCATGTATACTTAAATTAGTAACATAGTTCCTGACAGACAAAGTACGTAGTAAGTCACGAGTCACGACACGACTAATTACTTCGTTACTTGAACCTTTCGAATTGTTTTATTGTCGGGGCAAGATTGTCTCATTTGTTAAACAGAGCAGCTTAAACCTGTCTAAACCTTGGTTTCAGTAAAAGACGATCGACCTGCGTTCCGTTGCTCACTCTCGTCTAGAGCCAGCCGAAGATGAAGACGTGAAATGATTGCATTGGAAGAAAGGTTCGCAACTATGAGATTGCAAAGAAATGTATCGGATAGTTATCAGATCGACCTCACGGCTTTCAATCCAGCTGAGCAGAATTGTGAACGCGGTATAAACACGGCGATGTATAACGCAGTCGCATTCTGCACAACACGCACCATACACGCCAGGAACATCGCCATAAAGGTGTTGTAGGCTTATCACTGCCCGCCCACTTTCGAATCAATCACACGCGATGGAAGGAAGCTCTTTACCGTTTGATGTTGTCGAGTCGATTAGACAAGCTCGAGGGGACCGGTAAACTTATCACGTGACACTTTTTTAAAATTATTATTATTATTATTATTATTACAGCGAGTAACCCAGAGAGCCTACACGAATCTGGGAGCTTCCAAAGCCCTATTCAAAACGTAGCCGACGAGAGAGTTCTCGTGCTCTTCTTCATCGCTCGTCGTGAGGCATCATGCGAGCCTTGCTGACGCCGCTGTAGACGTCCTGACCTTGACGCAGCGTGCAGCTCTTCAGACAAAGCTCCTGGCGTTCGACCCACGCAGACGATTCTAGCATCGGTCGTTCAAAGCTGGGGCGACTAATCGTGTGCTGCTGCTCTTGAGCGGCTCAAGCATTGCCGATCCCCGCCGCCGGTTTTCATATTGTGTTTGTTTTCATATCCGTTGCGAAAATCTTGCTGCATAACGCGTTTAAGAAATTAGTATCTTGGTCAGTCCGTTATATTGTGTTTCGATTTGTGTTTGTGCCGTGCTGTGTGCGTATCTTGTTACAGGTGCTTCGGTATAAGCTATCGTGGTTCTGCTTGGAAACAAACCGAGGCTTGGCGTTTTGTTGTTCGAGTTTCGACGTTTCTGGTCGCATCTCCGTCTTCAACTGTGAGTGAGGTGCTATGTTTCGTTTGTGTTGAGGCTGTTTCGTTGGTGTAAGCGCCATCGAAACATAACCTATTCACCACTTGCACCGAAATTCAAGCGGATTACAAAATTTAGATGTGCTACAAGCATTATCTCATTCGCGCGTCGATGTTTTGTTTTATGCTGTGAAAGAGAGGCAGGGGCCAGTAAAAACGCCTAGCCATAATTGCTTCGGTACGCTGACTCTTTCGGTGCACGAGTGAAAGTCGACATACGTGGATACGTATAGAGTACAACTGCCAGATCCCCAAGTCTAATGTGTCCGGAGAATCTCGGTGGCACTGTCATGATAGTGAAAACGAGTTATTTGTGTTTTGTTTTTAATAGAAAGAAAATACACGGTGAGATTTCCTTGGAGGAGGATACATTCGCCGCTGTGCAAGCTAAATGAGCGTTAGTGGGGGATGAAGCATGGTAGACATGGGTTGTCGCTGGGTTCTCTGAGAAAGGACCTTTTGGACATCATCCAAATCCTGAAGGGACGGAATTCCGCGCGGAGATTCCGCGTGACATATTCTTAGCGTGAACATGTGCCGCATCGTTCTTTCTTATTTTGGTGGTGTATTTTAGGTGATGTGCATTACAAATACACTTTTTTTTGTAATTTAGCATTTTTTTTCTAAGGTTATGCAACGGTATATACTTACGGGGAAGCAGCTACGGTGGGAACGCCACGTATGAGTACATTGCAATTAGATTTTACATAGTTATAGTTTCAGAACCTTTGTTTAGGCATCTGAGTACTTTTTCGGCACAGACGTTAACATATCCATAAAGGCTGGTTCACACAGACCCGTTTTCTCACGTTACGTGACGTTACGAAAGCTCGTGTACAAGTGACCGGGAAATTTGTGCTCCTGGCACGCGACATTCGAGACACGAATGTTTCGGTGACGATGAGATAGGACGGTGAGTTACCGTGGCAACCAAGGACACAAGGCTCGTCGGAACGTAACGTAAAGAGTTGAGCTCGGCTCAACTTGTAGAACTGGTTAACACAGCACCGTTTTCTTACGTTACGTCTAATACCCCTGTCAGACGGGAAAGTAAATGTCATTTTGATCGAATGTCATTCACCGCTCGGCGAATCAGCTCGTGAGCCTGGTTCTGCGTGTGGCGCAAGCATGCGCAGCGTGGCGTATTAAGCACGCGGATTGGCCGAGCTGAAATGTCATTTTTCTTAAAGGGACCATGAAGGCAGTTTCGAAGTTTTATTCGACGATTGAAATGGATGTCAGGCACGTCTCAGATACTGTTGACCAAGTTCTATCCCGAACAGAAGTTTGGGTGCCGCACCAAACGAGCAAACAGGCGCGGTAATAATAGCGCCGGGAACGATGCCTGAGACCCCACCGAGGCGGCGGCAGAAAGGTGAACTAAAGTGCGCCGTTGAAGCGTGACGACAACGGGCTCCTCGTCTGGCGATTGGTTCAAACGATAGACGCGCTCTTGGTTTCGATTTCGGTGGTGAGATGTGATGAAAAAAGTTCATTTGAACGTTGGATAATCTGTTAAAGTTGTATTTGGGAATTAATAGGTTTCATACCGTGTATAAAAGCATAATCTGAAGCGATCCCTCCGTTTGTCACTGGTTGAACGCATCCCGCACTGCTACCTCGGGCGCGACAAGCATCGAGCAACCGTGGAAAAAAAAGAAAAAGGTACGAGCGCCGGGGGCGGCGGACTTTTGGTTCTGGTTTCGTGCGTCGTCTCGTGTTCGCTTTGCGAACTGGTGTCTCACCAATCATGCCGCGTTTATGTGCAGTAGTAGGTTGCGCGAAAGGTCGGCTAAAGACGTGTGGTCGATCGGGCGACGTTAGTTTGCGTAAACTGCCGACCGATGCAGCAATGCGCAGCATTTGGTTGCGCGCCGTCGTCTTGCGTAGAGCTGTGGACAGCGGTGTCAGGATTTGTTCGTTGCATTTCCGACCAGAAGACTTTGAGCAGCACCTTCACGTCAGCCGGAGTCACTCTGAGGCGGCGACCGAGGAGCTGGTGGTAGGTCTGGGGCGCCTTCGTAAAGCGCCAATCCAGAGTTCTGCGTCCTTACCACCATCTCCCGTTCAGTCGGCGTGAGGACGCTGAACGGGAGCTCAAACTCGTTTGCGGGCGCGGCGTTGCCGCCCATTTCTTCCAGGTTTTCTTCACAGACCGCCGTGCACTATAGCGAACCACGGGAACCACACTGAGTGTGCACTAAATCCTACCGATGCCGACAGTGCTCCTTGACGTCACTTCTCTTTCCAGAGGCGAAAAAGGGAAGAAATCTGAATGTTTGTTTCGGTTTCGCAGATTTATTTGCAGGTACAGAAATAAGAGTCACAAAGTTCTAGAAAAAATTGTGTGGCATGCCAGGACCCCAATGCTTCCGAAAACACCTTCTTTTAAAAAAAAGTTAAATTGCCTTCATGGTCCCTTTAAATGGCATTTAACGTGCCCGTCTGACAGGGGTATTAGTCATCGAAACATTCGTGTCTCGAATGTCGCGTGTCAGTCTATTTCCTCGAATTGGTAACCGCGCTTGATATGAAGCCCAGATATCCGGGTGGTTTGTACGTGAGCTTACGAAACGTAACGTAAGGAATCGGGGGCTGTATGAACTAGTATGAACCAGCCTTATTAGAACGTTCTGTTCACAAGAGGGTTAAAACGTTTCAGGTTCGAATAAATAAATATAAACACGCAGCTGCACTCCTTAGCTTTATTTCCGTTTTTCAAAGTGGACGTTGAAACGTGAATTTAGGGGATTTTGTTACCAAACCAACGAAAATGTTTTGACATGCCTTATTGAAGGACTATGCATTGATTTAGGCTGAAGTCCAAGCAAAGCTTCAGTTAAGGCTGTTTTACACCAGGCGTAAGAACCTGTTGGCGCGCATTCGGACGCGTAGCCAAACGCAAGTGCGGGAACCAGCATTTACACGGCTCCTCTTCCCCAATAACCCTTAGTCAAACTTCGGTCATCCCGCCAGGATTCGAACGGCCGAGTGGGGAACCTTCAGGGTCCATGCAAAAGGGTTGGCGTTCGATTGACGTTTTCGGTGCAATCGCGTGCCGCAATGATATAAAGTAAACATCACGGCGCGTTTTTTTTTTTTTTTTCGGAAGGCGAGTCCTACAATTTATTGAGGGCGAAAACCAACGAGGGTCACCAGGCCCCTGATACAACATACATATGTATATTTCAACGTCCTTAACAGGCGACGTATTATGACATATGAACAAATAACTTGGTCTCTGACAAATACTTCGATCTTCTAAACGACTCTTTATGTATATATACGACTATTGAAGGTACTGCTTCTGAATGTCTTACAGTAATATGTATATTTTAATTTATTTCGTGGGATATCAAAGACTTATAGTCTCAAGAGTACTTGTTTTCAGATGGGCTGGGTTATTTTATTTATTTGGCAGCGCAATGCTTTGGCTCAGTTTCATCGCTATATTACTACAAGTTGTTCAAGTTGTTTGAAGCCCCAGTAAAATCACAAACGACTAGTAAAAAACTTGGAGGACGCTTTAGCTTAAGTTTAAAGAGCGGAACGCGATAGCGTTATTGAACCCCGTTCGCATCGCCTTCTCATCCGCCGTGCAAGCGTACCTTGCGTGGCCTTGTCAGTAGCGTGCCTGGCTCGCAACCGAAGGGTCGTGGGTTCGAATCCCTCCTACAATTCTTCAAATATTTCTTTAAGGCAAAATAATTTCTTCATCAAGTGCAATAATTTGACACATGCGGCGACCTTTAATTCGCATTACATGCCGTGTTTTAACCACTTTCATTCCATGCGTGACGTCACGTTTCTCCTGAGCGTTGTGGGTTGTTTGAAATTCCCGCGCGAGGCCATGTGCCTCACGCATACGACGCTGGATTTTCGGCGACACCAGCTCCTTAGCGTTATCGCGTAAATAATTACATAAATATAACATCTATAACTTCGTCTCACCTTAGTATGAACTATTGTTAGCCGTGCGTGCTAAAAGCGCGAGCTAGTCGCTTTGAATGAAGCCGCGGCGGCTGCACGAGCGCTCGTGCAGCATGTGCTCTAGTCAAGGCAGTCAAGTCTGGCCACTCGCGCTAGCACAGCCTTCGCAGTTAGTCCATGCTATGGTGAGACGAAGTATAGACTATTACAGATAAGGAAAACAATGTTATGAATTCGCACCGCTCCAATGACATCTCTTAAAAATGTCACAAAGAAATTCTTAATGTGTTTTCTAAAAACATTTCATACGAACCATGAGGCGCTGAGCGCTGCCGATCTTGTCAGTTCTTGTTTATCGCGAACGAGACAAGCGCGTGCAAGCTAGAGAAACGACCTCTCAGCTTCGCGCACTTTCCTTTTGCCGCCCCGCAACTCCCGATCGATATATGATTTTCTTGAACACTCGATACAAACCGGATCTGCAAAGATAGAGATAACCCATACGCGAGGCATACAGAGGTATTTGCTCCACCGCTTTTAGCACCATCTTTCGAGGTGCTCGTTTTTAATCCTTCTACATCCGCTCCAACCCCAAGTTTTGCTGTTTTTCTCACTTTTCTTTTTAAAGGGGTGGGGGACAGCGTTGGCAACATAAGAGAGTGTGGCTGGGGATTTATTCCCCCGTTCCCGGTAGGAGGCAGGGGTGGACGGGATCGAAAGTTATACGGGAACCCCAGCGGCAGGAAGAATTAAGAGGAGGGGCTCCTTCCTTCCCGGCAACGGTTCGCTAAACGTGCCAGGCTTTGCTCGGGGTTCCTTGTCCGCTGCTGTACACCTTTTCCTTTTTCGTTTTGGTTATCGGCGTATTCCTGGATGGCACAGCCGTTCGCGCGCGAATCGATATGTCTAGAGCCCTCTAGCCTGGGGCGCCTTTCCCTGCGTCAGATTCGGGTGCTGGTGCTACAGCGCTCGCCGCGAACTTAGTCGACTGCAAGGCTTGCTTTGGTCGAAGAAATCTCGCTATAAAATAAAAATAATAATTAAAAAAAGTTTACTTTCCCGAAAACGTTCCACGAATGCCTCAAAAAGTGCAATTGTCGTTTCCTATTTCTTGTTGTTTTAAATCGTGCCCCTTTTTTACAATATTCCGTTGTCATTTCTTTATTAATTTTTGAGCACGGATATTGTTTTTAGAGTCCTGATAAATAGACTTAATTGGTGGCCCTGCCGGTGCCGATAATGAACAGCGGACGGAGAAATGCAATCACCAGACTGCTAAAAACTCTTGCCCTGCCAAAAAAATAAAAGTGGGTCCCCGAAGAACCTAAAAACAAAAATTGCGTGGCACAAATAGAAATAAAATATTTGAACCTTTGCAATACACTTTTTCCACAAGGGCGCAGCCATCTTGAATGTCGTCACGTCTGGTATGCGTTAAAACATTGCGTCGATCTCTCCACGCCGCTGAAAGGTGCTCACAAAAAATGCGGGATTGTTACCCATTTTTGTTTTGCGTCACCTCTATTTTCTCGCATATTCCAGGTTGAAACGTCTTATTTTTTGTTCGCCACGCATACCAGATATGGAACCCACCTGACTGAGAACGAAAGGACACAAAAAACGTCAATAGAAGAGGCCCGAATAGGTAAAGTAAAAGTGCGAGGGAACGAGTCTGGAAAACAAGCCACGATAAGCTGGAGAGCTGCATGATTTGCGTATACATGACTGTCGTCTATATTGCCAAGTTGAGATAGCAACAGTCAGAGACAGGTTAGGAATGCAGTATAGATGCCACACATCCAGCACGCGCTTTCTGCCTTCGATAACACTTCGACGCACGCGGAGTCATAGCCCGGCGGAAGAAAAGGAGCTCACACTGATCACTACTATACACCCTTTTCATGGCAAACGCCACCAGGAGTTGTTCTAGTCTTTGACGTCCCAGAGAACTTCCGGTTCATAAAAAGTATGAAAAAAGCCCACCCTAACACCGCTGTTTGAAATGTTGATGAAACGTTTAACCACCAATTCTCCAGGTGAACGCCAAAAGAACGCAGAACCCCCAGATATGATAAATATTTTCGAATACTCTTGTAAACCAACTTGCCTCCTCCAAGACGTTAAATTGACCAGCCGAGGGCCCTCGTTAAATCTCCAACTTTGATGTGCGTGTAGCGTTTATGCTTTCTAGCACTGGCGACATAGGCAAGCTCGACATACTTTCAAAGACGGAGCGACCGGAAGTTGCTTGGGACGCAGGAGGCAGTTCATGTTTGTAAACATGAAAAGGGTCTATAAGGGGCTGGATGGCGCTCGGCTGCTCGCCCAGCCAGGAGATTCCTTGAGGCATGCGCACATCACGAACGGAAACAATAAAAAAATGCTTTGCAGTGTCATTATTAAAGAGTGTTTCGTTTCATTGATTAATATCTCGATATCACTTCACCCGGCGGTCTAGGAAAAAATAAAGAAAATGGTGGCATCTATAGTCGGCGACAGACTAAGAATTCAGTGGAAGCTCCGCCTCCAGCACGCGCTTGTTGCCTTTCACCGGGCTTCGGCTGCGCTTGCGGCGAAGTGTTACCAAGGGCAGAACTCCCTTGGTAGCCAGTCACTGACTATATAGCATAGCAATCTCGCCCTGCAGGAGAGATACGGCGCAGCCTCCTACGACGTTTTGTCACGATGGCATACATACAGAGGATCGAGTGATCCTGTTCAGGAGTAGGTTGGCTTGCTCAAAACTTGTCGGCTTTGTTTGAAATTGGTGAACCGTAGTTGACTCTGTAGTCACTTACAGAATGAGAATGGCAGGGCCTCTTTTTCCGATGCTCAGTTTCCAGCACGCGCTCGTTGTCTTCTGTGGTTCTTTGGCTGTGGGCAGGTTCGTGCTGAAAGTTAGACAACTGACCTGCCTTCCGTAGTAATCCTTTTAGTAACTCTAGTTTTGTTTTTCTGGAGACAACGCGTGAATTATATACTGTATGTTTTTTTGTTTTTTTTTCTGATCTTTGTGCACACGCCGTAATTACAAAGAAGTACGCGACAACCGGCGAATATCCCTGAGCCTCGCCACCGACGATGCGCGAACCAAGAACGTTTCATCTCCCATCGTGAATGAACGGAGGCGTCGCTAACCAAGCGCATATCGGGCTTCGTCTCGGAGCACGTTGAGAAGCTGTGGAGAAAGGAAGGCGCGCACAAAAAGTTCGCATGCCAAGTTTGAAGTTTCCTGCCCTGGAAGCAAATATTGACTCGGCGGCGACCGGTGCGGGCTAAAGCCCCTCGATGGGTTAGCGCTTGTCTTTCAGGTAGCGTCAAATGCGCCGGTGCACAAGGCCCGTGTCTCAAATGGCCCTTGGAAGCAAATGGCGGCGCAGCACTGAAATGAGCGGCCCTTGAAAGCGAATGGCGGCGGAGCCTCCGCTCGCGGGCACGTGTCTTGCGCGTTTCTACAACCAGGGCTGGCGCTAATTGAAAAAAAAAAAAAAAAGAAAACGCCTTTATCAAGGGGCTTTATTGCGCGCAAGTATGCAGGCAGGACGGAGCCGCGGCGGCTAAAGAAGCGGCCGCCGAGTATGCAAATCGGTTCTGATGAGCTCGTGGGGCCCGCTCGGGAACCTGGCAGAGTGCGTGCCGTCCTCTTTTGATTTCTTGCTTCCCTGCTTCGGAGACCGCTAGCCACGTCGCTAAACCCCCGTAAACGCTGGACGCATAATCCTATCGTGGAGATCAAATTAAATGCTCTCTTGGTAGGAAACGAGATTTGTGTGAATCGCGGGAAAGGACGGGGGGGGGGGGGGGGGGGGGGGGGGTCGACATGCATAGGAGCGTGGTACGAAGAAAGTTGGTGGTTAGGTTCCGATAACCGAGTCGAAGTTTTGCATTAGACTAAGCGATGCCAGGGCGCGGGCTGCGTTACGAAACTTGGTCGAAGACGGTAAACGCTTCGTCGACTCTAGCGATTATTTCTGGTACCTGAACCCCGCTGAGATTTCCGGCACGCTGAAGGGAACCATAATTCAGTGTTATACTTATAGGACGGGGTCCAGCTATACAGTTACCTGCAACATGAGATTGACTCGGTGGATGTCAATAGTGTGTTTTATCCGAAGTGAAGCACGTTTAATGGCCCGTTCACACTCTTGCGACCGAGTAAGACCGAGAGAGAACAGACCGGTTTTTGAGTCTCTTGCGACTTCGTAGGACCAGCTCCGCTGCAGCGCATCCGGTCCTAAGACGTCGCAAGAGGCTTAAAAACCGGTCTGGTCTCTCTTGGTCTTACTCGGTCGCATATATGTGAACGGCGCTTTACCCGTTTATGTGAGGTTCAGCGGTTAGTGAAAGCAAGCATCGGAAGCAGATTTTAAGATACATTTTGTCGACAAGTGCACCTAAAAGCTCATAACTTGGGTTTCGTGTTCTCGGGGTTTATTTTTCTTTTAATTCGAGGGAGTTTTTTTAGGGGTTATTTTTTCCCATAGATTCGCTGTTTTTTAGGTGCCATTTCTTGTGTCAGATAAGAAATCGGTGTTTATCGGGCCTTATGTTGAAGAAGCAGGACACGGGCATGGAGTTCCCCAACACCAGAGAACATGCTCGTGCCCAGAATACCTGGAAAACGTCCAGGTATTCTGGACGTTTTCCCTAACCGGGCCCTTAAGGTGAAATAAATGAATGAATGAATGAATGAATGAAGGTACCTATAACAGAATGAAATCAGTTAAGTCTGGATTTCGAAGAAAGAAGTAACCTTGCGTACAGTTTAGTGTAATTGTGATAAATATATATATTGTGTGTACCTTGAACACAATCGCACTAAACTGTACGCAAAATTACTTCTTTCTTTTTTTAATTTTTTTTAATTACACTTTTAGCCTGCCGATTTGAGATAAAACCACCCATATATATATATATATATATATATATATATATATATATATATATATATATATATATATATACGGAAGAAAACGCACCTGAGACGGTTGTTGGAGTTTTTAAAACATATTATTGGTAAAGTTGGTCGACGATTCGGCCTGAGACAGGCCTTCTTCAAGACTGGTTGCCAAAATCGGTCAGAGTTGTTTTCGCTTTCCACACCCGGGTCACGTCACGTGTCAGATCACGTGTAAAAACGCACAAGTAAAAAAGCGCGTCGACCACGTTCACAGAGTTGGATCGGCCCAGATGGCCAGCAACGCACGCCGCGAAAAGACGTAAAAAAAAAAAAAGGATTGCAATAAATCAACGCTAAAACGCATAAACAAACCCCCTGGGGAAAAAAAAAACGCAAGTTTAACAGTGTTAACCACAGTCCCAGAACATTCAAAAAGGAGCAACAGGTGGAAAGTGCCTGTTGAAGGTCATGACCCGTTGACTCATTGAGAGGTAAAACAGAAAGGTACACGGAAAAATTCAGGGGTTGCACTAATAGGATTGAATTAGCTACAGTCACTCCGCTACAGGTCGATCAAGGTAGATTGCATGCATAGATGACATTATACCGGGATCTTCATTAATACCGGCCCGGATTGAATTAAATTTGTAAATAAGATACGATTCTCTCTGCTCGCAACACGTTATCAGCTGCCCTTTCCGTTAAAATATTATTAGAACGAACTCTATATAAGAAAAATCGTGGATGGCCTATAGCCTGTGGAATGTGTACGCTCACGCTAATACAGGAGAATCGTGTATGTTCACCGCGTGAATGGCAGACATAATGCCGGGATGTTTATTGATCGCGGCTTTGAACTTGTGAATAAGGTACGATTCTTTTTGTTCGCGATCTCGGTTGCTTTTGAAAAAAGACTGTGAAATTGTGACTTGGAGCTTATCGAATGAGTGTTTTGGATCGCTAACATGTTTTGAAACGGGAAATGTGGTGTTTGATTTTGCATGCGATCTGTGAATATAAAACCGCAAACGGAAAGGTGTCTCTGTCTGGCCCACGTACTGCGCGCTGCAAGTGCTACACTGTAAAAGGTATACTACATTACTGGTGTCGCAATTTAAGTTGCCATAAATTTTGTAGGTGAAGTTGGAGTTAGCACTTTCTATGGAGTTTCTCGGTGTTACGTGTGGGCAGACCCCACATCCCGACTTTCCGCATGGCCGACTCCCAGTGCTCTCAGTGGCAGTTTATATATATATATAAATATATATATATATATATTTTTATTTTTTTCGAGAAGTTTGGGTAAAGGTTGGCTATTGGTAACGGAAAGCTCCGATTCGTTTTTTTTTTTTTTGTTTTGCTTTGTTTTCCCCGAACTTGATAAAACCGGCTTGGGATTATTTTCCGCGGTTTCTTGGTTTTTACAGAAAAAAAGGAACGGAGCAGTACTAATAACTTTAGAGCAATTAACACCGTAATCATTGCAACCCTGGTACAAAGATTGTTTTTTTCTGTTGCGAGCTGTGTTTGTGTAAACAAATAGGCGAATGACAACAAATAACGAGTTTTTTCAATACAATACTTGCTGGGTCACAATGTCAAAATGAAACACCAGGACTAGCATGCTAGAATCAGCGTCTTAGATAAGACTTTGGGAAAGAAAGCGGTGCCGAAGCTAGAGCACGAGCGGAGTGTCACGTGATGCCGAGTCTCAAGCGCTCGCGAGCCCCAGGCTTGGCAGGCTTTTTTTCACACAGTCTAAGCTAAGAAACCGGTTCTCCTTTGTTTCAGCTTAACTCCAGACGCAGCCTATGCTACAAGCGCGAGCTCCGAGCTTTGGAGCGTCCCTGTCAAGCACGCGCGCTCGTGCAGTGCAAGCACTGTTCAGGGCCGCATGCTCGCACTTGTAGCATCGGCTGCGTCTGGACCTAAGCTGAAACAAAGTATAGCAAGCCAGTCCTGAAATGCAGCAGGTCGCAAACGAGTGCTCGGTTTGACTGTGATTGAGGCAAAAGCGATAGTTTGTGCGAGTCTGAGCGACGTCGTCCGGCTTGACAGGGTGACAGGTGAAAGGAAAACAGCTGCGGTAATTCGTAGTAGCAGATCGAGGGGCCAAATCTTGAGGCAGCCTCAAGTGTGATAATGCATAAGGCCTGGGGCATGTGTGTTCATTGACAGAAATGATACGTCCGCGCTTCCAAACTCAGTTTTAGCAACAGAGGAATTACGCGTGTATAATGTTGTGCGGAATGTTACCACGTGCGATCGAGAAAATGAAACCAGATTTTTCGGTCCGAATAAATGAACTACGCATCGGAGGAAGCTGAAACTCTGTGAGAATGGGACGCTAGCGGTGGTAATAAGATGCGCAAGTTTGAGCAGATGAGAGTACCTGAATCAAAAGACACAGAAGAAAAATAAAAATAAATCTCTATGAGCGGGTGTCCACCTGGGACTAATATTTATCAAATTTAAATTTGAGATTGTGGGCGCGTGTAGCAATTATGTCAGTGAAAAAAAAAATGTCAGCAAGAAACATAACAATATTGTCTTTCTAACTGAGAAGTCTGTTTCACTGGAATAAATGCTACACTTGACAAATTAGAGCGTGCTGGTAAAGTTACAGGGATAAAGGAAAGCAACATGAACGACAGAGAGAACGAGAACATGTTCTGTCCTGTTCTCGTCCTTTCCGTCGTTCATGTTACTTTCCTTTATCCCCGCGAACAGGCGGCCACAATCTCAAATATCGGTATGATGAAAATTAGGCTTAGGTAGACGTCGGCTCATATAGAAATTAAAAAAAAACACTTTTGATCCAGGTAATGTCATGTGCTCAAACTTTCGCATTTTATCATCACCACTAGCGTCACATTCTTACAGAGTTATCAGCTTTATGCGATGCGTAGTTTATTTATGCGGTCTGCAAAACCCGATTTCATTCTCTCGGAACGCAGCCGGTACAAACATTTTCATGAATGTGCCCTGGGATGTTCTTCCGAAAGCTTGGTATGTGTTGGTATGTTTGGCAGCTCTATGGTCACATGCCAAATCGGAGAGCTGACATTCCTCAGTTTTTATGTATGGTCAGCAGCAGTCATGTGAGCAGTGTAACTTAAAATGCGAAATCGTTCTAATTCAAACAGCCGTGGCGAGTGCTTGAACTTTCCGACAAGTGAGGATACGTGTTAATAACGGGACACTTTCTTAACGAATCCACAGGCCACATGCGCGTGTTTGACGCTTTGGGGAAGCGAATGGAACACGCGCCAACCGCACCGCACTATGGCAGCTGACTGAAGCATTTTTGCGCAAAGGCGTATAGACCTTTCCAATGTTTACAAAATCACAGTCCAGCGTGCGGTCTTCACAGCCCAGCACGCGCGTGTTCGTCGCTTCGGAAAGCGAGCAAAGCACGCGCCATACGCACGAACGCTCAAAATGGCACCGGCCACAAGCTCGTTTTTGGAAAGGTCTATAGACGTTTCCACTGTTTACAAAAATCACAGTCCACACGTGTTAAATCACAGTCCAGAACGCGCACGTTCGTCGCTTGGGAAAGCGAGCAAATCACGCGCCATACGCACGAACACTGAAAATGGAACCTGCCAAGTGTCCTTTTTTGGAAAGGTCTATAGACGATTACAAGCCGGGCTTTTGACCGAAGCCATGTTTCTGCTCGTGAGCGCAAGCCCGTGAAATTGCAGGCACGTGAAAGCTACCTTCACGAGCATGCTGCACGTGTTTGTGCGCTTGGGATGGCTTGGGGCATCAGCCGGGACGCCACGCGTGCATTTTCAGAACTCATGCGTGGGACGTATGATTTGTTCGGTTTTTGAAGTAACAAGCACGCGCGTGTTGTTGGCACCGTGGTTCTGGGGCTGGGGTGACAGCATATTGGCTGCACATTTGTAAACATTGAAACGTAAATTCAGAAAAAGTTTGATTGTTGAACATTAATAAGCTGAGGGAATTATCGATGAGCGTCCATAGCAACGGAGATCACAGTGGCGGCTTGTGATTCACTGATTACCCTAGAGTAAAAGGTCATATGTTCTCGTCCACTCTATTCACTTTACCCCCCCCCCCCCTCCCCCCACCCGCCCGCTATAAGGCACCCCATATCACGTTGCTCTTAAGTATACCAGATGACTGCACGGAGCATTATCCGATTAAAAATTACATGACTGCTAGCGCTACAGCCAGGGGCGAAATCCCTGGTGCATGAACATGGCCGTTGCCAAAACAGCCTAAGGTAGAAACAAATACCTCTAATATATGCGTCCCACCTCCTCCACGTTTTACCGCTGCCAAGACGTCAGCCCGTCGCCCGACATACCTAAGGGGCCTTAGACATACCTCCTCTTTCCCCGCAGACACTTACTCGTCGCGTCGGAAGGAACACGACCCGGGCAATCGACGAGACGCGAACTGCCCACTCAACCAACCGACACGAAGACTCTCCCAACTTTCGTCCGTCGAGGCAGCGACGCCGTGCAAGCATCTCCGGGATCGCGACCCAGATCAAAAGGGCGGGAAGCGGATAGACGACGCGGAAAACCACGCTGGAACCCAGCTCGTGCACTAATCCTCGTCGCCACGCTCATGCCGTAAGACTATATAAGGACGACAAACACACGCAGACATAAAAGGGGCCGGCGCCAGCAGCGACACTTCGGCCTACGGGTGTCCTTGAATTCGGTAGACGACACCGCGGACGGCGGCGGCGGACGCTGCCGCACCAGTCCCCGGCCATAAATCCCAGCGAGACGAGTCGCTCCGTCGAACCGTCCCGGGAAAGAGAGACGATCGAAGGGCCGACGAGACGGACGTCCCCCGAACGCGCCGCTGCTAGGGTCAGACTCAGAGGAGATTATCGCCCGAGACGTCGGGCCCAGGTGGGAGGGACGAGATGCAGTAACTGTATACATGATCCTGTCGAGGGCGTTCGGCACGTCCTCGAGAGTGGATTCGGTCTCGGGGTGGAGATTAGCAGCGAGATCAAGAAGTCGCTACGATTTTGAGAAGTGTCTCGATCTCTCGTAGCGGGACTGGCGGCAGTAAGGCGCGAGCACGGTGTCCAGTGTCAGAAGCCATGACTTTGAGTGTGACGAACGCACACTGAAACTCGAAATAGCCGTGGTAGTTGGAATAGAGCGGTCTCTATGCGTGCTTGTTGGACGTGTGCGCAGTATTGGTAAGTACGAAATGTGTAAATGATTGAAAGAGGGCGGTGCGGCTGAGCGTATTGCTGAAGGAGAGAACATGCGACACAAACTGATTAGACATAAATTTGCTGTTTTTATCTTTTCGAGAAATTAACTTTCATTGGAGCAATTTTTGTTGCGAAACAGAGCTTTTCTATGTCATCTTAGCCTCTTTGAAAGCCATAACGAATAAGAGTATGCTAAGGCGGTAAAATAAGGGGAACGATTCAGAATGCACTTTTTTGATAGATCGCTGACGGGCCGATTTCGGGGTACTTTTAGAAAATTGTAACATAAGACATTACGTAACCCCGAGAGTGCAGGTTAGCAAGAACGAACGACACACGAAGTTTCCGTGTATGTGTCGATCTTCGCTTACCTGCAATCTCGGGGTTGTAATATGTCGAATCTCCAGCAGCTGGTTTGCGCCCTGACTTTTTGTTGAAGATTAAAAACTCTGACTCGGGGGGGGGGAGCAGATTAGTTTGATATGCGCAAAAAGTGACTAAATATCCGTGCGTACTGTACACAAATGCTGACTGTAGGTGGCATCTGTAAACAATACGCATGCGCGACGGCAGCGGCAGATTATTATCAAGCACTGTTAGCAAAATAAAAAGAAAAAAGAAATATCATCTACAAAACATTTCCAATTAAAAAAAAAAGCCAACACAATATGAACGGTGCGACAATTACCGAATGGGATAAAAAAAGGAAACATACAAATGACACCAATTTGTGTGCTCCTTTTGAAATGTATTACAATTTAGTGTAATACGTCTGCACAAGATATATATTTTGGTTTTTGAAGTTTTATACGTATGCAGGTTTTGTTTCGGACCGTTTTAGACGAGACCTGCGACAAGACGATAAAAACTGGGGAACTCTATCCTAAGTGTTCAGATTTGCACAAGACGCATACAAATAGGGGAAGGGCGGTGTCGAAGGACAAGCACGGAAAATAATTATAGCGCCGTCATTTCACAAAAGCTAAGCACCGTGTAATATCAGCCTCGTTTTAACATCGCTTCGGTGGGCCCACTTGCTGGAGTCGTTCTAGCCAGAACCTACACATGCATCGCCGGGTTCCCAGGGCGCATCCATAAAGCCTGCCGGAGGCTCGGTAACGTTTGTGTACCTGATGGTTTGAGTTTATAGCTCATACAAGCGAGCAACTCCTGGCGAGAACGAGATCAGGAGTGCGTTGCACGCTATAATTCCCCGGGTGACGACGTCGGGCGACACTGCAGCCATATACTAAGAGCCACCGTGGCGAACGCCTCCGGGGGCGGCGGACGAGCAGCGAACACTAATTAAGCGGGTCGTCTATCTCTCCATGCGAACTCCTCCAAACTGCACCCTCCAGGTTGAGGGCAGTCGCGAAGTACGCTGTTCGCCGGTTGAAACGTCCCACTTCCGCTGGTACATGCACGGCGGAGGGGTGGAAAAGTTCGCCTGTAGGAACATTCGATTGCGTATATCCTGTGAGGAGGTACTTTTGGTTCCGTACATTTTGCGGCCTGAGGACAAACCGATGTTCGCAGGTATTGAGTCACAGAAATGCAGTGGAAGCTTAAGGTTTCAATTGAAGTTATAAGGTTCAATTTCTGGCAAAGCGAAAAGCTGGCTAGAGAGAGAGAAGGAGAAAACTAACCTACTTAAAGACACCTTACGGCTCTTCCAGGGTGTATGCGAGTACACTCAAAGCGAAGATAAATAATGAAAGAGGAATCGAGCCATCATCAAGGTGCCCACGTTAACCGAAGTTCGTCCCAAGAGTCACTCCTTCCCTCAGCCTTACCCTCCTCAGGATTCCTGACTCGCCAAGTGGGGCCGCCTTGTGCTTGCACTGGCAGCGTGCGCCGCTGCTCTCCGTGCCCGTGCTCTGGGGACGGCGGCCGCATGCACCTATGCGGCACGTACTCTCCCTGAACGTCCGTGGGCAGCAGCGGGCATAACGACCGGGCAGCCCGCCCTCTTCCGCGCTCAAGTGGAAGCTCGGGGTGCGCCAATTAGGCGTAATGAATTGCGAGGGGCCCCCGGGGACCGTCTGGGGCCTCTGTCGGGAGAAGAAGCATCTGGTCCCTCCCAATCGAGTCCTCCGCCCGGGTCCGCGGTTTCGGGGCAGTTGCTTGTTCGCCCGGATCGCCAAGGGCGGCGACGCGGCGAGCTGCGCGGCGGTTCATTGTCGAGGACACTGCCCCAGGACGGCGTCTGGAACATCGTCTGCTGTGTCGGCTGCACAGTATAGCGGGCTTAGAGCATCGCAGTGGTGTATTTAAGTGCGCACCCTATCGTGCCCGGGAGCGGTGAGACGGCCTAATGAAGGTGGACCCATAAACAACCAGGCTGATACGTTGGCGGGGTCCGGGGCGCACCTCGACCGGGGTTCTTTTGACCCCACTAAAGACCCACGCGGTCCTTGTTACTCCCGGGACGGTTTCCTCACGCAATGCTGCCTCGTGAAGCGGTGGCTGCTTGGACGGTATAGTAGCCGGTGTGCAGGGCTTGGTCTTGTCGTGCGTGCGCCTAATTGCGACACTCGATGGCGTATAGAAGAAAGCGCTGAATGGGGTTTTATGCTTTGGTCACGTCGGTGCTATTCTCGGTCACTTGTGGAGGTCATGATAGCGCAGAACCAGTTTCTTTTCGAGGTTTGTACGTGTGAGTGAGTGTGCAGAAATATTTCTTGGCGTAAAGTCTGATTTGGGAAAGCGATGGGCGCGTTTAGGCAATTTCTTGTGCTAAAACATGGAAGCGTGTCTCGCATTAAAAAAAAAAAAACAATAAGAAATACACAAGAGAATTTACATTTAGGTTTAGTTACAAAGGTAATAAATGTAAGGCTGGTCTTATTGGAACGTTTGAGGCATTAAAAATGCGATAATCAAAGTCCAACAATACCAAAGCTAAGCACGTGAAATTCTACATATCTCGAAGAACACGTACTGATGCCTAGGAGGCATTCACACCGCAAACTGCGCACAGGCGCTCGCTACACAAGTTATGCAGATATTAAAAATAGAGAATAAAAGGAAAAGAAAGCAAGGAGCATTCTTCGTCCGAAACCTTCACGGAATCCCGACATTTTATCCGAGGAGAAAATGCCGGGATTCCGATCGCCCGGAGGGTCCGTCCGCCCTAGCCTATTATCGCTTCGGGGCTTGGCAGGGCCATAAAAGCGGAATCGAGGAGGGCGAATGGACCGCAATAAGGGCCGACTCTTTCCCCACCCGGCTGTAAATTTGACGTTGTCGTTAGACGCCCAGGGTCTGTGCCCCGGGTCGGCGCGCTCTTCTTCGCTACGAGAAGAAATATTTCACTTCTAGGACTCAGCGCTTTCTTTGCTCGGCTCCTTCGGTTGTTTTAATTAAAGAAGGTCCTTTATTTCCTTCCCCTCGTTTCCGAATTCTTGGGGTGACACTCAGGCAGTTCTAAAGTTTCCCGAATGGATCTTCCGAGTGGCGCACGGCTTTCAGAGAGCCATTGTCGAGCCTGTGCTCCTTTGTTTTCCAAAGGCATCCAGGGGTAAATTCTGCACTCTTATACGCACTTTTTTTTTTCTCGTCTCGTGAGTTACTGTGAATGTATATACAACAAAAATTGTTTTGTTTTGTGGCCTACTGAACAGGGCCGGTAGCTAAGAGCAATGTTGCGTTCGCAAAGAACTCCCACAACGGCATTATGCAGCTTCTTGTCAAACGTCTTTGAAAGAATGCACATGTTCACACAAGCACGCATACAGGCGTTAAAGCATCCCCGTATCTCATCCAGGCGAACTCGAGTCGCCGAATTAAATTTCACGCACTCCATCAGGAGTAGTAGACACACGCTCGTGGCAGGGCGCAAGGCAATGGAGACCGTTACAATAGGGGCGTCGGTGTCCCCTATTCTAAATCAGTCTAATTTTAAAATTACGCATCCCAAAAGATTTGGCGGACGCGAAGTAATAGCTTCGTCACCATCCGCCAATCCAAAACGCGGCTTAGGCTCGGCGCCTGCGCAATGGCGACGAGGCTATATTTCTTTGCGAACGGAAAGCTTTGAGGTACGCTGTTCTAAAACTCCCTGATATCAGCATCAAAGCATGTGGGGGGGGGGGGGGGGGGGGCGAGTAATTCACACTGCGAAGACTATGAACTGAAGCACCCAAAAATAAAAACCTGGCAAGATTTTTTTTTTAACGATGGAATTTTTGTTACATAAGAGAAAATGCCAATTTTGTTTTCCAGGGTGAACCCATAGAGTTATTATAACGTACGCTAAAGGTTCAGCTGGCGCTAGTGTGCTGTCGCAAAATGAAGCAGACAGCAACCAGGCGAAAATGAATAATAATAAAGAATCAAAATGTTTATTACCCATTTTCAATAGCGGGACCGACAAAAAATAAAAGTCGCACTAAGCGGCTTGACAAGCTCTTGGCCCCCCATGACATTCCAGAGCAGCGAATACGCAAGATACAGAACTGAAAAAAAAACATTATTAGATAAAAAATATACATCAAATCAATCAATTCATTCATCGTTATTTTATCTAAGATAACATCATTCGAGTGAAAACTATTAAGCAGTTTGGGTAATCTATACATAACATTTATTTTCTAAGATTTAGGGCAACAACTGGCTACATTCAAGTATTTGAGGTTACACATTTTATATTCGGAAACACTTTAGTTTCAATCAGCTAATACTGTCATGTAATTATTATTGAACAGTTCATTTTAAATCTTATTGAAAGCTTATACTTATACATGTTATAGATGCCTATCATTTTATACATTCTGAAGAGGTGTTTAGTATGCGAGTAAAAAGGCACGTTAGCAATGTTAAGTAATATTTGCTTTTGAAGTTTGTATTATCTTAAAATGTGTTGCCGTGGTAGTACTGCAAACCAGATGACAGCAATTAAAATGAAAAAGAATTGACTTCCGCTAATGCATTTATACGGGGAAAGGTGAGTATATTTTTTCCCTGCGCTCAATTATAAGGGTAAATATCACGACCAACTGTACAAGGTATACAAGGTAGCTTGGAGCATTTCTCAGTCAGGTAGACGAAATAATTGGCCAGTTACGGCGTTTTTCTTTCAAATTCATTACATTAGAAAGGGTGCTAAAACGGCTTCGTACATGAATTCATGTGCACGGTTGGACACTGTTAGCACGAATACGACGGCAAGAGAGGCGGCAAGAATTACGCATTAACACTGGATCAGCAACTCCCTGTGCATGTAAGATCAAAATAAACTGAAGGCCACCTAATATAGTCCGATTTTTAATAATTAAGTACTGCTTTTTTCTTTCAGCTCTGTGCAAAGATGCTTGTTCTACGTTTAAAACATCACCCGCACGCTCAAAATCTCTGAGAACAAGTGCCCGATAAAAGCTACCCGGCAGAGAATATAACAAAAAGAGACACCTTTTCTGATAGTCACATACTTTATTCCTAACGTTTTGAATGTCCTTAACCGCTCGTAAGGATGCACAGCGGGGTCATTTTCGTAACAAGAGTGGTATATTAGCAATATATAAGTATCACCGGAACGCTGGCGAACCTTGAACACACTATACTCGTTTCGATCGTTATTTTGCCTAAAATCGTCGCTTGTTCTTACACACCGGCTGTGGAACACAAATTTGTGTGTGAAATAAAGCGAAGTTAAACATCGTTCACTGATGAAGAAAATTGCGGCAACTAAAGCAATTACACTTTCATAAAGTTAATAAAGGTACATATTCGGTATGACCCAAATAACAAAAGTGTTCCATGTTACTTTCCAGCGAAGAGAAAAATGCACGCGCGTTTTCTTATAGGAATGCACAGGAGCACCGCAAAAGTAGACTGGTTGCTGTCTGCTTCGATTTCCGTCACGCAAGTCGCATAGACACTAACGCCAGTTAGTGTCTATGCGACTTTTGTTTTGACACTGTCCTGCCAAATGCCCCCCCCCCCTTTGTAATACCCCTCGTGGGTCTTAAGGGGAACCAATAAATGAATGAATGAATGAAACCTCTAGATCACATTATAATAACTCTATGGGTGAACCATGTCGTCGGGCTGGCGGAGGCACGGAAATGGCAGAACGTGAGCGCGGTAAAGCCTTAAATTGCGGTGATTTCTTGGTTCTCTCGTCGCTTTTACACGAGGGCGTAAAACAAAGCGGGATTCCAATTTGGCCCCGTATAGTGCCTCTCTGAGCCAGCACGCAAATAAGGAAAGATACAGAAAAAAACGCAAAAATTAAAGAAGTAAGTAAAATAATATATACGTGAAGGGTGAAGAATGCATAGTGAACGAGGCAAACCGTAAAAAAAAAAATATGAATAAGGAACAGCAAAGATAAGCAAGAGGAGCGAGAGGAGCGTCGATGGGTCTCTCCTCTACTAAGCTATGGTCTCTCGCAGCGCTCCTACGGGCGGCGTTCTGCAGGAAGGAATACGTTAACGTTCGTCGCAGCTGCTCGCGGATTGGCCTCATATTTCACGCCGGAAGAAGCAACGAAATTCGCGAAAAGAGAGAACGGAACGCGGCATCTAGTGGAATCCCCTGACCCTTTCGGCGTCTCCCTAGGGCCAGTTCGGTTGCATTTGTGGCGTAGGACGGGGAAAGGATGCTCGCGAATAATCGTTAGGGCGTTGGTTCGTAGAGTTAGGTTTCCATATAAATTATTATCACTAATATTGTTTTCCATTAAAAAAAAAAAAAAAACTTTTAGCTTTTTCATTTTGGTGAAGAAGGAAAACCGGCGAAGCTGTACTATGGTGGGAATGAAGTAATGGCCTGCCGCAAGTCGGCAAGCCAGAGTGGCAAGGCTCGAGAGCTTACGACATCTTACGACGAGGTTACGACAGCAGTGGCGGCAGCGCACCGAACGGCAGACTTATCGTGACTGCTATCGTTGCAGGCCTCGTCATACAGGGAGCACGGGCCGCTCATCAACGCCAAAAAGTGCAGCGATCGCCACTGCAAGTGCTCTCGTCGACAGGCTGCGGTTGGTCCACGTCGCAAGACTGCGTCACCAGCCGCCGAAGTAAAAAAGAACTACTTCCCCCTTGTGCGGCTCACAGCAGTGACGGCAGAGCACCGAACTGCAAGACTTATTGTGACTGCTATCGTTGCAGGTTGGTTAAAATCTTTACTACGTTCATACCTTGTTGGTGCATGCCGCTGCTGCCGCTGCTAACACCGTCTACTTTCAATAGCTGAAGTTTGATTGATGTTTGTCCAAAGTGTAATAGAGAAGTGTCAGATATTGATTCAGGGTTAACTAGCTTGGAGTGCGGATACGCTTATCGTCCCTGCTCCGGCATCTCCGAAGCGACTTTTAAGGCAAAAGGCAGTGCCTTACGTAAGATATGGCGGTGCCCAACGTGTAAAGTTGTAAAATCCGGTGGTAAAAGTCAGGGTGCCAAGGAGGAAAGTGAACTTAACTTAGCTGTCATGTTGACCTCCATCAACGGAAAACTAGATAGCTTAATGAGCCTAAAGGAAACCGTGAGTGGCATGGCAAAATCTATGCAGACAATGTCGGACAAGTAGGACGAAGTGCTCAAGGACCTTGCTGAGCAGAAAAGGGAGACAAAACATCTGAAGAAACGAGTAGAAACTCTGGAACAAACCGACTCCGGCGGGCAAATAAAAAGGCTTAGGCAGGAAGTGACGAACTGGAACGGCGAAGCCGAAAACAAAATCTAGAAATTCACAAAATTCCTAAGACTGACAACGAGTATTTGCTTGCCAAAGTGAATGAGGTTGCAAAAAAACTTGAAGTGCCAGACTTGGATCTCAACGAAGTGGCCGCAATTCATCGCTTATCATCCTGAGCAGATAAAATACCAGGCATCATCGTTCGCTTCGCTCATCAGACAATCAGAGATGAATGGCTGAGTAAATGGCAGATTCTAAGGAAATCAAAAGACGATGCTTACATTCAAGAAAATCTCACCGAACAAGACCGAGCCCTTCTTTGGTAGACAAAAGAATGGGCCAAAACCACGAATTATCGGTACGTCTGGTACAAAAACGGCCACGTCCTTGCGCGCAAGAAGGATCGCGAGCAAGTGCACGTGATCGGGTCTGCGGATGACGTAGAGAAGCTAGTGTGATGCCTCATGTGACACGCACTCAGTTTTAAGATGTTAGTTTTTTTTCTTTTAAATAGATGGCACGGATGGTTTATTGAATAAACGATTATTTTCTTCCTTCGAATGTGAAATCTTTTTTTAGGAAACGAGTATATCGATTCTCTTAAATGCTTTCATCTGAACGCTCGATCAGCTCGAAGTAAAACAGACGAGCTTGAATTATATTTTGAACAGTTCGAATTTTCATTTGATATAATTATGCTTTCAGAGACGTGGTTTACGGATAATACTAACGTTTTAAACTTACCAATGTACAACAGTTACTTTTTAAACCACACAAAATGCCGTGGTGGGGGCGTTGCCCTAATAGTAAAGGCTGACATTTCCTGTGAGATGCTATCTGATTATTGCTGCGTTCACAAAGACTACGAGATGCTGTTTTTACTGATAGGAGAGAGCATTATAGCTGTCTGTTATCGCCCGCCAAGTGGGAACTTGTCGTCCTTTTTCGCTTACTTAGAGTTTTTTCTCGAGTTCGCGAATGAAAATTAATACAACGTAATCTTGGGAGGCGATTTTAATGTTAATATGCTACTTGATACGACATGTAAATTACAGTTTGATGCAGTAATTAAATCAAACGGATGTGATAATATGATAAATACTGTTACAAGAATTGCAACCGAATCATCGGCATTATTAGATTTATTTATTACAAGCTACGATACATCATATATCAAATCTGGCGTAGTGATAGCTGATATAAGCGATCACTTGGGTATATTTTCGTGTATGAAGAAAAATCAAGCTATAAACATAAAATATAATGATCAGTTAGCTATAGAGTTTCAGAATATGACGCCTGATAACATGAACGAATTCAGAAAAAAACTATCTTGTCTGGATTGGGACGATGTCCTTCATGAAACGAACGCAAATAAAGCATATGATTTGTTTTTGAGCAAATTAAAAAAAAATAATAATTATATGAAAGCTGCTTTCCCTATAAAAATTAAGCGCTCATAGAAAAAGTCGTAAACCATGAATCACAAAACAATTGCTCACAAAAATTTGTACTAAAATGCGTTATATCAAAAAGTTGTAAAAACAAAACCAATTGAACAACTAACAGTATTTAAACGTTATCGAAACCAATTGAACAAAGAACTCCAAAATGCTAAGAACATTTATTTTTGTGAATTTTTTCTTTCTTTTAATAACAGGGTCGACGTTGTGTGGAAAAAACTAAACTCTGTATTGGGTCGTTCGTGCGCCACGAAACAAGTTTTAAAGAAAAGCCACAATGGTCAAGAGCTGTCAGGACAAGCATTGTCAAATGCGTTTAATAACTATTATGTAAATTTAGTTAAAGAACGTCCAGAGTCAGAGGCTTGCAGATATATCAATGCTCGAAATAATCAATCCATGTTTCTTATGCCTGTTACGGCTTCAGAGGTAATATCTGTCTTTAATGTACTAAAAAATAGCCAAAGTTGCGACTCCAATGGATTGAAGACCAAACCAGTTAAATACGTAATTGATCTTATTTCTCTTCCCTTAGCACACATATTCAATCTCTGTTTCATAAACTGTGTGTTTCCTTGTCAAATGCAACTAGCGAAGGTAACAGTTTTATATAAAAAAGGAAATAAAGACGAACTAGGCAATTATCGACCTGTTTCAATTCCTTTTGTTTTCTCTGAGGGTTTAGAAAAAGTTATACTACTTCGAATGACAACATTTGCCGCTGATAATCATGACTTAATTAGCTCGTCGCAGCTTGGTTTTCGAAAAACATCGATCCACAGAACTGGCTCTCCTTGCGCAAAAAGAACATATACTTAGAAATTTTGAAAAGAGGAAACTCACTCTCGGCTTACTTGTAGACTTTACTAAAGCGTTCGACTATTCAGATCATAATTTGCTGCTAAAGAAGTTAGATATGTATGGATTTCGTGGTCATGTATCAAAACTTCTACGTTCATATTTATCTTCCAGCAGACAGTATGTTCATATAAACGGCCACTCATCTGAAATAAAACATATTGTATCGGGGGTTCCCCAGGGAAGCATTCTCGGGCCATTTTTATTCAATGTATATTTAAATGATATCGTAAATGTTAGTCACTCAACTCAATTTTTTATTTATGCAGATGATACAAGCTTATTGTTTGACGGTGATGATGCGTCGGAGCTTATTGATAACGCGAACGAAACACTAGAAAAGCTTAATAGATGGGGTAGACATAATGCATTAAAAATAAATGCCGTTAAGACAAAGGCAGTTATATTCCGACCTAAGAATAAACATATTAATATTACCTAGGATATTTTTATAAATTCTTCTCAAATAGAAATTGTTCCCGCGTTTAAAGCTTTGGGCGTTATTTTCAAGAAAACTTGTCATGGGACGACCATATTAATCATATCATATCAAAATTATCTAGCATCGTCGGTATTCTATATTGTCATAAACACATTCTACCACTTAGAAGAAAGTTATTATTATATAATTCATTATTTTTTTCACAATTAAATTATGGTCAACGCATATGGGGCACTAATATCTATACCAACCTTTACAAAATCTTTATGTTAAAAAAAGATATTAAGAAGTATCTCTAATCTGCCACAACCACATCCAACTGATGATTTTTTTTAGTAAAATTGGTGTGACGAAAATTTTGACTTATATGAATATCGTTTATGTGGAAGGTATAAAATAGAAACAAATTTGTCCCAATATCACCTTAAAAACTTAGCGAAGCTAACAGATAAAATTGATAGATACCCAACACGAATTAAAGAACCTTGGGAAGTACCCTGTTTTAGAACAAACTACAGCCACCAAAGTTTAAGATATACTTTGTCGGCTACCGTTAGCCAGCTTAGTAGGCAAGGCATTGAAGTAGGCAAGGCATTGAGCTTATCAATTTATCGGTTAGCATCTAACGGGAAATGTTTATTTCAAGTGTTTATTTCGAGTGTCCGCAGTAAGCGCTAAAATCTCTTGAATCGATGTTTTCTTTGGCGTTTATTTCAGTGGCGTTCTTACGTTCTGTGTATGTTTTCACTATTGTGTAAATTGTATCAATATGCTACTTATCTTGTATTGCGTTAGTTCGTTTTTGTAAAGTTTCTCAAACATGTAGTACACATGTTATGTTTTATTTTTGTATAAATCTTTGGTGCCTGCATCGCGACTGCTGGTTTAGGTGGCTCGGGGCTCGTCAAGCTGTTTTTACAGCTTTTTTCCCGTGTCACCTTTTCAACATTGTTTTTGTTGGAAAAAATAAAGGTACTATTATTATTAATATTATATCTTTGAGCGACGGCGGCAAGCGGACAACCGGCAAACACAACACTCTGGACAGCTACCGCCATCTATGAGCGACGGCGGCAACCAGAGTTTTGTGTCGACATTTCTTTGCGGGGGACACGATCCTGGGGAAATTAGCAGACCCACTGGAAAAACACGGCTTGCTTCGCTCTATTTAAGACACTGCCTGTTCTTTTTTACCTCCGTCCCATATATATATATATATATATATATATATATATATATATATATATATATATATATATATATATATATATATATATATATGTAGCTACTAGTTTTATTGTATTTTAGGCATGCATTTATTTTTAATTTTACCCAGGGTGTCGAACCGGTCATTATTTCGCTTCGGTTCGGGTTCGGGTTCAGTAGCACTGTATTTTGTTCCGGTTCGGTTCCGGTTTAGGCTAGCGCACATAATATCACTCCGGTTACCGGTTTTAATAAGCGCGAACCGGTTCGAACCGGTTCTTAACTCGACCTTTGAATGTGGCAAGGCTATTACTTGTATATTACTGTTATTAGGTGAACTTATATAAGCGATCGGCTTTCCATTTTTATGGTGTTTTTTTGCGCACGCAGCTGTGCAGTATTTCAAACTCTGCCAGAAGATGGCGTATTTTCGGGAGGGGTGTATAGACCTTTCCAAAAAAGAGCTCGTTCGGGCGTATATGAAGTGCTTTGCTCGCTTTCTGAAGCGACAAACACGCACGTGCCGGCTGTGAAGATCACACACTGGCTGTGATTTTGTAAACAGTAAAAAGGTATCTAGGTAGCATGCTTGCCCTCCATATGTATTAATTTGTTTTGCCCTGCACACACGTGTTGTTTTTTTGTTTTTTATACGTGCTACCTGTTTTCGGCACCCAGTAAGACGTCACAGCTATGCCCCAGAGTGGCCGACAGGGGAACGAGGAAACAAATGGGCCGTAAAACACAGAAACAGGGACGTCGAGTGCGCAGTTGGGGTAGTTTATTGAATCCCGTTATGCTGTGGACGTGTATACATCGGCCAGACTGGCCGATGGGTCAATGACCGGGCACGTGAACACGCACGTATAATGAAATATGGCTACATCTTGACAGCGCTTCGGGTTTGGGCGGAAAAACGCTGTTCTAAAGATCTCGTGGCGATGCTTTGTCTAGACACTTTGTCGTTTTGTCTCAAATAGCGCCCTATGCAAATGACCCGGTCTGAGGGTCTCAGACCGAATCATTTGTACCTGTCAGCCACCGAACAAAGTTCCGGTTATGCCATCACAGCGAACGACGTTTCTCGAGTGCTCAGTTGAAGACGATTAAAGAGGACTTCAAACAAAAATAAGAAAATGGTTGAACAGGCGACATGCTGGTCTTGCTAGTCTGACAAACCTACCAATAAAATAAAAACAAATTTTCTTCATTCCCCCCCCCCCCCCCCCCCCCCCCGTCCTTCTCCCCCTGGCCTCCTTCCAGGGCTCCGCGCGTCGGCGTATCATCGCCGAGTAACGTTACCTCCGACTCCCCTTGTTTTCATTTTTTTTTTGTAAGTTAACACTTCAAGCACGTTGAAGAAAATATTATTTTTTATTGTATAGAACCACAGGCGACCCTACAAACTATACTGCCGATGCAGCGCGGTACGTGTCCCCCCTTCCCTCAGGGTGTCGCTGCACTAAAGCTGAAGCTCACGTGGTGCGCTCTCGGTGCTCGATTGGCTAAATGGCTCATTAACTGCAACTATGGTCCATCTTGAGGTCAAACATTCGCAGACGCGCAGGCCCCCGTGTCTACAGCGGCGCAATCCACTCCGAGACTTGGACATTCCGTAGCCAAGCGGCCAAGCGGTGCTTTGAAATCGCCGCCGCCGCTACCGCGCCGCCAGGGTCAATCCAAGAAACAAAGGAAAGTTGAAGCTCTCCAGACGATGATGTATTTTTTACTACGTATGCAATAAAAACTAAATGCAAAAATATCTCACACTATGTAGGATTAGTCTTGGCAACATAAGAAAAATGTACGCCCGCAACTTTTCCCATTTAGACCACTTATTGACACAATTGGCTTTGAACCGTTTTCGATGAACCGGTAACCGCCACATCAGATTATGATTTCGTTCCGGTTCAGGTTCAATATGAAGCGTTCGATTTCGGTTTCGGTTTTGTTCTGGTTCGGTCAAAAATAACGGTTTTGATCCGGTTTTCGGTTCGGGTTCGGGTTCGGTTCGACACCCTGATTTTACCACGTTCTAATGGCGAAAAGTGAACCACAAGGAAACCATGGCCAACCTTCCGGACTATTACATGGAATAAAAGTTTTCGAGGAAATATCAAAAGTCCAATTGATTTGCTTTTATGATACCAAAACAATTACAGTCCTCGGAAACATTACATACCTTTGTCAAGAAAAGTAGAAATTGATAATTTTGTAAATGTGGTCCAGAGGAGTCAATTAAAAAAAAATGTTTTTTAGAGTCGTTGAATAAAATCTATACGTGTCGACAAGTTTAATAACTCCTTATTGACATTTTATTCTGTCTTCTAAAATGTTCCCGGGGAACATTGCGATGTTTGTTGTTGTTCAGTTGAAAATCTCGTTCTAGTACATGCACCGAGGCGTTGATGTCCAAGGAAGTTGTGGATGCTAGTGTCCCATTTTTGAGGCCTGCTGATAAACATAGAAGAATATTTAGGGTGCTCGACAAAAACTAGATAAGGCGACATAAAAACTCGAAATCGAGGAAATGCACTACACAGCGTTTTAAGGACATGCAACTTTTTTTTTCCTCTGCTACGGAAGTTACTTGTTCGACCATTTCCTGAATCTAGCTCGTTCACTATCACGTAGACCAGCAGATGCCACCATCCATTTGAGAGAGTCCAGTACCAAAACAAATCCTTCGTACATGCTTACTTTGGGAAAAAAATATTTTTTGTGCACCAAATCTTTAGCCATTTTGTCCAGGGAATAGAGATAAAATAAAGAACTGCAGCGAGGAACGAAAGCTGCTCTCTAGGTCTGAGTTTAAGTTCGTTCTTGAGCCATAAACGCATCCCCCCCCCCCCCCCTGAAAAAAAAATTGGAGATTAAAAAAAAAATAAAACGGTCTACCTTTATTCTTTTGGAAATTTTATGGAGACGATGTTTTCTGATGTCTTCCCAGTGACACGATTTCTCGAACTCGAAGAAGCACGACTCCACCACAAATATAGCGAACGTGAGGATTACGGTAAACACGGGGAGGAGGCGAGAGTTTACACAGACTGCGGCGTCTTACCACATCATGGCGATATGCGGAGCCAAACTGCAGCCGCTGGCCGTTACCATTGCTGTCTCGTCGTAAAAACGACTCTCTCAAAGGGAGGTGCATAATGCACGGTGCCAGATTTAGGACACGTTTTCATCTTTATGCCCATCGCGCGCTATCGGGGCCCCCATTAATGTTAATGGTGAGGTTCGTGGTTATTCGGCGATCGAGTAGAGCCAGGATGATTCCGCCCCGAACGACTCCGTTATCCAAACAGTGTCATCGGTGTGCCGTCAACGGCAAGTGGCCGTAAAAAAAAAAAAAGAAAAAAAAAAGGACACTTAAAGTGAAGAGGTGCGTGGTTGGCATCGTATTGAATCGCTTAAGCCCACCATCAATTAAATCTGGAGTACCACAAGGCAGTAGGCCACTACTGTTTAATATATACATCAATGATATCGCTAACATAGCACAAAACGTAAAGTTTATCATTTACGCTGATGACACCAGCCTCTTTTTTTTCAGCTAAAAATTGCGATGAAATTTCTTGTGTTGTTAATAATACCATAAAAAGTCTAGAAACCTGGGCTAGTTCGAATAATCTTACTATAAAGAAAAAAAAAAAAAAAAAAACTAAGGCGACCTTTTTCAGCCCTAGAAATAGGAATATCATCCTAACAAGCGACATTTTCTCAGACTCCTCTCCAATCGAAATAGTAAACATATTTAAAATTTTCGGGGTAATTTTCTCAAAGCATGTCTTGAACCGAACATGTGGACTATTTAATTTCTAAACTTGCCAGAATAACTAGTATGTTATATAGACATCGTCATATTCTTCCTATTGGAGTTAAGCTGATTTTATATAACTCATTATTTTTATCTCCCCGAACTACTGTCATCTAGTCTGGGGTACCACCAGAAAAACTAATCTACAAAAACTATCATACCGCAGAAAAGAGTGCGAAGGATCATACGCAACTTGCCATATAATTTTCATACTAACAAAATATTTGTTGGGCTGGGTGTTCTGAATGTGTGTAAAATATAAACAGGAATATAGAGATATAAACAGCTTTTTGATACGCTTAGCATCCCTCAGAAACAAAGCTATAACATATTGCACTCGCCATTCCGATTTCTGAGTAGTAGATGCATCTCGCACTGACTATGGTTCACAGATGATAAAAAAAAAAGAAAAAAGAAACACTGCCAACGTTTCTCAACAAAATGATCCGGTCTAACATCGATATAGAATCCTCTAGCATGTGTGATATTAGTAGTCATTTTCTATCAAAGTAATTATGTGATTACACTGACTCCCTCGTAGGTGTTTTTCTTTTTTGTTTGCTTTTTGCTTTGATATTAGGAGATATTTTTCCATCAAAGTAATGATCTTATTACACTGATTCTCTCGTAGGTGGTTTTTGTTTGTTTTTTGCCTTTGTTTTTTTTTGCTTCATATAATTTCTTGTGTATGCTATTGCAACCGCTGTGTACCTGTGAGGGGGCTGAGGACCAGTCAAGCTGCTTAGACAGCTTTTTTCCTCAGCTCCCACCATATTTATATGGTAAATAAAGCTATTATTATTATTATTATTATTATTATTATTATTATCATTATCATTATCATTATTATTATTATTATTATTATTATATTATTATTATTAAAGAACGAAAGACCGTAAAGCCAACAGACGTTTTATTCATCCCTTCATTTGCTTTTAGTCAGCAATTTTGATCGCTTTCGATACTGAGGCTTCGTAATAATGATAGTAGGAAACTCGAGCAGCAACAAATTATTTTCAGTTGTGTGTCACAGCTTCTGATACCGTAAAACTATCTGTCGGTTATTCCAATTTTTCTCACCAGACGTTCACCTTCCTTCTTACTGCGTTTTAATTAAGCCTACAATACAAAAAAAACCCCAAAAGTCTAATGTAATTTAGCTAAACTAAAAGAAAAAAAAAATGTTATTTTTTTGCACTCTAGCTTAGTGAGTGGAGTGACAGCTCGGACCGCAGATCCTAGAAATCCTGGGCCTACGCAGAGCTTGATCCCCGCCCCCATTCTTTTTAATCGGAATGATCAGCACACGTTCATCTGTTTGAAGTCTTAAAAGAAATGTGTGTGACCTCATCAAAAGAACTCTGAACTCTTATATAAGGAGAGTCCGATTGCATAGCTTACAATGCACTTCGAATGTTCTTATTTGACTGTCGAGTGTGTAAAAACAATACAACAAAGTTGGCCTATATCCGTTGACTACGCGTACTGTAAAAAAAAAAAAAAAAAAAAAATGTTGATAAATATCAATTTGTTGGAATGTGTAGGAGAGTTATTGATAGCTTGAGCAGATCCTGTAAAGTCGCGTTTTCCGCAGAGAAGCTCTTTGTACACAGAAGCCAGCGCTACGGCTGCACAAAGGATGATAACCTCCAAATAATTAAGTAAGTTCCACTTTTGAGAACGAAAGGAAGGAAAACCAACACCAACGATAAAACGAACGGTTAAGCGAGAATGGTTGATTCAAGCAGAATGGCGCAGCGTCCCGGAGAGTCCTTAGAGTAACAAGGCAAATTAGATCTTGTCTCTCTTCGTAGTGCGCCATATTAGAATAACATGGCAATGCTAGATTACACGATGTTATAAACATTTCACCCCAGAAGTTGTATCACCACGGTTGAGAGAATTTAAATAACATAATAGCTTTGATTTCACAAGCGCTCGTTCAACGAATGTACGTTTTAAATCCGCCCGCGCGCTCTAATGTTATCCGCAGTGCCGCATTTAACTCGTGACATCGTGTATAGAATACCGGCAACTTTTGAAACGACTACCTCGCAAAAATGATTTCTATTAGTTCCAGTTGTCACGGTAAAACGCATCAGAGGGGGCCTATCATGAAAAACCGTTCAAACTCACGAAATACGTTAAGTTCTGATGAGGGGCGGATACATTGCACTCAATTCAGTCATAAAGTTTTGTCGCAGGCAGGTAGATTAAAAATGAAATATCTAAACGGCAAAAAACATCTAGCGATAAAAGCATCTATGCTATAGATCAAGTAAACAATAAGGAAAGAAATCATTATGACCTAAACCCTTTGACAGTGTTCATGCTGACGAATGACAAAAATAATCTCGGGCGGAGGGAAACAAGGGGGACAAAGGGCAAACACACTTTTGTCCAGCTCGCTTGCACCTTTGCATTAATTGAATCATCATTATAACTTTGAAATGCAGGCCGTTTACCTTGTTGGTGACTGGTGGCAGCTGATAAAACGCGTTTGCTCTACTAACGTCTAACTTTAGGTTAGCTCAGTTGGTAGAGCGCTCCACTGGAAACGGAGGGGTCCCTGGTTTGATACCAGGACCAGGCGGATATTTTCGGTCGCACACGAGTCACCTGGCTGAGTTTGGAGATTTGTTCGTCCTTTGTCACCCTTGTTCCCCTTCTCCAGGGATTATTTTCGTCATTCTTGTCCAGCTCGCTTTCACTTTTATATTAATTACATTACCGTTCATGCTGAGTTTCACAAATGGCAAATTCTTTTTAAAAATAATAGTTCTTCGTGTAAACAGAATGATGCGAGCAAAAGAACACGCCTCAGTTCATCGTCATCAGCTCTAAGGACTTAAGAGTGCGACCACATAAACTTCTCGTGGACCGTGACCGACCCGAAATAGATTTGTAGATTTTCAAGTGGCTCGCACCGCGCACAATATTGAGGCTTTTGTTTTGTCGTCTCTTTGTTTGCGACAACATTTTTTTTTGTTAGATTTATGCTGCTGTATATAATAGCGAGTTCGCAGAAGGTGTACCTACAAACGCTATTGCGATCAACACACGTTCCTAGGCGAACTCGTTTGTCACGGACACGTCCGTATAAAACGTTATTGCTCTACGGAACCACGTTTACCGAAATATGGGAACAACAAACTCAAAAGCAAGTTTAGTACCTCGCCACATTTGTGGGTAGTCATACAAAGAACCTTATCTACCTAAATTCTGATTGCTGGGTTTGTGAAATAAAGGTGCAGGTATAAAAATTATATAAACACCAATGAAAAAAAGCACACGGAAGAATGTACGAATTCAATTCTAGCGGGCAACGACTTTGCCTTTGGGATAAAGTATCGAAACTGTAACTGATATCTTTTCTTGTAAGCGTAAAATGTAAAGATAGAACAAGTTTTTTCGAATTTGTAAGTGCACCTTTCACGGCCCTAGGTAAACAGTCAGTTTCGTGTCCGGCTTGAATACGTGACTGTGTCAGAAGCTCCAGCTCTCAACAGAAAAATACAAGTGGGCTAGCACTGAAATGACTGCGTCAGAAGTCTTCAGAGAAACATAAACCGTTAAACCTTTGAAGCCGGGGTCACACTGCATGTATGTCATAGAAAAGACAGTCTGCATACAGATTCGAACGCTAGTCACTTCGAGATCCGTACTTCGAATACCGCATTGCAATGAGTTCAAGGAGAAACTTGGGCACGCGGCATTTGAACCACGGATATTGCAGTTGACTCGTGTTTGCAGACTGTCTTTTGTATGACGTATGAGGAATGTGACCCCGGCTTAAAGAGATGACATGACGATCACACGAAGAGCGATGTGTGATCTCACGTGCGATCGAGCCCAAATACCGATCTCGCGTGATCGAATTATTTTTTTTTTGTTTCTCGACGTTTATTTACAGTTTACGGTATTTCTCTTTTTAGGCTCTCATATAGTGGTACCTTTGCCGACAGCATGATAAGAGGGTGTGAAGATATAAGTCGCCTATTATTCAGTAACGTTTCCCGGTGCAAAAATATGAAACCGGCGCTGCATGTATACTTCCTGTACCAGTTTCCCTTTGGTGGAATATGGGCGTTGTCAACGGCTACGTTGTCAGGCTCTGCGGAGGCTTTTGTTCCGTGGTTAACCGCGAAAGTCACATCTCTCCTCCGCTGTTCACAGGATGGCCTCTTCTAGACAAAAACGGTAAGCAGCGGAGAAGCTATAGGTTCTATGTTGCGCGCGTAGTGGACGGTGCAACTTACTTGCGAGTTCGACGGACGCGTTGCGAGAGCGCGCCTCCCCGAGGGCGTTGGCTGCCGTGCACCAGTAGATGCCAGTGTCCTGGTCCCTGCGGCTGTGCTGGACGTGCAGGAAGAAGAGCTGTCCCTCCGGCAGCACCATGCGCGTGGCCGAATTGCGCACGGGGCGGCCCTCGTGAAACCAGGATAGGCGTGCCGGGGGCTCGGCGTCCGCCCGGCAGCGCAGCGTCACCGGCTCGTGCTTGCGCACCACCACGTCGCCCGGGTGCTCGGTGATGCGGGGAGCCCGACCGGGCACTGCAACAAAACAAAGAAAGGAGATTGAATGCGACGAACAGATATGCAGACATTGCCCACGACGGTTACGTATACATGCACAAATAAACTCAGAGAGGGCTGCAATACGCGAGGAATAACACCCAAGAAAACTGCAGAATTGTGTTGGACAAATACGTAGTTTTTGGGAGGGGGAGTCATGAAATGTATTAGTAAATTATGGCTACTATACTTCGATTCAGCTTAAGTCCAGACGCAGCTGACGCTAATGGGTTAATCAGCTAGCGCCAAAAACACAAGTCACTAGGCCCTTTTTGTTTATGATTGGTTCAGCGATGATAGAAGACATACAAAAACATGACGAGCGCCATGATGGTGCGCTTTTGGACTTGTTTGATTGGTCCAATCAGCTGGTAAAGCGTCGGCTGCGTCTGGATTTAAGGTGAAACAAAGTATAAATAAACTACACTCAGTGTGTTTAGGCTTCAATCCCCCATTTTCTTGAGAGCGCCTCCGTTTTGTTGCCTAGTGCAGCAGAGCAAATGTAATGGCTATAGCGATGATCTGAAAATGCTACTTTTCGAGCTTTAGAAACCTTGCCAGGAAGCTGAATGTGATGTCGCTGTACTCCGTCAGGAACAGTTTTGACATTTCTGAGGGACGGAAATGAGTTTTCTGCAATTTCAAATAAAACTTAAGATAATTGGAAACAATGATTTCAAGCAGCAAGCTAGCCGAACTGTAATTAATTCTTGTATAAACTATACGTATGTGGGTTATTATGATATTTCAGATTGCCTTGCTTCTCTCTGTGGATGAGCTGGAGTGGTACCAACAACCAAACCAAACAAAACATAAAACACATCACTCGAAGCGTATGCCGAAGTTCGTATAACTATGTGCATAGAGATGGTAACCACCAAGCAAGCCAAAGCGACATCTTGTAAAAAAAATAAAACAAAGTTGTGGATTGCGTTTTTTGTTTGATAGATTGACATTTTAGCAGTCCAGCATATCTATATCATTGGAAATTAGCTGAGTTGTGGCTAAATTGGCAATCTCTACGAGTGATGCATCGCGAAAGGGTTTAGTTTGACATTGAGCAATCAACTCGCTGTTTAATTAATAAGAAGTTTTACGCTTTCCTTTTTATTTTCTTTACTCGACAGCTTTAGGTCAAGCACAGCTTGTGCCTGCTTTGTCATTCAACAAGAACAGTTTCTGAAACGCTGGGAGCTCGTTCTCAAAAAGTGTTCCTTGCTGGTGCGTCACTGCGATCTTGTAGGGCGAAGCATTATATTTAGCTCCCCAAAAAACAGTAGCAGACTTTTCCTCTTTTTTTTTTCTTCACAAATAAATGGAAACCAGCAAGCTAGTTTTGTGTTGGAATGCGCTCATCTTAAACACAAACTTAGGTGGCAAAACTTGGTCTTTACCAATCTCCTGTTTTTGAAAATTGCGAAGAAAGCGCCAATGTCGTGTTTGCGCCGGTAGCTTTGTCGTCGCACACTATGCGAAAGAAGACTAGCTCAGGACTGAGGCCTTTTGCTTTCTGTCCGTAGTTTATTCTACGAGTTACCCCAGCGGTGCAGACGGTATCCATGGCGTTTTACGTCCAGCACTCGCTTTCCGCAGAAGCAATCTTGGTCGCTTCTGCACTCATCACGGTTAGGGTCTGATGCTGCCTGTGAGTCAATCGCAATATTCCGAGTTCGCTAACTTCTTCTTTCAGGCACTTCTAATGGCGAGGACGTGCCGAAGACTTTTTAGTCGAACGCGGTAGCAGTGCTCACGTGTACGGAAGAAGGGTCTGTTTGTTCTTTCGAAGTGGTCTGAAAGTATGAGGTGGGGCCTCATCTCAACGTTTGCGGCGTGCCCTCTTGACGACTAAGAGCAGCACCCCGTGCGAGCTTCCTCCTGTCGGTCGCTGCTGCGATGAGTCGCTCGAGAGAAGAGGCACGGCGTGGAACGCAATATCCGGTGCTTCGGACCAACGGCGCGGTTTCAAGTTTTTCCGGATGTGCCTCGTCGGCAATATCGAAAACCATCGGGACTCGATAAAGATTTCTGTTCGGTGGTTGCACTTTTTTTTCCTCCCTTTATCCGCGCTTATGTCACGTCACCAGTCCTCTTCTTTTTCTTTTTTTCCCCTTGGCATAAAAAAAAAGGTTCAAACTTGTAATTGTAGGTATAAAGAAAACATCACGGAGCAAGCGCCTCGTTTCACTAACACACACAAAAGAAAAAATCCACGAGTTTAGTTGATGCTTCCTTGCATATCAATAAAATATGCTTCATACCGCGGAACGTGAACAAATGTCGGATTTGATCAAACTTTCCTCAACTATAATTTTTCTCTCTCTCTCTTTCTCTACTTCTTACCCGCTCTCGTACTAAGAGTTCCACCAAAGAAAACGACAAAAAGCCGGGCTATAAAAAGGATTACATTTTCTTCCTGCCCCATCAATTTATACAACATTACTTTTTCTAGGAAAGAAGTCGAGGATTAAATGCCTTCATAAAATAACGCCAGACTGTGGGTTCAAGTTGAGTTAACCGGACGTTTCACGGAACGGTCATGAAAAGCTAGCATACGACACTGACAGATCCGAGATCTTCGCGTAGCTGATTCGCCTGCCCGGAAAGCCTTACATTCGTGTTTACGAGGCTGCGGCGTGGTTCCCCAACCCAAAAACCCTTTGGCGGCTTTTGGACGGAACGACAGATCCGAGAAGTGGGGCTGCCCCTCTCACACTCTTCTGGCTGCTCCATCATTTGTTGGCGGTCATAGGTCCTTGGATTGATAAGATCGAGAGAAAAGAGACACTCTTAATTTCGTTTGCGCGGGAAGCAAAATTTCGATATTCATTTACACCGTAAAAAATGTATATTAAACTTTGGCAGCTTGGCATCAATTTGACAAGTCTCTTGCAGAAATCCTTTAAAGCGGGTGTTTCAGCGTAGACTTTCATAAATTTCTAAAATAATATGGTAGGTAAGAAAAGAAAGATGCTGTTTTCTGGAACAAATTGCCTGCAACGGTAGACGTCATAGATTGTAAAAAACGAATTATGTAACTAATGAACAAAACTTTGCTCATTAACTCTTGATGAACGCTGTTTGGTGGCCACTATACTGATGATACGTTTGTGTAGCTACGAACAAAACGACGTTATATTCGTTTTTAAAACGGAGAAAATAATTCTACTAAACACTGCAGCGCAAAAAAACTCGTTTTTTTTTTTTTCAGAAAATTGAGGCGCAGCCACGAGGAGCGCAGAAAATCCGGCTGTGTTTCCGGTTTCTATAGAAAAAGCTGGAGACTTTCTCACAATGCTCGGCTCAGGAGAAAATCTTTTTCTTAGTTTAAAAATTGAATATGAGACCGTTCTGTCCGTAGCTACAAATTTGCGATTGGTGTTGGCCACCAATCTACGAGAATTAAAAGGATAGCTAGTAAGATTTAGTTAATTATTTAGCCAACTAGTCGTCTTTGTAATCTCTGACATTGGCCGTGGCCGGCAACTTCTCCCCCCCTTCCCCCCCACACACACACACACAATTTTTTCGTAATCCCAATTTTTTGTTTTAACTTTGAAAGTCTTCGCCAAAACACCTGGTATATTTACTGCTGTCAATGACGTAACAATGAAGTTTCAATATACATATCGGCTAAACTAGGATGAGGCGGGAAAAGAGGGTTATAGGTGGTGATGTACCTCAAGGGGTGAAGTGACAAGAGATCGAGTTTGAAGCGGAATATAAATGAGGGCTCCATCAAATTGACTGGTGAATATAACCGCTTTGACTAGTGTTTTTATTTCGTTCTATGTAACTGTTTTTTTTTATGAGCCTCTGGCTTTATATGGATGTTTTTTTTTAACGTTGTGTTGCGGCCTTTTACAATTTCAATATACAACAAAAATGCTTTACATTTAGTAGATATTAACTAGGACCCTGGAGGTATCCTTTCTGGGAATGAACAGCGACACCGGATAACAGCGACACCGGATAAGGCAACACCGGATAACAGTGTGGGCTCATGACGTCACCACTTCACAAAGAAGCTTATAGATATAATAGCGGGAGCCATACACTTCCTTCCCTCGCAATCCAAGTCCACTAAGATCTGAAGGCGGTGTGCATCCTCAGAACAAGCAAAACCCACGGAAACTTCTAATTAAAGCACACTTCTCACACACTTCATCCCTGAATAAATTTAAGCGTGTCTTAATATTTCTAATGAATCTGACGAGCACATGAGTGTGTATCACTGCAACGTACCCGGATCCACACAGAGCTTCCCTAGTCAAGCATAACAAACCATATAAAACACGCATAATGAACGCGCGATATATTTTGTGGTTCTCAGGTTTATTATAATCAAAACAAGTTTAATTGCTATTTGTGTTATCCACTTATACCTCGTAATATTATTCAAGTTTATCATTAACAACCGCCCTTACATATTTCCTATACAATAATGGTATATATCAATCAGACTTCGTTGCTGAAACTAAAATCCCATCATTCTCAATATGCCAACCTAAAGACGAACTTGCTCTTACCTGTGACGCCTCAAACTGAGACAATGACTACTATTACTCTACGGGATGTTGCATTAACTGAAGTAACGATGGGTGACTCACACATACTCTGCTCATCTATCCAGTAGTTGCACAGCAGCAGCAGATAGCATGCGGCGCGATAGCAGTTGGCTTGAAGATACGCATGGTACAAAGATGCATTTTTCTTCGCTCTCACCTTATCTCTTCCCGTTTTAATTTCGTCCTCGGAATAGTTAGTGAACGCTTTTCGCACGGGAATTTCGTGTCGCGAGGGATAGCGGCTGCTGTCGCCCCCATTCCAGCTGTGTGCTTGTGTGCGTGAGTGAGCCTTTGTGAAGAGTAAAACAACGATCAACTCTGCGTATTTCTTTTTTTTTTTCACCATGGCAAGAGGTAATTGCAGGGCACGGGAATGCCGTTACCGCTTTCCGTGGATTTTCAGAAGCCGGCTATGTGGCAAGCCTAATGAGTACAGCACCGCATGCACGGTCTGCTAGAAACTCTGACGAAGTAATCAGCACGGCGGTCCGTCAGTTGGACAGGAGTTGAGTAGCGGGAAATGGTGTCTTGCTGACAATCTCAGAATCGCTAAAATAAACACCCAGCGGAGGACTAAGGATAAATGTCGACCAACCGGGGACTTTTTCACGTTCAACGGGAATCTCAGTTACACGGCGCCTTCTCTGCAATAAGCCCCCGTCAGATTGCGGGCACCTCGGCCGGGATTCGAATCCGCTACCTGGGGATTCTTAGGCCAGCGCTTTGAATCAAAGTCACAAAACAGCTTAAAAAAAAAGGTGTTATGAATTTAATGAAAAAAATTACCTGAAGTAAAAATCCCTGTCTCCACTAATGACAACGAATAAAGGAAAACTGGAAAAACCTACTAAACAATGCGAGCACATTTAATTTGTTCGTTTGATTCTATACCGCCGATACCACAATAAGTATTTTCAAAAGTAAATTATGTCTTTATACGCACACAGTTAAAAACAAAAACTATTCTAGGCGTTCGCACGTTTTTGTTTTTGGAAAACGATTTTTTTTTTGCGAGCTTATGTAAGTTTTTTTGGCGTTTTAACGTTTTCCCACAGTTCACATACGCCATTCCATGCGAAATGGTGTAAACAGAGGCTCATAAAGAAGAAAAACATAGTTATTTCTATTTTTATTTATATATCTCCTCTGGGTTTGGAATGTTAGTTCTTGCATTGAAGATAAACCTAGCCCAATGTGCCATGTCTATAACCACGTATAAAATAAAGGACTGTAAAAATATATTCTTATCACTTCTGTCAAAAGCATTGTTTTCTTACTATGACAGAAAGTTGAAAGCAGGACAAAAACACCAAACAGCTTTAGTGTACTGCTAAATATCTGCTCGACGAAACATGCCTTTGAGCTTGATTAGCCCGGCCACATCGTAACTTTTTGAGGACTATATTTACAGATTTACGTTTCTAACCGCTACAATGGGTAGAATGACATTTACGTGCGTAGACTATAAGAAAAACAGTGTTATTAATGCGGCAAGCTTAATAAAAAAAAAAGAAGGAAAGAACGTCCTCATTAGGTAAAGGAGAGTACCCTTTTCATGGTTTTCAGTGTTCGAATAAAATATTATGCAAAGCCCCCTCTCTGGAAACAAAGAAGCCAGTTCATTGGATTCACTCGAGCTCCGTTATAAACTATAATTCACTTGCGACAAATTTCTCATTTACAGGGGCTCGATAAAATCAGGGGTTTAGATGAAAAATACACAAAGGAGCAATGGTGTGCGTCTCCTTTGGCCCTGTTTAAGCACTTACAGTAGAACTGCAAATCCCTTCGACTTCCTTAAGATGATCGCAACCGCGACGGTACTACATTAACTGCATCCTCTCATGCGTGAACTCCTTAACAGACAAGCAAGATTCTCTTATTTGCGGCGCCTGCGACGTGTTAGTCATACCCCAGGACGACGGACGCGATCCATATTCACCACATTCGGCGGGAGTTGATACCTCGAGGGCACCACAGTATTTTGTGCCCCAGTGGACTTCCGGTAATGCATATATTTATTCTTCAAAAATGCACAGCGATCGGGTAAGACGAGTTTCCTTCTGAGAAGTTTCTCTTATATGTTTGTAAGAAGATTAGTGCATTGTAGAAAGTAGTACAAATGACAAAAGGATGCGGCACCAATGGAAAAGAAGAGGAAAACCGGAAGCGCGCAGAGGTCCGCCGAAAGGGGGTGATAGCGAGCTTGTTTGCAAACAAACATTGGTGAATATTTCACTTTCACAGGCCAGTGCGCGCCAAGGTACAAATTGCCAAAGCTTCTGGTGGCCACCTCCGTTTATTCTGGAAGCACGAAGTTCTGACGGAACGGGTGCATCTTTCCTAGGTTCCAAGCATGACTGCCAGAAAAACAGCACTCTTTCTCAAAAATGATTTCTGCGAGCAAAACTTCTCTTTTCCGGCGGACTGCGGCAATTACTGGGCCCAATAGCAACCGCTTAGAGAAGCCGCAGCTGAGGCCCATGATGAACAAGAGCGGCCCTTTTCCCGTCCCACGAGGTCTGGCGAGGGGCGTACCTCGCCCGCCCAGCGCATCTGTCTCCGGCACTCAGTCGGCCGCCACGTGTTATGAAGAGTCACTTAGTGTGGGTCGAACGTGAATCGTGACGTGAGGTGACGAGCGGCTTTGATTTTTTCTGCGAGGCCTGCCGCCTATCAACTCGGATGCTCGGGAATCACTACAAAGCGCGTCGTCCTTCCGCGAGAAAGAACACAATTTAAAGATAGACAGGTTACATACCAACACAAAACGTTGTGTTTGTGTGTGTGTGTCTGTGTGTGTATTTGTGTGTGTAGTTTTTAAGCTTAAATTAACACACAATCAAGGCAAAGGTAACACAGAAGGCGGTGCATTACAGAATAGTGGTTAGAGTATGTTTGTAGGTGTGGAATTCTCATGCTAACGCAACAGTGCGGTAAAGTGAACATCCTTGCACCTGAAATATTTGACTCGAAGAGGCGATGTAAGCCTTTGTGAACTTCTGCTTTGCTCCGCCAAAGTTAGTCATGAAAGTTAATTCCGATAAACTTACCATATCTGTCGTAGAAAAACAACGTGCGAGACAAAACTTTAAAAACAGGACGACGCAGCTGGTACAATAGTGCGGGCATTAACTTCAAAGTAGGATTTCATGCGAAACATTAGTATGCTAAAAAGATGTCGATGAACGTTTCCGAATTTCGCTTGAATATTTCTGCCCGAATTTAGAAGTAGCGCGTATATTGAAAGAAGCATCCGCCTCACTATTTCTCTTATATTCTTTGTTATACCGCGCGACCATCCTTGTATGATCATCAGATTCTCAGGGTTACGCAAAATGAAGACAAATAACTCCTCAGCTTCACGGTCTCAATGACTTCCCGACTCAACGGGAGCTATTTATCGGGAGCACAAGTGTGAAGAGTGATGGGCGATTGAAAGGCCGCAGTCGTTTCCCGAGTTGGCCCCCAACGCTACGTTTATGTGTTTATGTCTCTTTTGGGCCTTCTTGGAATCAAGCCTCCCTTTCGCAGCCCAGTCTCTCGCTGACCAGGCGGGGGCCGTGGCACGCGACACCCCCGCTCTGCACGGTTTTTCTGTTCCATATATTTTCGTTGCCCACCCTGTCGTCGCGAGCATGCTCCCTACGGGATGTGAAGGCAGGGAAACGACAGGCGTAATGGCTGACTTCCGGAGATGGTGGCGCCTCCTCGCGTGCTTGTCGACGCGCGTCTGGGGTTGCCTACCGCGATCCGCGGCTGGAGGCTCCGCCGTGTCTCGGTTTTTGTTCTAATTTGGGATCCCGTTTTCTCAAGATGTGTATCTGGGTAGTCTTCCTCCCTCACTGAATTCCCCCCTCCCTATCTCGGAGTCGGCCAGAATCCATCTTTCGGCCGTTTACGGCTCCTGGGCCACCCATCCGCCCGCTGCTGAAAGGTCCCTCTGTAGCACACGCGTAAACAGAACACGCGTCGTGAGTTCGTTGGACAGCTTTGGGACGGAGCATAACACAAGAGCAAAGAAGAAAAACAAGGTGACGTACTATTCGAGCCCTGGCCCTGCAACGAATTATCTGACGACCCGGGGTGATGACGGCGACACCTGTGGCAATAAACCTTAACAACATTTAGTCAGCGAATGAACAATCTGAAATTAACTTATGCATCAGTACACTAACACATATACACGGCTTGCACTGATATCACACCACCGGCCATTGGGGTCGCCTTGGCTGCTCAGTGCGTGTGCATTCTAGAGCTTTCATTTCGCACCTGCGAATTTGGTTTTATCGGCAAGAGCTACAAATTACCACAAGCATGATGCGATGACGCCACGTGCCAGTCATGTATAAGCGTCTTCACTTTCACGCCAGCCTCGATCAGTAAAGCAAAGGCATTATATTTGCGGTCTATTGTGAAACGTCTGGAGACTCAGCATTATTTGACAGGGCCCATACCGTCTTGATTTATGTCGCCCTTAAAGGGGCCGGCTGGGTGGGTATGTTTCTCACTTTACACAAGTCTAGTAGAACTAGTCACTAGTGGAACCCAAGCAGACTGACACAACGCCACTGACCAAGAAACTTCCTTGTCGCCGCGTAATTTCAAGGATAATAGCGGACTTCACAAGACTCGATAAATAAGTTGTGGGGACATTGTTGGCGTTATAAACAATGCCATCTCCAGGATTTCGTCATCAAGCTTTGCGATCCCCACGGTGACGGTATTTAAATGCGGATCATATGGCGGAAACGAGAACTGCGTGAGCATTCAGTTTGGGCTCGGGACAATTTAGGCCCGTGCCCCAATCGATGCGATGATGGGAATAGTCGAACCTTAACCATGTGCGTAACTCGGCGCGTGCCCTGTGTTTTGCCAACCCCAGCGCATGTTTACGGTAAACATTGGTGGCATGAAATCAACTCCACATCACGTGGTCGCTTGTTCTGGCTGCGAGTTAAGGGGCTGAACGCTGCTCGTTCAAAGAGTAAACGCTGTGTTAAAAAAAATAAAAAACGAAACAAAATGCGTGTTTTGTAGGTTATGATTTTGAGGGCACGATTTCAAGTGGCATTTACTGAAAGTTTAAAAATTGTTGCATCGTCTCTTTAATTAGTCATCTCGGAAAACACAACAAATGCCACCTATACTTCGTCTCACCCTACGATGGACTAAAGGCAAAAGCTACGGACCGCCAGATCCAATCACGAGTCACTTAGAAATTGTGCGGTATTTCGCTTCGATGCACGTATCGGTACCCGCGTCTTGGATCACTGATGAGGGGACGGGTAGGACAGTGGTCCGAATCGAAGAGCACTGAGTCGCACAACAATTTTACATCGCAAAGAAAGCCACGACACATAAGCTGTTTGCAGCGTCGAAGCTATAGAAATGATGCGGCGCTTTTGGAATCGAGCATTATTCGTTCACCCCTAATCAATGTTAAGCGTGTCATAGTATGGCGTGGAATGTGATTGGACCTGGCGGCCCGTGGCTTTGGCCTTTAGTCCATCGTAGGATGAGACAAACAATAGGCTCCTAAGTTCACAGGAACAAAACACACCTATTGACTCGATAGTCCTCTTGACTCGGCTATCACGTGACTGTTGAGTCTTGCCTCGTCGGATCTTCTAACTCGGTGGACCTCTTGACCAGAAACGCCCTCTTCCTTTCCTTCCAGCCCATTACACCATTCACATGGCTCAATCGATTGTAAGCTTGTAAGTTTGATGTCCGGTTCGCTCTGGGAATCGTCTCACAGAATCCAGAATCGTTTGTTGCGCTGCCCTACGAAAATGTCTAAAAACGTCAGCCCCCACTCGGTAACTCGACTGCGCGTTTTAACAACGATCCGCGGGCGCTTATCTTCCCTTTGCCTCGCTTCTTCCAACCTCCGTCTCATTACCAGAGAGAGAGAGAGTGAGAGAGAGAGAGAACGCGTGCGAATGAACGCACCCCGAGGATCTGTTTCTTTTCGGCCGACGTCGAATCCGTCGCGCGCCTTTTTTCTGCTGCTCCAGTTGTGGCTGCAGTCTCTCCAAGTTGGCCCGGCGTTCCGAGCGGCGCTCGGCGCTCGGCGCTCAGTACGCTGGGCCAACTTGCATTTCCAATTTCCAGCTTCCATTCCCTTAATTAGGGTGGCCCCCGTCAGCCAGCGCGTTCGCGCTGCCCGACGGGGCCACCCTAATCAGGGGAATAGAAATTAGAAATGGAGTGAGGACAAAAATAATTAGATGTGAAGCCGGAGCCATGTATTGCTCATGCATCATACAAACGACACTGGTGTTCGCAGCCGACAAGATGACAAAGTTATCTTCGGACCCGCCTTGAGCATAAGCATGTTTGCTTCGCACATACGTGTGCTCTGCACACGTCTAAAGGCAGTATTTCTTAGTGACCAATGTGACAAGATTGATTAGTCATACAAGGTCAAAACACGTCTCAGACATGTCCGCAGACTGCATTTTCTATGATGTAGTAGCAATGTGAGCGCGGCCTAAATACAACTACCTGCTGTATTCTTTGAGTCGCATGTTGCTTTTTTTTCTATACGAATCGGAAACAGTTACTTTCGACTACCTGGGTCACTCGTGGGGATGTTAAATAACGAACTTGTAATTTGCTTTTATATGATGATTTAAAGAAATCATAACACCAACAACGGATGGTTGGTTTGTTCGTAAGATTACGCTTAACTAGGATGGACGTTCTTACTACATTTTGCGGTACAATGCATTGCTTTGTTGATGTAATTGCGGATTCGAAGAAACCGTATTCGGTCTCGGGTCTGTAGTTACTCGAGTGCTTTAGTAATCTTTTTTTAAAGAAAAATAACAATATGTGAAGCCGAAAGAAAAACAGCTTACATGAAAAATCACCCGGGATATAGCCTTGACGAGGTGGTATAAGGATCTACTTTCAGAGGCCTTGAGACGACAAAATGCACTAAGCACATCTGCTAAAAAATTAAAAAAAATAAAGATCGCCTTCACAAATTCATAAAACAGGCCCCCAACATTCAGCTTCAGCCAAACGTACCGGACGTCACCTTTACTGGTGCCAGTTAAATGAATCTGTCAAATTTTACGAAAGGCAGATGTCCCAGTTCACTTGACGGGACTGTCACTTTCAGTAAAACGAATTTCGATCAAAGGAATATTTTATCTTCCGAAACTAACATCGTAAAATTCTGTTAATAATAATAATGAAAAAAAAAAACAACAACCTAGGGTGTGTGCATGTTTATACAGCCTGGAACTTAGTACAACCGCTATCCTGTGGACTTTAACGTGCATCACGCATTAGTGATACACGACCGCACGTCGGTGCGATGCTCATCCGGATCGAAACGGGCAGGGGTGGAGATTGAACGCAGGATCCTGGGTTGTGCAGCGCGAGCTTTCGCTCCACGTGCTCCAAGCTGGTGTGCGCTAGCCCACTCGGCCACCAATCCCCCTCATGTCAATAAGTACTTTAACAATTGACAGTTTTGTCGAGTGCTTACGTCAATATTGATAACTTTACTAATTTTCGATGTCGATTAAAAAGAAAACGGTGAATGCCACACCCAAGCAGTGCTCATAAAACTCGTCAGTTCTTATGCTCCTCGTGATTCAGCACATTGTTAATTATTTTCTCGATCTGATTTTTTGGCTATGTATCTGTGCATCAGTACCCCTCCCCTTTATTAGTGAATTTTCTAGAAACGATTGACACTGCGCATCGGCAGAAAATCGCGGCCACCTTCCTACACCAGTTCAGGGTTTTCGGGCTTCGAACGACAACGTTTCTTGGCCATGCAGTGGAAGGTACAGGCATGCGTTCCCTCTCCCATTTTGAGCGCTGAATAAAGCTGTGCGCGGGGTCTCCTCCCATCCTCGGAAATGCCAAGAAAAGTTGTCTTCGAGTATAACATCCGTCATGAGGTGTTCGCTAAAGAAGTCATCAATTTATGATCCATAGCCCTTTGCATGTCTCAGTGTGGCCCAGTACTTCTGTCTGATTAATTGTTAGCTACATAACATATTCATATCACAAAATTAGGCAAACTCGACATAAAACACCAAAAATTTGGGAAGTAATCCGTTAAAGTAACGAATTACTTCCCAATGTAACCCGTTACTTGTTTCAAGTAATTTTAAAATTGACATGTTACTTTTTTGCGGCCGCAATTCGGAATATAATTTCGTTACAATATTGGTAACGGATTAATTTAATTACTCGCTACTTTTCTTTTTAAATGTGAACATAAGACAGAAACTGGAGCAATATGAGCAGGCAATTTAGCACCATAAAGATAGCTAGTTCAGCAAAATAAAAAAAACATCGTGAAGAGAGTAACCATAAGGAAACACGATTGTGTGTATGGCTGGGCACTAGAACCTCTAGAAAGACGTGCTAGGCACATACAAATAAGCGAAAAACAAAAGTCAAGAACACAACGCCGAGTAGGCGTTGTTTTCTTGATGCCCTAGCGGAGGTAGACGCTGCTGCTGAGCATGCGCACCGCTAGCTTTGTCTGCACAATTCCAGGGATCATTTCCGGTCGCCATAAGCTAGCGGGATGACGGATGTGGTCGCAGCGTTCGCTGCCTTGGCAGCTTACTGGTGAACGGAATACACCTACATTTTTCCCCTTAAAAACAATATTTTCATTTTACAAGGACTATCATAATTCGGGCATATGAGAAATGGAAAGTAGTGTTGCAGAACATTTTTGAGAACGCCAAAATTGTTTCTATTGTTTTCTTGATAAGCGTACAGGAAAAATAACGTGAAAGTAATGGTTAACGTAACGAGTAAAGTAGTCCGTTACTTTTCAGCGAAAGTAATTTGTAACGGTAATCCATTACATTTGAGGCTCGGTAATTTTTAATTGTAATTCATTAAATTATTCAAGTAACGGGGACAAGTCTGGCACCAACACTGCCGCGAGTACGCCGAAACCGAAACCAAACGAAGTGAAGCCACGCAATGGCGTCGACGGCGCCAGCGCTCTGTATGGGACAGCCAGGTAACTACTCAGATAAAATCTAAAGATCTTTGGCGCAATAAGCAGAACACACACACAAGCCATTTCGTATATAGTAACATCGGTTTCTGCTAGAAAAAGTAACGCGAGTAGCAAAGAATACGCATATTTCATCGCTGGTAAGCGCAGATGGTATATTGCACGAAGATTCATGCGGCAGCTATAATTATCCATGATATACGGCGGAAATGTTAAGACGTCTGAGGCAGGCGAATGAAAGCTGCCAGCGTGCAATCTGACATCTGCTGGCGTCACCTCCGACTACCCCGGAAAACCGTGAATAGCAGAGAGGGGAACGACCCGTAAGCTGCAATCAACAGGCATCGATGGAGAGCGTTCCTCCTAACTAGTGCTCCCAAAAGCAATTTAGCTCGCGGTAGATGCAGCTGCTTGATTTCGAAACTACCCTGCCACTCTATGCCTGCGCAGAAACAGGCTGATCATCTCGTGAAACCTACGTGATGACTGCGTTATACTTCGCTTCTGCTTAAGTCCAGACGCAGCCGACGCTACGAGGTAATGGCACCAATCAACCAGCGTCAAAAGCCCAAGTCACTAGGCCGTTTCTGTCTATGAATGGTTCAGCACTGATAGAACACGTATACAGAAACGTGACGAACACCACGATAGTGTTTCTTTGACGCTGTCTGATGGGTCCCATCCATATAGCTATTATAATGGGCGCTAGATGTCCAACTGGCGCTAGTAACCATACGACTTCCGGGATGAAAATTAAAGCAGACAGCAACCAGTATACTTTTGCGGTGCTCCTGTGCATTCCTACTGAAAAACGCGCGCGCATTTTGTCCCTTTGCCGGAAAATAAAATAGATCACTTTTGTTATTTGGGTCTTACCCGTCGTACCGAATAGTGTGCACCTTTATTAACATTGTAAAATTATATATTGATTTAATTACAGCATTTTTTTTTTTTTTTTGCTTCAGTGAACGATGTTAAACTTCGCTATATTTCAGGCCCAAACCTGCGTTCCACAGAAGGTGTGTAAACACGAGGGACGAGTCTGAGCAAAATAATAATCGAAAGGAATGCAGATCTGTTTTAAGTGTGTTCAAGGTCCGCCAGCATTCCGGTGGCGCTTATATTGCTAATATGCCAGCACTGTCACATATAAGAAAATCACCCCGTCGTGCACCTTTACGAGTGGTTAAAAACATTCAAAATGTAAAGAATAAAGTATATTGGTTATAAAAAAGCGTATCTTTTTTTAATTTCCTATGCCGGGCAGCTTTTATCGGACACCTGCTTTCTGGCTTGTCCTGTTTTCAAAGATTTCTAGCGTGCAGGTGATGTTTTGAACGCAGAACAAGCATCTTCGAACATATGCACGTGCAGAGAGAATAAAGCAATACTCATTACAGCAAATCGGACTATATTAACTTGACCTTCACGTTATTTTAATTGTCTACATGCAAAGGGAGTTACTGATGCAGTGCTACTGCGTAGCTCTTGCCGTCTCTCCTGGTTTACCACATCTCCTTCGTTCGTTTGGAGCGTAAATCCCCAAAGCAAAAAAGCGCCGACGCCGTGTGCGCGCTAATAGTGCCCGACAGTCCACGCAAATACATGTATGAAGCTCTTTTAGCTCTTTAGCACTATGTTTAATGACATAATTTTGACCAAAAAGCACTGTAACTGACCAATATTTTCACTTACATGATTGAGAAATGTTAAAAGCTATTTACGAAGTTATATTTATTTGATATATTTGCTTTTATAAGCAAGCGCAAAGATCAAATTCACCCACTTTTTCCGTAGACATACATTACCGAAAGTCAATTTTCGACTGGGTGCGGTCTGTTTTAATTTGCCACAGCACACTAGCGCCAGCTGATCCCCTAGCGTGCATTAGAATAACTGTATGGTCCCATCAGCTCGTATCGTCGGCTGCGTCTGGACTTGAGGTGACACGAAGTATAGTCGGATTATTCCTCAAATAAGCAAATTAAAGAACAAGGAAAGGTCTCGAACACTGGTGGCGAAGATAAGTGTAGGGGAGAGACGTACGGGTGGGCGACAGGCTCTCTCTCTATATATTTTTATAGATGAACGAGCTACTGTGGATATTGGTCTTGCTTCTCATGTGCCCAGTGGGGACCTTCTGACGAACTAGCTACACGCTCTGATGAAGTCTAGTGTGGTGACAATGATAGTACTAATAGTGTACATAAAAAAACGTGTACCCAGAGTCCTGAAGTCTACAGATCTGTTTTTGAAAGCTGCGCCCGAAATTATGGGGGCAAGGTTTTTGCGATGCCGAGACGAGAGCTTTCGTGGCCAGCCCTCGTTTTACAGTTTTAGAATGTTCTGAGTTACTCGGAAAGAATCTTTTACAACATCGGGCTTCATACACCTAGCACACGTGGGTAGTTTTGAACTCTCAGGGGAGATCTTGAAACCGTGTGGATTGGTTTACTGGAAGTTCTTGGGTGAACAATAGTCCTGGGCAGCTGTACCGGTGTGCGATGATCTCCGCAAGCAAATTCGGAAAAAACCCGAGACAAATGCACAACCAACAAAAAAGAAGCCCCACAAACCTCTCGTGGTGAGGCATACATCCACGGGACGCATCGCCTAAAAACGATTACTTGCCGTCAAGGTGTACATGTCGTTTGCTCAGCCCGAAACAAGGCATATGCCATGTGCCGTAAGGTGAATTGTGGGACTAAACAAAATAAGAAGACCACCTGCGGCACCACGCACAGAACACCTCACGCCCTATGCGAGAAAGGAATCGTTTACAATATTCTGTTGTCATGTGGCAAATGCTACATATATGGCAAACCGGTCCATATCATATGAGCGAATGACATTTTAGTGAACAGCGACATTTGAGCGAATTGACGTTTTAGCGAATAACGGGGGCGCGCGTTAACCCATCCGCCGCGCTGCGCTTACGCCGCTTCGCGGCGACAGTCTGCGTCGGCTCATTACAAAAATGTGAACCCATTTGGCCCACCCGAAAACGCCGCTTCGCGGCGTCTGACTATTCGCTAAAGTGTCATTCGGTGAAACGTGGGCGTTCGCTCAAACGTCATTCGATCAAGTGAGTGCCTCCCATGGCAAACTGGGCGTTATATTAATGACCGCACCAGGGATCATGCAGCTTCCGTGGGCGCACTAACGCCACCTGGCCACCTTCCGGCGCATTGTGGAGTATGCCAACGTGCTCCTGATTTCTCAAGCGTTACCATCGTTGCAAGATAGAAAAAAAAAAAAAAGCTTGCAAGGGAGATCTGGAGTCTGGTTATTGTGGCGAACGGGGACGAGTGTGTAAGCGGCGCCTCCATTACTCTATTTCTCAAAAAAAGAAAAAAAAAAGTAGCTGTATCTGCAGGGAGCGCCCCGTGTGAGCAACAACGTCAGGAGCATTTGAACGCTATCCATCAGGGATCACACCGAAGAAGAAGTTACCCCTGAGAACGCAACGTTTTAATTTATGCGTGTCGATTAAAAATATTTTCAGTAAATGGTTGGTAGTCTAGCAGTGTGTGTCTCTTTTTTTTTTTTTCCATCCTTCCTTTTAGGGGCGAAGCTCCTTAGGGGCTAGCCATGTCCGTATGTCCGTCCGCCGTAGGCCCGGCGTCGGGTGCTGGTGCTTCTGCTCGTGAGATCACGTGCTCACGAGCACGTGAGCACATGCTCACGTGCTTGTGTAGGGAAAAAAAAATTGGAAAAAAAAAAGATGAAAAAAATTATGAAAAAAGAAAAAGAAGAAAAAAAAAAGAGTAGGGGGTTCTGAGATGCCATCCCCATCTGTCTGCTTAAAAAAAGAAAAAGAAGAAACACACATTCTCCTACTGACATGAATGAAAAGGTTCAAAGAAAAAGAAGAAAAAAAGAGTAGGGGGTTCTGAGATGCCATCCCATCTGTCTGCTTAAAAAAAGAAAAAGAAGAACACTCATTCTCCTACTGACATGTGAATGAAAAGGCTCATCATGCTGCGGCTCGGCGTCTACGCAGACAAGCACCACCAGAGCTTCGCCCCAAGCAACATCATTCACCACGTGGAGATGCGGTCAATTTTTTTCCCTTTACGTTCAGCTGGAAACCTTCAGAAGATGCAAACATGACAAAAATCGCATAGATCTCGAGTGCACTGGAGGAAAGCATACCATCACCACGACTCCTTCAAAAATGGGACATATCGTGTAATATATATATACTGATATTATTTATGAGAAACAAATTTAAAAAAGGCGTATTTACTGCTACGTTAAATGCGCCGTCTTCACTATATGTTTTTCGAGCTTGCCGGACCTTCAAGGGGCAAACAACCGTCAGGTTGGTTAGTAATTAACTAAGCTCGTTAATTAACTTTTTAATTAGTGAAAATAGACACATGGTTTCAATTACGAACTTAGAGAGCGTCATCGAAAACCACTGAATCAACTATTTTTATAACGACCTGAAGCTCGAGGGGAAACTCGGGGGCTCGCCAAATTTACCACTCGTGAAGCAGGCGCAAAGCTAGCAGCGGCGGAAGCGAATGATTAGATCGTTATCGCATTCCGCCACTGTTAGCTTTGCGCCTGCTTCACGAGTGGTAACTTTGGCGAGCCCCCGAGTTTCCCCTCGAGCTTCAGGTCGTTCTAAAAAGAGTTGATTTATGGTTTTCGATGACGCTCAGTAAGTTTGTAATTGGAACCAGTTTAGTTGCACTAATTAAAAAGTGAATTAACGAGCTTAGGTAACTACTCACCAAAACTGTGACGGTTGTTCGCCCCTCGAGTATCCGCCGAGCTCAAGAAACATACAGCGAAAATGGCATTCACGTAGCAATAAAAACGTTTTTTTTTTTTTTTTTAAATATCTGTTTCGAATAAAAATATTACTCGGTATTTATATATATTGTTTAGCCCCAAGAAAGAAGTTTAATACAAAACAAGTACTTCTTTCGATATACACACTTGTCAGTGCAAAGTAAGCACTAGTGTGTTTATTATTTTTTACTTCATGTTCGATCGCGGCCGATACTGCGATCCCATGAAACCGATCGAGCGGTGCGAAAAAGGTGGATCCTCACGTCGCTCGTCGCCTTTGTCCGTTTGCTATTAACGACTAGACCAGGGGTGGCCAGGCTGACCCGGTCTAAGAGCCGCAAACAAAACCACGAAACTTCCAAGAGTCGCGCGGGGGGGGGGGGGGGGGGGTGCGCAAACTTTTGTTCAGAGCAATAAACGAAACTCGAATTTATCCGAGTCTAAAGCAGTCCAACTCTACGTAAGGAAGCAGTGGCACAAGACTACCAAACCGCAACCTGTCTTTCAATTTAAAACGCGTTGCATTTCTCTATTTGAAAGTGAGCATTCGAGAGAAGTCTCTCTGGTTGGGGAGCACCAATAATAATAAATAAAATATACACCAACCAAATCCTCGTTTAAAGGCGGAACCCTACGTTTCGAGACCTGCTCGGTCTCTTCTTCAGGGGTTGACTGCGGCTATGGCCGTTGAGGAGAATACTGCTCCTCAACGGCCATAGCCGCAGTCAACCCCTGAAGAAGAGACCGAGCAGGTCTCGAAACGTAGGGTTCCCCCTTTAAACGAGGATTTGGTTGGTGTATATTTTATTTATTATTATTTCTCTATTTCGGCAAGTGCTTGTGTGACCGGGAGGGAGGCGTGGAAGTGTGTGTGTGGGAGGGGGGTGAGGGGAGGGTTAGGGGAGGGAGCCGCGAGCCGCACTTTAACACGCGAAGAGCCGCATGCGGCTCGCGAGCCGCAGCTTGGCCACCCATGGACTAGACTAAGACACCGAAACTAAACCGAGTGCATTCTCCGGGAGCCGTCGCTTTTTTCCGCGCGAGACCGGTTTAGTTGGTGATAGCATGCCCAGAAAGATAACGAACGCCGTGACGATGCTCTTTTGGCGCTGCTTGGCTGACTCCCTCGGATTGGAGCATCGGCTACGGTTGCAAGCAAGACGGAGTATGGTCATCAGTTTGGTTGATATTAATGTGGCCCATAGAGGGTCAGGCCACCGCCGCAACGTATAAAAAGGGCGCAGCTTTTGCGTGCGTTACTGCTCTTAGTGCGCTGGACAACATCCCGTACGCTGACCCCGACGACCGCACGCTCTCTCCATCGCAACTAATGACGGCAGCAGCGCAAGGCGTGAGGTATCACTTTCAGGGTCAGTCCGCCCGCGCAGACGACCATATACTCGCGATCGCGTAGGCGTCCGAATGCAGTCCGACGGGCCAAGTAAAAGAAAGACGGTCGCTCGAGAAAGTAAAGAAACAAGAAATGAAAAACCTTAAGCAACGTCGAGACAGAAAAAAAAAAAAAAATGGCAGGATGCGGAGATTCTACCTCGCGTATCATCCTCCTTTGGCTGTTTACGCCGGACCACACATCACGAAACAACGTAATACACCCTAAAAAAAGGAGAGAATATTTCGAGGTAAACAAGGAGCAAAGAAGTCATCCTAAACTCGGTGGAGATAACGTGCCAGGAAAGAGGCGAAAGAATAAAGAGACCGGCGGGTTTTAAGACGGATGCCTCGGAGGAGCAGACGAAGCATAACTAAAGAGAAGAGTGGGAAGAAGTCGTATAACTCCGGCCGACAACGAGTGGGTGAGAAAATGGCCGGAATATCTGCGAAAAGTGACGCCTCGGCTGTTGGGGTGTCCAGGCCGGCCCTGCTCGCTTCCAGGCACTCTCCGAGGGCGTCGGCGGCTCTTCTTTGAACGCTGCCGAGGGCTGTCTCGTTGTCGGGAGACGACCGAGGAACACGATCAACGTCTCGCAGTTCCACGATGTCCGTATCTCTGCGCAATGTCTGGGCGTGTGCCTTCAGAGCAATCGGATAACGTTGCCCGGTGCCGCCTGCGCACCCGTAAGTGGCCACGACTCGAATAATGAAACCAGAGGGCCAGATGCGCGATGACAGGACTCGTTCTTAGCTCCATACGCTTCAGTGGTGCTCGTTGTTATTGCCAATATGTGGGGATAGCGTGTAAATGTAAGTAAACTCCGTGTTACGTACGGGGAAGTGACCAAGTTCCGAATGTAAGCCTGGCAAATGACCTCCTTGTTGCCACAATATTGCGGATATTTTTTACCTTTCTATTACACGTACCTTCCATTATCGTGGATAACGCCAAAAATCATACGTCACTTTTGGTAAGGCTTACCTTCGCACATCGGCATTTATATTGAGCTGGCATACCAGTCATGAAACATGCAGAGAAGGTGATCATGACAGCGGACGTATTACGCGCTCTTACGATTGTGCGATAGCATGCCTGGAAACTCCACAGGTTACCTAACCCGTTCGTTTCTGCCACAAAACGCTACCTAGCCGGGGAAGTCTGGCGGATCAGTCGACTTTTTTCCATAGCGTGATGGAAGTAAAACTTCAAGGTAAGAGACGCCACTAATACGCCATACAGAAGACACGGAGTTCGATGCGTACACGATTACATAATTATGTGCGGACACGCCTCACGCATGTTCGAAGCATATGTTTGCTTCATACTCAGTCAGATGTATGCTTTCAACATAACTGTCCCATGGAGCGAGCCGACGTCATCATTTTGAAGCGCAAAAACGGCATCTCGTTTCCCCGATCCAAAAGGTTCCCATTGGCCGCTGCGCGCGTCACTTTCAACGACCGCCGCCAGATGGCGCTGCGTGTCCGTGCCGCCAGCGCTCCAATAAAACTAACCACCGTAACCACATGTCCCTACGGGCCCCGCGCCGGTTAAAACGGACACGTAGGCGCGCGCTCAGAGGCTTTCTCGTCTCGCCACGGACCAACATAGCGCCGCCTCTAGCATCTACAACGTCGGCGGTGCTTGTGCTTGTCTCGACGCCGACGAACATGGCGCCGCCTCTAGCATCCACATCGTCGGAGATTCATGCTTTCGCATTCACAATTCATAAGAAGTGCTTAGGTGTCTTCCGACTTCTTTTTTAATGACCAATGTGACTTGACCGCCACATAGGGAAGAACCCCACCTCAGACAGTGTGTGCAGACTGTCTTTTGTATGATGGATGTGCAGTGGGGCTCCGAATTAAGGGAAGTATAAAGCTATGGATGTTCACATTATGGATGCACCTCGCCGATCTCTCATAACACACGTGAAAGTAAGCGCAACAAGTGTATCGACTTTGTCCAAATCAAAGTTAACTGCGAGCAGAAAAATCGCAAAGTGCGGAACTGACAAAACGATTTGGGAGAGAGAACGATACGACCAGTACATCTGAGCCGATGCTCGACAAGGCTTCGTTTTTCCTCTGCCGGTCACGGGACCTCCGGTCTTTGCGCCATCCCAGAGCAACGCTGCTGCCGACCGGACAGCCATATTTTTGGGCGCTGGCAGGCAAACCGTACTGATTTGAGCTCCCGTGGTTCTGCCATGGGCCTTCTTCCGGCCTACGGAATAGTGTATGTCTCTAGTTACGTCAACTAGACGCCTTGCGTACTGATTGACTTGTCGTGAAAACCATTAACCTGTCTAAGCGAAACGACCATATGCATCAATTACATCCATTATGGTAGAAGGACCAATATATTTTTTTTTAAATGAAAGTTGCGTCCGCAGTTTGAACATAGCATATATGTACTATCAACTATTGACAAAATTTCCTGTTTTTCATCGGCTTCACACTGACATTACGCCCTCTCTCCACTCGACCAAAATAAATTAAAATAAAATGAAAGGATAATAAACGAACACAATTACTTGATTTGGGCAGCCTGCCTGGAACATGGTACAAAAATTGCGGGCAATGGGGCTAAAATAAAAAAAAAATAAATATGTTGCGAACGGGAAGAACTGAATTAGCTTAATAAGAAATAACTTTAATGTTCGTTTTCAGCGTTATTTTTAGACATATATTATTACTATAATTGAAGAACAATTCCAGTTTGGCATCTCTCAACGGTGGGTCCCGACGTACACACAGGAATAACGTCCATTGTGATCACCCGACAAAAACTCTGTCGCAGTTTTTACTATCCTCCTTAAACCTGGATGCTCCAAATCGCCATCCGAACGGCGCACTGCTGGTTAAAATTATTGCGTCCGTTACACTAAAACGAAAAATTCCTTAGGACACTGAAATTCTCCCAGTCACCGGCTCTGTTTAAATTCTTATCCACCGATCCCATAACAATGCGCTTCATCTCCAATCGCGTCTGCCGATTTTTCCTGCTGCCGAACCTGTCCCGGCCAAGCGACGGTTATGCAGCAGTGAGTGTACTACGTAGAAACCACCACCAAGGTTCGAGGGCATTCCGGAATCAATGCCTCAGCCCCGCAATATGGAACAACATCGTCCCCCCCTCACGTCGCGAACGTCGAGCGCATTTCCCTTTGCAAGTGTCACCAACCCATGCACGTCACTCGGCGCCGCAGTCATAACTTGCTACGAAACGATAACGACCGCCGGGAGAGAAACAGTAGCCGACAATCCCCGCCGATGACCCTCCTCACGTGTCCGACGCCTAATGGACAACCTCAGTCGTGCTATAACGTGCTTGGAGAAGGAATAGAAGAAAGCAATGAAAGAGAAATGAACACACATGAGGGCAGCGGTTATGGCATGAAAGGGGCATACGTGACCGATCAAGCCGGGGGATATATCCCCAACTCGGAGGAGCGTGGAATGCAGCGAGCTCGGAACTCGCTGCATTCCCCGCGCGGTGCTCCTTCTCTGATGGCTCCATCGCCACCCGAGGACGCCCCTGAGTTATGGTTCCGCACACGGGCCGGAAAAAGACTTCTTGGTCTCGTCGAGTCTCGTCGCTCAGACCAGGAGAAGGTTCTCTCCGCTGTCGTCCAGACGTTCGAGCAGAGAGCTCCTTCGTCCTACCTCTCGGGAAGCTCAGAGCGACGGCGTCGAGCGGAAGTGCGTGGGGGGAAGCTGCGGGTGCTAAAATGGAGATGCTGTTGGCTGCTTCTGGAATGCGGCTTGGAGGGTTCTTCTATACCTGAAGTGGAAACGCTTTATTCGAGACCAGTCCTAGGTGTGCGTGGTTCAAGCTCTGTGTTTCGGGGCATGCGGCTTGTTTTTTAATGCGAGTATTTCGCGAGATAAGTTCGCCGAAAGAGAAGAATTCGGAGCCGAACTTGAATGCTGTTTTAAACGCCACACGCTTGTTTACGTTTTAAATTATATTTTGAGGCATCAATATTTTTTTTTTTCCGATTGAGGAAAGAAAGTACAAAAAAAAAAAAATAACGCGAAAAGGCAATGCAACATATTCGTCTTTTGCACCGAAGGAATTGCCATCTATACTGACAGTGTGGTGTTGTTCTGTTTAAGGGCAGGCAAATATAAAAATAACTGACGCGTTTTTTGTTGTTTTTTTAGAAACGTTTTTTTTTTTTTAAGTTTGCTTACGTTAGTAGTCGTGATTGAAACTGAATGAACGTCGAGGCTGGACTTTATGTAGTGAATATGCTGCAATGTGATTGAACGTCGCGCTTAGGGTAAAGTGAACCCCGCCGGGTGAAACGTCGCTTGTTGATGGTATAATCCCTCCACGGAGTTCATTCCAGACTTCAAGCGAGTGCCCGAGTAGCTCATCGCTGATGCCGGAGGTGTTCTGCACGTGAAATTTTATCAGCCTTGTTCTCTGTTGTTTTTTCTCACTGCATCTAGCGGGATTTCGTTGATACTCTTGTCTATTTCTGTGCTTCCTTCGAACAGATATGGAATAGGACGCGATCAAGCTTTGACACAAGGCTTTCTGTTCCCAGGAGGTGCACTATGCGTACCTTTGTCACTGATACTAAAGACGCGGGCCTAGATATTCCAGAAGACAGCGTGTACTTCGCCACGGGTTATCTGGAAGTTAGAAAATACGCTCCAGTTAATAATGTTTGCAAAAGTGTGGCATGAAACTATTTGCGCTTAATTTTCAAGTATATATTGTAACCGAAGAAATTATGTGTCCTTTTTTCTTCGTTAATGAACGATACTGATGTTAGAAAATAACGGTTTATTTAAGGAATATGAGCTAGACTCTTTCTTAACAAATATAGACAATTCGTCAATGAATGCTGGGGGGAATACTCCTAACCTCTGGCGACTTCCCCTGCCGTCCTCCTCGACCACACACACATTCAGCTGATGCCCCGACCACAGCCAAACTTGACAAACAAGCATCCACACAAAGGCGGGCGAGCCGAACTCCTCCACAGTCGTAAGGGGTCCCAAGTTTGAGAGTTAGAGCGGAAGACTCCACAGCCGAAGGGGAGTCGGACGTACAGGTTGGCCTCCAGTGGCAGGGAGATGGACAAGGGCTTGGCATCCGGGCGCCAAGTCCTCTGCGGGCCCTTGGCGGCTGCTTACACCGGATTCAGCAGCATTCTAGAGCCCTCCAGTCAACCAATCAGAAAGTTTTGTAAGGACCAATCAAGAGGGGTTTTCTTAGCCTCAATCAAAAGGCTCGGAGCCCAAAGCATATACGAACATTCCAAAAACACGCGCGTACACGAGACAGAACATATTCCAACGAAGCTCACAAGAGCAGCCATAAATCATAGGAAGCACATTCGTAGACAGAGAAGTTATACATTCACAGAGCAAGACCACCTCCGAAGTAGAGATCCCAAAAGCAAACATACACAAGACGAAACATTTCCAACGCGGGGTTCTGTAAACTAAGTGTAGCTTTACAGCGTGCGTTCACGTTCGCCTCCATCTGGGGTCCCCGACCTTGGCAGAGGCAATGAGCCGTGCCGTAAAGACACGCGAACCCCCGAAGAAGGTAAAAACAAACTATAGCTAGACTAAACACTCGCGCGAGCAAAACTTCGCGACAATATGGTGAAGCCCATGCAAGAAAGAAAGCAAACGTTTCACGTGCCGGCTGCATCCGGATTCTTTGTCCATCTGTGTCCGGGGCTTTGCTTTGCCTCGTCAAAAAATGCAACGACGAACCCACGTCAGTCTGCTTAAATGCTCCAATATTGTGTCTAAAGTATTTAGTAAATGGCAAAGTCAACAAGAAAAATCGAAGCCAAAAAGATGAAAGCTCATCTTCTCCTAGAGAGCGAATTTGGTCTAATACCCCTGTCAGACGGGCACGTTAAATGGCATTTAAGCAAAATGACATTACAGCTCGGCCAATGAGCGTGGGCGATGAAGAACCAGGATCACGTGAAGAACCAGGATCACGAGCTGATTCGCCGAGCGGTGAATGACATTCGATCAAAATGACATTTACTTTCCCGTCTGACAGGGGTATTACGTTCTGTCCAGTCCGAATCTCTGAAAGCTGAAACAAACGGGAATCCGTCTTTAACAAACGTGTACCATAAATAAATAAATAAAAATTGGTGGGGGTTAGACGTTATTTTTTGCACATTTTATTAAGAGTTACCCCCATTATACACGTCCAAATAAAAAGAAAGAAAAAAATGTAGGCTGAGACACCAATTCTTAAGAATTACACGAGCGGCGTACGAGTACGACACTGCGGCAACCTATGTAGCCATACCTTTTTGGCATCTTTTCACGCGGCACCTATTGGGGAGGAGATCGAACGGTGGCGCTGGCTAGCGGCCGCCGTCGGAACTATTCTGCGGGAATAACAATTCCGCCGCTAGTATTCGTTCAGCAATGGAGGACGAGGACTTGAGGCTCGTGAAAGGTATGTGGATAATATCTATCTGCTCGAAAAGCATCTGCGTAGGGGTAGCCTAGTCCCTGCTTGTCTCACCTTGCTTTAAATGTCGCCGCATTCTCGTTGGACGCAAAAACCAACCCTCTAAGAAAAAGTGGGTGTAGACGCTACACCCCTTGTCACATATACGACACCCCAAAACTTCTGTTGGATGTACAGCGCACTGACGTTGTACCGACGCTACCAAATTTCACGAGCGGCTTGATAGCCGAGTTGTACAACTCATTAAAATAGTTAATGTAAGTGTGACTTACTACAAAAAAAGTTATCGGGGTTTCCTAGGCTCAAAAGCAAAACCTGTGTGTTTTTTTCCTGTACACTTTGATACGTACTTTAGCTGTTTAATATGTTATATCGCAACGTCATCAACCCTCTCGCCAAAGTTGGGGCAGTCAGTTCGATGTCAGCGCGCTGTACGTCCAACTGAAGTTTTGGGGTGTCGTATATGTGACAAGGGGTGTAACGTCTACACCCCCCTTTTTTTAGAGTGCTCGCGATCGGCCGTCGCTTCGGCTGCGCGCGCCATGGGTCGTGCGTGACTGACGCTGTGTGGCGATGTTTGTGCGCTTCCTAGGTTGGAGAAACTGGATTCACGAAACACACGCATTGCTTTTTAGTGTCCCTGTCACTTGCAGCGATCATCAGCCACATCGGTGAGAGCAAGAGGTGCCTCGTTGGAGGCGAGAATGTACTGAAATGTGATCATGTTGTGGAGTGCAGCGTCGCCCCAGAGAACTTTTCATCAAAACATCAACCAAAATAGTTATTACATTACGCTTTTCTTGAAATGCCAAAATACAGAACACACTGGTGAACATCATAATGTAGAATGTGGCTAATTAGACTGCGTATTGGCATTAGACGTTACAATTACAAGTAGCCTTTTTCTGTTTAATTTATCGGTCATTCAAAGGTGCACGGTTCACGATGAAATATCAATGAGTTCTGCTCGACGAGTCCTTAGTCATACACACATTTGCATTGTTCAATCGAAATAATATGAATCGCAAAATTATCCACACAGTTGCGTAAATATCAAAATATCGTACTGACACTGCTATCTAATATGCTCCAGTGTAAAAGCTAGCCTGGAATAAAATAGTGATCAATTGATAGCAGTACCTCTCGGTGGCTTCCGAAGCCTCACGACCCGGTCGTGTGATCCCTTCGGAAGATTCTCCGACGGCACGGCGTTGCGTTTCAAAATATGCCCACCCTATTTAATAACCGGGCACAAGAAGAGCTCCTCTTGTGCCCTGTTATGAAATAGGGTGGGCATATTTTGCCGGCAGCCGGCACAACCACCCGGAAAAAAAAAAAAAAAATTGCCGGGAGTTTCGGACGGAAATGATTATTGTCAAAAAGAAATAAATAAAAATCGCAAATGTTTCACAAAAAAAAAAAAAAAATTACTCTGATTCGAACTTGGGACCCACTGCACGTGAAGCGGACACCTTTCCACTAAGGCACTCACACAACTTGAAATTCCTCTTTTGATTATTCTTTTTACACGAGACCCAATGGAAACTACCGGCAATTTTGTTTTGCTCGGTTTGTTGTGCCGGTTGCTGGCAGAATATCCACCACATATGAAATACGATGTACGGTTTGAACAGATGTCGCTGCAAGCCTGATTTACGCGCGTAAATACCTCGTCCCTTAGCGTAATTTGCATGGAAGGCATCGCTTGAGAAGTGACGACCACACCACGTCGTGCGCAGTCAACTTCTTCCCTACTCTTAACTTACATATCCACTGCGATTTGAGTGTTTTTTTTTTTTTTTTCGGCAGGAAAACGATGAAAACTGATTCCAGGCTCTAAAGCATGCGCTGAGCACTGCGGTACTTACAAAGAGCGTACCATATTCTAACAAACCTGCAAGGAACACGGAAACAACACGGCAGCCCACGGCAGCCAACGGCAGCACACTGGAACGCTGGGGTTGTTTGCCACGCAGGCGGTACTTTTTTTTGGTGAGCGCAGCGCCCCCTATAGTTCGATCTCCTCGCCAATTCTGAGAAGCTATTAAACACCCTCCGCCTTTTTCACCAACTAAAACCAATAGTCGAGGCGCTCCAAAAAAAAAAAAAAAAAAAAAAAAAAAAAAAAAAACAGAGGAAAATAAGAAAAGATGCAAGGTGCGTGGACACACCTCTTCAAAGCAGAAAGCTGTTCGCGTACGCCCATCGTCTGACGAGGGCACGGCCTGCAGCGACCCGACTGCCACTTTGCACGGGGGGGGGGGGGGACCTGCGGCGGCCACGACGGCGACGCGGCGTACGACTGGGCGTGGCCCTTTCTAGTTTGCGGCAGCGGTGCACGCTCCGGTTCACACCGGATTCCGTCAACGGTCGACGCACAGCCACGAACGTCCACCTTCCAAAACAAAGCTATGCCAAGTCTCGCACTCACTAAAAGTATACGAAGAAGAAGCCATATGCGCGGATACTCACACACGGAAGATGTCGCCGCGCTTGTCACGGCCACGGAGCGTGTGGCGCTTTTTTGCCACGCCATATTATTTTCGGGCCGCGTCCACAGCGACTGTCTTCCGTGAGCGCGCCCCTCCCCGCGTTTAATTAACATCGGGGAGTTACCGCGGATTACGATGATGGATGCAATCCTCGGGGAAGCACGCTGCCAAGTCCGAACCTCCCGTGTGGCGTTCAGACACCGTTGCGCGCTACGTTATTCGTGGGGTGGTGCGCTGCAAAAGAAAATTTCCTAATCTTGCTCGTACCCACGCGTGCTAAATTCGCGTTTGAACTGCGTGAACAATAGTGCTTGTTTCGTGGGCTTCCGGAACAATTCGTGTATAAATGGACCGATTCGTCAGAGTCATTATACGGGGACGCTCATGGACAGCCACAACACGACCTGCGCCGCGTTTGCTAAATTATATTCGCGCTCGATAGTGTGTCACAAGTTGTAGTGCTTGGGGTGCAAATAAATGTAATTTTGGGGTCATACGTATAATTAGAAGGTCCTACCCACAGGGTAGATTTCTGAATGTTGACAGGTGACAGCAGGGTGTTGATAATTCCCCTTAGATAGCCGTATACATACACGCCAAAGGCTAAAATCTGAACTCGTAATGCGTTCAGTACCTGTAATACGCGTACAATAATCTAATCTAAATAATAAATGGTATCTTAAAGCTGTATCATAGGCGCATTTCAAATGTATTTTATAACGAGGGCAATTCGCGATTAGGTGCATATTTGACAAAATAGTATTACTATTAATAGATTGAGAACCATAGGAATATAAACCCTTCATTTTATTAATTAAAGAGCAAACTTACTCAAGACTCATTTGTCGCAAAAATACGGCAAATTATTTTGTATCCCGCTCATAACCATATAGCAATAATATGCGACGTAACTCGCGGTAAAGACCAAGCATTGTGGAAAACCTCTCCTTCCATTTGTCCTCTCACTTGGGAAACCGGTTTCTGCTTCTGCCAGTGACCAAAATAGATACATTATTTGTCCATTATTCAACAGCCGTTGACCTCTGCGATGCAGGTGTAGCAATATAAAATATATTCCCTACGATCATTTTGAGTTCAACATTCCTCTATGCGCCTGAATTTCGGGTGATTAGCTAAGTTCGCGCCCATTTTCATCTGGCGTGATTGCTATTGGCAAAATAAAATGTGGGTTTGAGGAGGGTGTAAGATTTATTCCGGAGAGGAGGATGTAACCATGCTTATGAGAGCTTTATGTATTTTGTTCTGCAAACAGCACATTTGATCGCCCACAATGAAGAGAGCCTAGGTTATACCGGCAAAGTCTCCGAACAAGTTGAGTCTCTTGAAAAATGCTCTAAGCCATTCTCAACTTTCCCAGGAAATAAAGACGGCCGTAAAGCTTGTCAGTATTTTGAATATGGAAGTGAGCGATGCACCATATATGTGCATAGCGAACTCCTGTCGCTTCGATTATTGCCATAGTCATTTTTATTTATACGTTTTCGTCGTGAACGGAACTCAAACAAATATCGATGCGATAAATTAACTCATCCATAAACACGTGGCACCATTGCTGAGCATCACCAGCGTTTGTGTCCTCGAGTAGGGTTATCCATGAGTGCACTTGCCTATATCAGCCGAAACTCGTCCGTGATGTGCGGCAGCGCACCTGTTGCACTACTACGTCACTACCGCGTGGCCAATCGCCAAGAGGCGCAGGGAAGCGGAAATACGTAAAGAGTATACCGCTTCCCTTTGTACTCCCTCTAAAAAAAAACAAAAAAAAAACACGATTTGTTTTTTAGAGAGTTTGAACGACACAAAAACAAACACCAGAATCTCAAACAAACTGACAGCAAACCCGCCGTAATATAAATAGAGAAACGCTAGGCGGGCGATTTGACGACTCGAAATCCCCATCGACCATTCAGCAACTGTGCAAGCCCAATTTGAAACATGGCGGTGCAAGGACCAGCCCTGTTTGCGTTCGGCAACAGCGAGAAGGGAGCCGCTTCAACTCTGACAGCCGCTCGCACCTTGTCGATGAAGAAAGCGACGAGAGGTGCAGTGATCGATGAAGAAACCTATAAATCGATTACTTCTCTGCTTTGTTACGTTGTACGTTACACGCCGCACCGTTTGTAACAGGCCGCGTCACGCAGACGTATAATCAGATAGAAAGTGACGTGGAATATAATTGGTGTATTGCTTTCGATTCCTACGCTCGGCCAAGGCGACAAAGACTGCTCAGGAGCATGAACGGCAGATTCGATTCGTCCGTCTGACACGCTCGGTCGATACTTTGACGCCATCGCTAAAAGTAGCGTGTCCGCAGGGATTGGCACGCGTGCATCCGTGAACGCAAACTTTCAGCACTACGCGAGTCCGTAGTTGGGGTCGGTCGACAGCTAGAGGAAGGTTTAGAAAGCGAGTTAAATGGAAAAACGCCGATCTATGGCGGCAAGGAGGAGACGACCTGACAGCCGAGACAAGAAGAAGCCGTCTCGTCCTCTCCACTTTCCTTCCAGTACCTTTTCCCGCGAAGGAAGCAAAATCTTAATTTAGCCGTCAGTCGGAGTGCGGCGGGACTAGCATTTTAATGGAAAACCATTTTCCCGTTCACATATGGAAGAAGTTTTGATGCATTTCGTTTTAGTTCTGCGCTCGACGCTTTCTTCCTCGCTCGTAAATCATTCGGCTTTTATCTTATTAGTACACCCGTATCGAGACACGAAGCGGGACGCAACATTTCTATTAAACTCGAGGCGTGTCGCAGCGATAACAAAGAGCTCACGCTTGGCCGTCCGCAACATCGTTTCCTGTCTCGTCCGTTCCATTTCGATAAGCGTAAAATATTACTGAAAGCATTTAGTGATCCGGTGATTGCCGCGAGGAGATGCCCACGATGTTTGCTGTATCGTACAAAGAAATGTAAGCGGGCACGGAACAGGGTCCCGGTGGAGAACAACGTTTCTGCAGCTCACAAAATAAAAAGAAGCTAAAATTAGCGTCTTTTTTTGTTTACCTTGCAACAACCAAAGAACAAGATAAGGGCCCATGGGTGCGTTATCGTGGGCCAGTTTGCGTAGGCCGTTGCCGATCGAGTGAGCTCCCACCGCGGGGAACTCGGTCTTCGTTCGCAACCCGCAATTAAGGAAGTTTTAAACGCGAAAAGAGCTGATGGATGAGTGCTTGCACACATACATCAACGAGGAAGCCGTCTTATATCTAAACAAACAAAATGATCTAACTTATGATATCGATTGGGAGCGATGTCCCCCGATGTATACTTCAAAACTGCATTCCAGGAAAGGTGCCGCTATTTCGAAAGGTCTAAAACAAATTAGATGGGGTAAACGTGAGTGGGTTGGAGCGAAAGGGGGAGAAAATGGTGGGTTCGGTGGGCGACCCCCGATCCATCTCCGCACTTGCGTGTCGCGGTTTATCGAGTGCCAGTCGCACTCACGACGTCCAGGGACCTCGAGCTCTCAACAGACGCCCTTTAAAGGAAACCGCCGACTTCCTCGAGAACCGGGAAGCAGCCGAACAGTCTCTGGGCTACTGCATCCTCTCATGGCTTTAATATCTCACTTCGGAAATTCCAAGTGAAATACGACCGACGCCCGCGCAGCACGGTTAATGCTGATCATTCTTCTTATAAACGACACCGCCACTTAGAAAAACGAATTTTTCTTAGTATAATTTACAAGCTGGTTCTCCCGTCTATAAGAAAGCTCCTTGGTGATCACCTTTATTTCTTCTTGTGTTTGCGTATGGTTTTGTTTTGTAGGTTCAGAAGAAAGGTTCTGTATAAAGCGGAGTTCCTTAAAAATCGCTCGTGCATCATGCTGAGTGACAGTCCCTGTCGCATATAAAACTTCTTTGATCACGATATAAGGTCTTATTTCGGGACGGAGTCCCAATTTTAGTAAGTGACCAAAAGTAATCTGCGCCCGCGAAAGCTTTTACTGATTGGTTCCTCAGAAATGTTTTGAAGTCAATTTGTGCGCGTCTTGAGATGTTGAAAAGAGTTTTTTTTTATACTTTTATTGTGTCGTATTTTAGACTAGTGTACAGAGATCTCTTCATTTGTAGAACGTACAGGTCAAGCAACAAGAAAGAAAAAAAAAAGAGCCGTAGTTTAACTTTTATACTGATTTCACAATAAAAGGGTTACATACACGTGATTAAGGATCGACTTGAATAAAGGACTCCAATTGTAAAACAATATCTTCTTGTTGCCCTTCAGAACCTCCACCGATAAAAAAGATCGCATAAAAGTAAACTGCGTCCACGAACGCTTTCACCGCTTGGTTCCTCCGAAATGTTTTGAAGTCAATTTGTGCGGTAATATCATGAAATAGTATTCATCAAAAATAATTTCAGGTGTATTCGTGAGAAGCACTTGTCCGTGGACAAAATCCTAGAAAATGCAAGACAGCAACGTTTCTCGGGTACGAAACTCCGCATGGTCTTTCATTTTGCTAATTAGAGGATCCACCTTCGCTGAACTCAAATGGTGAAACTAGTTTATGCAAGTTAAAATTTCGACCAATGGTCGAAAACAAGAGTTTTTAGTTTCGAACCCGCGATGGTCTTTCGGCCTGAACGGGCTTGAGTGCACCTTATAAAGCCCGAGGATCAGAGCTCTCGATCAGCCTAAACGCCTCCTAAGCTCGGCATTCACGTCGAAGTAATGCCGCAACACTCGAAAGCGCCAGGGTTTCTGTAATAATAGTGGCGCGGCCCTTAGGCTGGTATTACGCCCCGAAATGTATTGCCACCTGTTGCGTCATCACTAGGCTTCCGCGTTTTCGGATAAATTCGATAAACTCTGAAAAACATTCGCCGGTAAAATTTTCGACAATTCGGATTTACCCGACAAACTCGGAATTACAAGGTCACGATGGCAAATTATAAAGCAAGAAAAGACAGTAGTTTACGAATAAAAACTTGCAACAGCACAGTGTTAGTAATATTGAACAAAAATCTAGTTTTTTTTTTTTTTTTCTAACCTTGGACTATTAGCAAAAGGGAGTTTCCCGTTTATCTCGCAGACTTGTACGTTGTTTAACTACTCTACTCAAGTTACTGTTGTTTAACTAGTTTTCCGAGTAGTTTCGTAACTTCCAATAACATGTTTATTTCGGTAATTAGTAGTTTACTTTGATTACTTTTTCCGAGTAACTTCTACTCAAATTACAAATTACTTTCGAATTTTAGGGGTACATTTGCTTATCAACCCACATTCCCGCGCAAAAAAAGGATAAGATGCTGGAAGATGAGCTGATATTTGCAAAGAGTGGGAGCGTCTAGCGTAAGCAGGGGAGAGTTGTTTGGAGGGTCCGAAACACCCAAACGTTTTCATGAGTCCCCCACTGCAAGAACCCTGCTACGAGGAGCGAGAAGCGAACAGACACGACGCAAGTGACGTCGAGTAACTTTGGGATTAGCGCTGAAGACTGGCGGTTTTTTTTTTTTTTTTTTTTTTTGTGACCCGAAGCTCAAGGAGACTTGACGGATTTGAAGAAAAGGCTTGTCCCGCTTCTCTCCAACGTAGGAACTGTCGCCCACTACAGGAAGTGTACGTACTGCATCCTCACTCAAAGGAGGCAACAAAATGCAGAACCCGCTCTGAAGCTCATCGGGTGCTCCCGTAGTTTGGGCTGTACTTGAAGAATCGCGTGCTAAAGAGCAACGCAAGGGTGACCTTTTTGCGTTGCCTTTCCTACCGAAACTCAGAATATGCAGGTCTTCCAAGAATTCAAGATCGTTCGAAAAACCTTAATAATTCCACCTACTTAAAAAAAAAAAAAAACAGTGTTGGGAAGTATTTTAAGTACACGGTACTTATTATTTAAAGTACTACATCAAGTAGGTTTAGACAACTTGTACTTTACTTGAAGTACATTCTGTGGGAATGTGCTTGTACATTACTAAAGTATTTTTTCTGATATTTTCCGAGGAAAGCACAGCTCCCGACATCAAAATACATTCCCAAAATAAAAAGAAAACAAGAACAAAAGCCGTATTGTCATGAGAAAACGCGCTATCGTCTTTCTAGACGTCATCAGGTCGTCTCTCTGAGTGAAGTAATGGCGACTATAAGACCGATGCACATTTGTGCCTTATAAATGTATTGCGTTAAATAATTCGTCAGCGATAGTCAAACATCTAATCTGTGGCGACTTGACTTTATCCAATATTTGCCGCCATTTCCGAAAAGAAACTGATGCACCTCCGATTACCCGTAAAACAATGAATACCTGTTAAAAAAATCATTGTATAGGTGATGAAAGTGCATCCTGAAAGATTGTGTTTAAAAGTACTTGTACTTTACTTTGAAAGTGCTTTATATTTATAATACTTTACTTCTTCATGCATATTGCACCCGGCGTACTTACAAATTTGCTTGAAGTAGATAATATCTCATTTACATTGCACTTTACTTCAAGTATATTTTTTAGATGTACTTTACGCAATATTGTAAACAAGCAAATACTGTCTCGAAAATCAAGCTCTGACAGCGCTAAACCTTAAATTAGAAATTACACATCCGCAGTACATCACTGACCAAAAACAATAATGTAGAACACAAATAGAGACGCAGGAGCAGAACCAGCTATTAAAGCATTTATGTGAAACCTATGTAATTTTTTGTTACCATAAAAAATATAAAAGTAACTTCAAAAGTAATCCGCTACTTTTTACTTTAATTAGTAATTCACTCAATTACTTTCTATTTGAGTAATTTACACTCTACTCAAATTACTTTTGAAGCCCATACTCAGTAACTTAACTTAATTACTTTTTTGAGTAACTTGTACATTTCTGGTTCAGTACACCATGAAAGCCAATGTTGCGCTTTCCGGTTTGAACCATACTATTCGTGTTTTTTTAGAGGGAGGAGGGACTGTTTTTGTAACAGAAAAACATGTGAACCTGTAGATTTCCTAGGATGGAGGGGGAAGCTAAAGGTATTATGTGACGAAGGGTTTGGCTATTTCGAGGTACCGACGTTGATTGAATAACACTTTTTTTTTTCAAAGATTTGTCATGGTACAGATAGTAGTGCCAATTGCAAGGGCACCAATGCCACATGCAGGTGCAGAAATATATTTCGATGCCGGTGACTATTTCTTTAAAAAAATAGTTTACGTTTCTGTTTAGACAAAAAAAAAATAATGGAGTAAAATTAAACTCTCAGTTTTGGAGAATTGGGAATCTAACAAAAATAAACTTCGATAAACCTTGAGTTTCCAGCTAAAAATAGACTCCGACATACACCCTCCAAATTTCACAAAAGACAAACAAGCAGAAAAACCAATTAACTCCGAAAACACGAAATTCTAGCCATCACACATCTTTAGCATTGTGCACGTGGCATTAAAAGTGAGAGTGGGCAGAATTCCGCGACATTATCCGCACGTCCGTTAATCCCGAGGCTCCCTGCGAAGCACGAGGCGTCGTTGGCGAGAGTGTTTAGCCGCGCGAGGGTTTAGCAGGGCCCTGCACGGAAGCGGCTTATGCGGCGAGATTAGTGCACCTCGGTCCCCGCACATTAATCCTAGCATTCGCGGTGCGAGAAAAATTTTAATTAGACGCTGCTCGTATTAATAAGTGGAGGCGCCCGGTAACCAGCGGCAGCACAGATGACAAACGCAACTCTATTCCCATGTGTCGATGTCGCTTCTGCTGAACGAATTCTTGGACGTTGTGCGCATGCGCGCGCGTGTATATATGCGCGTTTCAGGTGCGTTCGTTCCTGTCTGTGTGCGTGCACGAGCGTTTGTTTGTGAGTGCTACATCCGACGCGCAGAATGCCGTGATTAGCAACTTCTTTGACGGACGCGACAGACGATCGGAAAACTCGGCGGGATGCGTTTGTTAAGCTCCCTAAGAAGCGGCGTCACACTGCTTATACATCATACAAAAGACAGTCTGCAGACATATTCGAAGGGGAGTCAACACGAGAACCGTGCTTGGAATGCACCATGGCAACGAGTTCAAGGAGAAAATGGCACGGGGCATTCGATCCACGGATATCGTGGTCGCTGATGTCTGGCACATCGTCTTTTGTATGATGTATAGGTAAACGCGATCCAGGTTTGTTTTATTTAAATACCTAGTAAAGAAAAAAAGTGATGAGAATGGCGAGAAATTATTTTCTTTCGTGCAGCACACACTTCTTAAACACAAGTGGCGAAATTGCCAGCATCATGGTAGGAACTCTGCAAAATCTGCATAATGTGCCCCTTTTACATATGATATTCGAGAGGGATAGTTTCTATAAGTATTACCGCATGAACAAGGTCTTTATATTACTTCATAACCTGGAATATTTCGCTCTAACACAATGGCCGAAAATCAAAGATCGCCCCCAAACATCCGGGCACCGACCGCAAGCCCTCCACTCGTTCTCTGCTTTCAGCCATTCACAAACAAATCACTTCTTCCGGTCGTTTCCAGCTGCGTCCCATGTTCAGCTGCCGTCTCCGGGGCCGCGGTTCTCCCGAACTGCAGATATCGGTATAAGAAAGCGGCGTCTCGAAAACGAATTCAAAGCCCGCCCCTTTACGAAACTTCTACAGTGCCCCCGACTGCACGAAAACGTATAGCTCTGCCCCCGACTGCGCACCTTTAATGCACCCTGTAGGGACAACAAAGCTCGCAGCGGCCCCCCGGACGACTGCGCTGGCAGCACGCACTAACAATGACCCCGGTATCGATGCTCAAATCTCAGGATCTAAGCCCGGCCGGAGAAAGCGCGGGGTAATGAAGCCGCTTATCGGTGCTCCTTTGTCGAGTCTTTCCCATTCGGCCACCTCTGCAAGTCAGTGGCGACTTGGATGCTGCGCGAAGCCGGATAAATGCTAGTCGCGAGGGCTAAACATGCTTGCTGAACTTTAGTTTTTTTTTTTTTTTTGGGTGCTTGGTTTGCTGCAGACACCAGATGCGGTGGTCCGATTGCCTCTAGATGTCGCAGTCTTCCCCATCTCCTCGTGTCAATGTGCGCGGGGGCGCCGAATCAAACCGCTTTAAGGGGAAAAAGGCGGCTCCGATAAGAACGAGAGTGCTGTTGTATAAACATGGGTCTGGAAGCTGAAGTGTTCAATTTTCTGTTATCTGTTATTTTTTCTTTCTTGAAGAGTGCGGGAATAGGCGAGGAGCAGGCGCCGGGGGTCTCGTGAAATATGACCGCGCTGACAGGATCGATTAAGGAGCTGGCCTCGCCTTTAAGAAGACGAACAGCCACCATGTTTTTTTTATATGCCAAGATCTTTTTCTTTTTTTTTTTAGTTTGCGTTTATGAGTGAATTTGAGCTGTACCGTGATTGGCGTCTGACGACGCCGTTTCGTTTATAGTCTGTCGCGACGTGTTTGGTGTAACCAATGCGTTAATATTTAACTTTATACGTTAATGTCAGCGCTTCTGAGTGTGAAGGCCCGTATCGATTCGTAAGCACGGCAATGTACTTTTTATAGCCGCAAAGGAGTGCAAGAGGCCTATATTAAAGCATCCCCGGCGTATAAGGTTCATCATAGCTTGTTTTCTTCGAGCAGCTAAAGCGAAAGAAGTTCTCCATCCTATGGCAGCACCAGTCCAAATAAGGGAGTGGCCAGATAGGCCACTCCCTTTCGGGAGTGACCTATCTGGCCCCCACACTACAATGAGTTCGAGAACCCTGGCCGTTCTGGGTGCTTCACTCCTCGCTAACCACCAAGGCCGTATTTTATATTGGTCGATTTCGTTCTAATATTTGAGGCTTTGCTTTGTTTTCTTTCTCTAATTACTATCAAATTTCGAGGATGCCATGAAAAGCTTTCGCTCTTGGGCGGTGCGTTTGCGTCTCTGTCGACCAATCGCGTCTCGAGATGATCTTCCGGTCATGACTGATAATTGCCGCGCTAACACAAAATCCGAGTCCCAGCGAGCGCGTATTTGTCAGCTTTAATTGCGCACGACACCGCACCGATAATCTTATCACGAAATTGAGTCAAGAAAACACGACGCAAGAAAAAAAAAAAAAAACAACTAACATAATCGAGTATTAAAACAAATCACCAGAGATTATACGTTTCACGTTTACGTTTCTTTCTCTCCTGTTATTCCTATCTTCCAACTCTGGCGCAACAAAAGCTAAAGTGAAAAAAAAAAGCTAAACAGTGAGGAGGTCACGAGGGGCGGCCCGTGCGCTCACAGTTAGGTGCCTCCGAAAGGTCACGAGAGAGGTGAAAAAGAAGGGAGGAGACGAGGCAGGAAAAGACTGGCTAGAGAATGCTACGCCACAAACTGGGCATTTAAATGACAGGACGACGAGCACACCGGGGGCACATAGCTTCGAAAAAATTGCCTGGTTTCACACAGAGGTATGTCTAGGGCCCCCTCGGTTGCCAAAAGTTTTCGCTTCCCTCTCTCTCTCTCAAAAAAAAAAAAAAAAAGAGAAAAGAAGATTGATTTTTTCCCAGCATGTGCTCGAGAGACAAGCAGCTATTGATGCCAGGGAAACGGAACTGACTTTCCATGCCCCTATGTAGGGAGATATTGTAACAAAACGGTTCATGTCCTTTCTTCTTTTTAATTTCGCTTTTCCCTCCGCGTTTCGGCGCTCTGCCTGTGTTTCTTCCTCCGAGCGGTCTTCCTTTGAATCTCGACGGTTCTCCCCGCGACGAGTAACGCCTGCAACAGGCGTTTTTTTTTTTATTTTCTTTGTCTATTGTCTCGAACAAAAGAACGCACAAAGTACTCCCCGTCGTTGCTGTGAACCGGGATGCCACGGGGTTCCTATGGATACCCTCGTTCGATGAGGTCGCGACCTCGATAAAATATACGCATAACTACCGGGCCAGCGGAGCTCTCATAGTTGCGTGCCTCGTGCCCACGTCTGCTGTAACCTACGGGCATTAGCGCCGGGGTGCGTTTCGCAGCTCGACGCCGTTGCCGAGGCTGAGAGAGACGAGGCATGCGCTGTGGATTCGTTAGAGCCGCTGGCGTTAGTCGGCGGTGACGCCGCGTGATTGCCTTCAATACTGCGACCCCCCCGCGGGCTGTCCAATAAACGACGAACCCGCGTACGTCATAGGAATACCTCGCCCCGGGTGATCCAAACCAAGGGACTGTTTCCCCCATAAATTAATGCTGTTCCTCGACTTTTTAATTAGTAGTCGGGCACCGGGTTTTCGGGAGTAGCAACTCGGTCCCATAGTTTTTGTTTTTGTGTGTTTCTGTTCTTTTTCGACCGAAGAATAATGTGAAAATAGGTTCTTGCGTTGACACGTTCTAGTGAGGCGGTATACAAAATAAAGATAATATTACGAATCTCGAGGGGCGCATTTTAATTTGGGAAATTAGCGCTGATTTGCAGTAAGGACGCTCAAGTACGAGGGGCGTTCATAAAGTTCGTATTCTTGTCCCGAAGGAATAGAGATTCAGCAATCAAACTCGAGTAGGAGTTAGGACTTTCTCTACATGTTCGCCACCAAAAGGTATGCCCACTTCTTCCAGCGATGGACCACACGCCGGAGGCCATTGCTATAAGAGGGGCGTTCATAAAGTTCGTATTATTGTCACGAAGGAATAGAGATTCAGCAATCAAACTCGAGTAGGAGTTAGGACTTTCTCTACATGTTCGCCACCAAAAGGTATGCCCACTTCTTCCAGCGATGGACCACACGCCGGAGGCCATTGCTATAAGAGGGGCGTTCATAAAGTTCGTATTATTGTCACGAAGGAATAGAGATTCAGCAATCAAACTCGAGTAGGAGTTGAGACTTTCTCTACATATTCGTCACCAAAAGTTACCCAATTTTTCTAGCGATGCACCAGATGCCGGAGGCCATTGTTATCGAACCCCTGACTTTGAGGGTTCAGAAATCGCTCCACTTCAGCAATCACTTGGTCGCCATCCTTGAAATTCTTTTCTTTTATTTGGCCACACTAAAGCGTCTGCGCCATTCAACCAAAGTGTCATAAACTGGGGTGTTGTCCCCGAACAACGCTCCCAGATTGGAATGAATATCCTTGGCTTTTCTTCCCTTCAAATGAAAAAAACGGATCACTCAATGTGCTTGACACCGACGGGCGGTGCCATTTCTGTTTCGACTCCCTATCGGCGTTCCGCGCTACTATAGCATGCAATGCCTATACTGTGCGGGAACAAGAGGGGCGCGCGCTCATGTTGATGCCTGTTTTGATCCATTGTTTTCAATTATTTGTGCCGATAATACGAACTTTATGAACGCCCCTCGTAGAACTCCTCGTTTTGAGTGTTCAGAAATTGCTCCACTTCAGCAATCACTTGGTCGTCGTCAGTTGAAATGCTTTCCTCTTATTTGGCCACACTGGAAATGTCTGCGCTATTTAACCAAAGTGTCATGAACTGGGGCGTTATCCCCGAACAACGCTCACAAATTGGAATGAATATCCTTGGCATTGCTTCCCTTCAAATGAAAAAAAAAAACGATCACTGCATGTGCTGGGCACCGACGGGCAGTGGCATTTTTGTTTCGACAGTGTAGCGGCGTTAAGCGCTACTATAGCTATGCGATGTTTAAGTGTGCGGAAACTAGAGGGACGCGCGCTCATGTTGATGCCTGTTTTTTTTTTTTTTTTTTTTCAATCTTTTGTGCCGATAATACGAACTTTATGAACACCCCGTACAGCGGTCGTTTCTTTGTGGCACGGATCGCTGGAAAGCTTAAAAATCTTCGAATGAATGAATAGGCTTGTTTTCATAGGTAGACACATCTAGGTATTGTGTTTTAGTTCTGAGCCGTCTGAAAGCTAACGTTTTGTCTACGATACATTTTGCATCAAAAACTTCAGAAGCTAGCTCTATCTTTTTTATCGAAACATATATGTAAATGTGTGTTTGGAAAGGCGAGAAAAGAGGGGCATGACAAATATCTTAGGTTAGGTATTTTCCGGACTATAGCTCACAGCGGCATATTTCGTTGTTTTTTTGTGTCGTTATATAGTCCTCACTTGATGCATAGTCTGCTCGCACCAAGTGTACAGTCCGGTGCGCAGTGCGCAGCTGGAGCCTAGTCTACTCGTAAAAACTTCACGAATGCCAGCTTTATTAGCCCACGAAAAAGCTTGTACTATGAATAAATCTTTATTACCATACTCCGTAATTCTAAAAATCCGTCAGGTCTTGTCAAATTGAACTATCTCGGGAAAATGAAAACCCTTCGATAGTCTGCACCTGTATAGATAGCCCGCACCGCGTAAAATTTCTTCTTCTTAACATATGTAGTGAACGTACTATGGTACAGAAAATACGGGACAAAAAAAATGTTTTTTTAGTGTTGCCGGTTTACCATATACTTTATTTTCACAAACATAAAAGGCAACCAGAGCGATGTGCTACAACAATCTTTCTCTAGATCGCCCGTCGGGAGCGCTTCTGCCAGCGTAAACATCACTAGACGAGGAAGACTCGCTCAAGTCTGTCCCTCAGCGGCCCCTCCCCCCCCCCCCCCCCATTTTCCTCTTTTCTCTACTCACTTTGTTCAAATTGGCGCCAGTAAAATAAAAGGAGTATTAAAAAATCGCTAGTTTCGTTTTTGGTCATATGTCTGCTTCTTTTTGACACCCTTCTCAATATAGAAGCCAGTAAAAGTGAACTGAGTGAAGTGGATCAGGGAACGATACCGAAAAACAAGACAAAAAAAAAAAAAAACTTTTTTCTTTTTTTTAGGAAGACCAACTCCCTCCAGTCCATCCAATGTTAGTGCCCTACCGATCCCCATCTTCTCCTCGAAGGTGTTTTTTTTTCTGTTTTTAGCCCCTTCTATGTCCACCATTTTATTCGTGCCGGCAGCGGGAGGATTTCTACGCGACGCAAGATTCGTTTTCGCCCCCCCCCCCCCCGTCCCCCGTCCCCTCCCCTTTTTTTCACCCCGGTCGCCACGATAGATGTTCGTCTCAGCTTCTCCACTCTCCCGTGAAAGCGTACGTGCACATTTATAGCAAAAAAAAAGTAACCTGCGGAGGGCTGTTCGAATGCCCTTCTGCGCTGTGAAAGCCTGCGCTGGGCAGCCAAGCGGTTTCTCCCCGCTTTTTTCTGCAGGTAAGTTTCGATACCTTCGTAAAAGCACTAAGCAACGCGAAGCCACTTTTTTTCTTTTTTTTTAAAACCTTCCGAAGTTTTTGTTTTGTTTTTGTTTTGGTTGCCGGGGCTGGCAACAAGCCGAGACCGCGCATACTTCAGCACGAGCTTTCGCTTTGACCCCTGTGACCACTCTACTGGGCGATGGCATTGGCTATAAGGGAATTAAGAGGTGGATACGTATACGTGACCTTGTGCGCATTCTTAAATCGATATATTAGAACGGTGCCGGAGGAGCTACACGGAGTAATCGTTGACAAACGGCGTCTTATCCAAATCACTTTCCGCTGTTCGACCGAGTAAAATTGGACGGCAATTACACTGCGGCGTGACTGATCTTCACGTTGAGCATTAAGGTGAATTTCAGGCTACTATGTAGCTTAGCGCCTTCTCCCGACCCTCATTCCCACTATATGCTGCAAATTATTTCTTGCCCTGTCTCTTTTTTTTTCTTTCGCCCTCTTTCAATTTTGTATTCGGTTAAGAGGCTTTTAGGGAGACGAAAATAAGACACCGTGACATATTTGTGTCATATATTATATCATATTGTAACGGGAGGCTTAGCCTTGCCATTCTAGTCTCTATCAAAAACAAGGAACTGTTATGGCAACGTTGAAGACACTCGCCTAAGAATCAGGAATTGGGAACGAAATTCGCAACTTTCAGCATTGGTGGTACCACGGTGGGAGAATCGCGCTCCCTAGTTACAGGATGATCGGCTTCACAATAAAGTGCTTTCCCACACCTTTCTGACGTGAAAAAGTAAAGTAAACCTCTAATACTGCTCGTATTAAGCAAAACTAGAATTACTTGCGCGTCGCAGATCCCGCCTCGTAATGGTGTCGTACAACGATCATCCAGATGACAGCCATTTTGATAGGTGCAAGCGCGCCCTCTCTAGGTCTTGAGAGTTGCGAATTCAAGCCCTCCAGGAACCAAGTGAACGCCCTAATACGCCCCGTAAAACGTAATTAAAACAAAAAAAAAAGAATGCCGCTAGTTTTAATTTTAGGGCCGCCATAGGGTTGAGGCTCCACGGCGGCTATCTTGAAAACGCTTAAAAGTTGACCCCTAGATGGCGACACCGATCCGTGGGGCCGACAAACTGCGGTATGGCACGGTTTTAGGGTCGATATTTTAAGTTTTACAAAAATATATAACTTTTCGGTCCATTCTTGCAATGATAGAAAACGTAAATGGCAAGCTTAGGGGATTTATTGTTTTCAAGTTATTTGCCATTGAAGCGGCCGGGGCCTAAACGAACGTACCTGTCCGGGATCGCAAGTTTGACCGCTTGCTCTTTTGCCACTTCTCAAGCTATTGCCCTAGGACTCATTTCTGACACTTTCAATATAGATTGCATTAGGCTAAATTAAATAAAGAAAGAATCTTGTATTCTAAAATAGTATAACAATATATCTAACAATCTCCCGTCGAGGGTTTTCGGCAAAGCATTGCAAGTTCTTACGTGAGACGTCTTTATGACAATTTAACGACCTTGATATCCCCAGAAAGCTGAAATGTAGGTATTTTTATTTTAATAATTTGGATCTTATATGTACAAATTAAAATATGTGATATATATTTGCTTACTTTTGTTGTATCAATACCAAGGTATGATTATGACCTATCATGAAATATTGTCACGAATGACGAGGTGACAAACAAGGCAAAACTGAGGAAACTGAAACGTTTAATGGAACTAACTTGTGCCCCCCCCCCCCCCCCAAAAAAAAAAAAAAAATGAAAAACGAGTGGGCTAGCGCACACCAGCTCGGAGCACGTGGAACGAAAGCTCGCGCTGCGGAATCCTGGGCCGGCTTGCTAGAACAGCGTCTCAGCTGAGACTGGGTGAAAGAAAGCACTGCAAAGGCTGAGGCGCGCGAGCGTCTTGAGACGCAGTTTGAGTCCCGCTCAGCTCGTGCGCTGGCTTTGGCAGTGCTTTCTTTCACCCAGTCTCAGCTGAGACGCTGCTTCTAGCAAGCCGGCCCAGGGATCCTGGGTTCGATCCCGTTTCCCGTTTCAATCTGGATGAGCATCGTACCGGCGTGCGGTCGTGTATCACCACCACGTGGTGTACGGTAAGGGCTCCAGGCTGGGTGTTGTACTTTTACGGCTAAATTGCTCCTCTATAGCTGAGACGCCAGACGCCCATGGGGGCTGACTAACTTCCGGCTGTATAAACACACATACAGCAACTGATAATTAGTTACCCGCGGAAACCACCGCGGAAAAGTGGGTTTTGTATATATAAGATTTTGTTTAGGAAAGCATGAATCGCGCATACCTGCTTAATTGTTAAAAAAAAATGTCACAAATCAATTGTAATGTTAATATTTTTTTGTAATACTGTTTCTTTAAATTACATTCGAAAGGCGTCACTAGGCAGTGGCGTCTCTTCGATTCTGCAGCGTTTTGTACACGTTTTTCTAGCGATGTCAACGACATACCTTATTGGTTTTTGCTTTACTTATTTTTTGCTTCCTTTTAACAGCGTATTTCGTTACTCCTGGCCCGAGTATTAATAAGCTACCTTTAGAGCATCGGCGCTCTATTTGTCAGTTTTCTTACGGGTGCCGTCATTCTGGTGTTTAGTTCAGAGCAGGCGCAATGGTGGCGGTTCGTATACGATTCGAAAATGCGACTTTCTGAGCTTTGGATACTCTGTCAGGAAGCTCAGACGATACTGTTTTGCTTTGTCGCGGTGTGTTTTATAAGTTCTGCAGGAAGGAAAACAGTTTCCTGGGATTTTGGAGAAAGCTTCGGATAACTGGCAACAATGATTTTGAGCTCCCAGATGACTAAAGTGTCCCTATACTCTGACTCGTTGCTATACTCGCGGTCAGCTTTCTGTGGCAATCCGAAGAGAGGAGGAAAGCGCGTCTACAGCGGTCGGTGCACCTTCTCCCTTAGCATTGACTGCATTGCCACAGAAAGCTGACTGCGAGTATATAGTCTAGTGACTCGAGTCTAGTACCGTCGTCGACGGCGTGGTATTCGGAAAGGGGACCACCGCCGAGCCGCCACATCTCCCGACCCCTGCTAGACTCGACGGCGGAGACGGCTGCGGCATACCGTCGCTGCGGAGGGAAGAAGACGGCGGCCCTGATTTACGGCGCCTTCCTTCGGGGAGACTCAAAGAAAACGCTAGCAGCAGCGTGTCCGTGACATCTGTCGCTGCTGCTGTCCGACTCGTACGACGGGGCTTAGAAGTTGTACTCGCGGCTGTCGTGTCCCTCTCCGCCGCCAGCAGCGAGGCCCGAGAGCGCGGACGCGGGCTCCCGTTGTGCTGACCGACAGGCAGCGGCGGCAGCGGGACCGGCAAGGCTCTCGGCTCTGCGGCACTGTTTGGGCTCCCGGGGCACGTCTGCGAGCTCCTTCTTGGCAAGCCGGCGGCGGGGCCAGATACGCACTGGGGCCCCGATTCGTCATCGTTAGTCTCGTTTTTTTTTTTTTCCCGTGGGTGCAGGCGACTGGCTCGGGGCCCGGAGACATGCCGCCCGTACGCCACTCTCCGACAAAATGCTCGGACACGGCTTCGGGCAGTGCACGGCCCCTTGGTTTTTTTTTTTTTTTTTAAATCCTTTTTTGAAGGGTTTGGGAGAATGAACCTCGAAATATCCCGCAAAGAATTGCCACCCTAATGTTAAAAACCCCGTCATTGCGCGATGACATACGGCGACTCACAGGGTGTCGAAGGCGAAAAAGAACAAGAAACGCTCGCTGAATTTCTTCATTTTCCCTTTATCCCCCCTCTGCTCCTCCGTTGCGTCTTTCGAGCTCGGCATGTATGCGGTGTATAACGTATTCCAATTCAAGTTCTTTTACCTCCTGTGTGCTCATCCTCATAGGAACTTTCCGGAGCTTGTACAAATGTAACTGTGCAAAAAATCTGGCGAGGGTCGAAACAAGAATGCAATAGAGAATAAAAAAAGTGGCAGTCGTCAAAATAAGCAACACAGTAATAATTAAAGCTATGTACCAAATTTCTACGTATTCATTGAGGCGTGCTAGGTGTAGCATCCGGTGAGACACTACCTCCAAGTTGCTTTCACATCGGTGCAAGAGCACTTAATAGCGCACATGACAGAAATAACTTTTAAAAACGAATGTCTTAGCGGAGTGTCATCTAATCACATATCATCCGAGAGAAAATTTACCATAAAGGACCCGCAAAGGTGAGGTAAGGAAATATACGCCTTTGCACCTTCGAGCCCTGATTTATTACGGGAGACGAGAAGACTGTCGTTTACTTGGTTTCCCGGTCGGCGTCCCGTCGAGCGATTTATGACGAACGCTGAGGTCGATAACAAATGTTGTCTCATCCGTTTGCACACGTCTCTGGTTTACCTGTTCCAAGCGTAACGTGAGACGGGCACCAAACAGTTTGGCAACCCGATTCTCGCTGGTATGCGCGTTTAGTTTCAAATGAGCTCGCGATGCGATACGTGCTAGACGCCGAGGGGTGAACTGACCCAATGTGACATATGGTGGCTCGCGCACCCTGTGACCGACCCGGGGTAGATTTGTTTCTGAAGAAAGAAATGATCGAAGAACATGCGTTCGTGGTTCGAGTGTTTCCGGATTATACTCAACCGCGCGCGTTTTTCATTAATATTTCAGTCGAATGAGTTTTCTTTCTCGCGAAATACGTATATAGTGACGATTGAAATTCTTGAGTGTGTTTAAGCCCGGCCATTTTGTTGAAATCGCTCGGGAACTTGTTAAGCAGGAGGCAGACTTTCTTGGTACTATGGTCATGACATGGGGCTATTCTCGTAACTAAAGTAACCTACGAATGCGAAGGTTGTCGAGTAAGTGCACGGATAAACTTTTAATATATTTTATTTGAAGTAGCGCCATTTTTTAGAAAGTGAACACTATTTATTCGTGATTATACTTTTTGTTACCGCAGCTCGGAGCATATGGAGCAAAAGCTCACGTTGCTGAACCCAGAAATACCGGGTTAAATTCCCGCTTTTACTAGTTTTGAATAAGGATGAGCGTCGTACTGACGTACGGTCATGTAATAATCACAGCTCGAAATACGTTAGTAGCCCCAAGCTAGCAGTCGCAGTACACTGGCTAAGCTTCGTCTCTCCGCAGTTGAAACATCATCGAGAACAGACAGATTTCTCGCGCTATAAAACCGTTCTCAGTGACCAAATAATTTTATCGGTTATTGCTTTTGTTCTTGTACAGATGCGTTAACTTGGCTCGAGTACTTTCGCGAAACAATGAGCGAACGCGACAGGAGTAATTTACTCGTCGCTGCTACATTCCGAGCACAACATTACACTTTTTGTGCTCGCTGAAAGGAGAACAAGGTTCCCGTGTAGACACAGTGGCGTCCAGATCTTGTACATGTTACTCGAAAGAAGTGATTGATTATAGTTACCATTAATCTTGGTTAAGAAGTATTCAATTATATTACTTGATTACTGTAGAAGCAAAGTAATTAGCCATTCCCTGAAAGAGTAGCCATTATTTTCCCCCATTGCTTCAGACTTTCAAAGCGGGAGATTTTTCTGCCGTGCTCAAAATACGTATTTTGAACTTTCCATTATTGGAATTAAAATCTCGGAACTATAACTTGCCTATGTTCTTAATCCACCAATTTTGGTCGGAGACTGGGTTGGATGATTCCTTTGTAGGAAAAGTGTACCAACAAAGGAACACCATCAGAAAGGGGAAGGTAAAAATAGTAACGGTTACAACTAATTTTCGTACTTGCAAACGTAATCAAATTGCTCTCGCGATTACTTCCTAATAAATGCATTCAAATGCTTACAAAATTTGTAAGAAAAAGTAATTAATTACGAGTAATTCGATTAGTTGTAATGAGTACCGTTCGAGTCTCCATGGGCCTCATGCGTGCGTTTGCGCGGCGGCCCTCGCTCGGCTCGATTCGATCTGCATTTCGGCGAGCTCGCAAGCGAGAACGCCGTTCGTCACCTATCTACACTTGGAGATCAAGGTCGACAACGCCGCCGATGCATCCCATAAGCTTGGCGCGGCCCGGCAGAATGAATTCCTTCTCGTAGAGGGAATGAGGGAAATTACCTATATAAGCTGTGGAAGAGCGACACATACTCTGTCGAATCATATTGTCATTTTGACGCCAAATGGGAATCATACGTTAGAATCTGGGTATCGAGAAGAAAACGAAACAGCCGAAACTGTAGTGGTCCATATAACGTTTAAGGGCACAGCCTAACTTTTTTATATATAGATATATTTATTCGAATGTTTTATAATAAAAGTGAGGATTCAGGCCGACCATTGTAAGAAGCGAGATGTGCTATCTGTTCAATGAACCATGAGGGTGCTGCTGTGGTTACAGAGAAGAGATGACAGATGTAGGCACGTTAGAGTCGAGGACAGCCTAAAAAACGTTGGAGAGCGTGGCGAGTAGTTCCGGCACCTCACTATTTATCCACTGCCAATAGAGTTGCAGTATCCGCCAAAACGCCGCCAGCACCGTTCACGACTCGGGTAAAAAAAAGATGGCGGTCGGTTCGGCGACTGCCTTCGCCGACCCAGCCGAGCGTTAGGCTTAGGACAGCGGGAGGAGATTTGCCGTCCTTTTAGTCTGCTTCATTTCAGAGGTTGAACCAAATCATTTCGAGGACTGCTCACAGTGGTAAGCGATCGTGAATGCTGTAAACTACGCATGCTAGTAAATATTTGCGATCTGCGGGCAGACTGGCTGCCGTGGCGACCGCGAGCAGACGAAATGATTTGGTTCGACGGCACACAACGTGAACGATCGTTCAAGTTCAGGATGACGGAGACACACCACATACCTTTACGGTCGTTTAGATACTTTTTACTCCATATAGCTTCGTAGTTCTTGAAATTCCGACCGGCAAATGTTACATCGGCCGTCTTGTTTACATCAGTCGTACGCCGGAAACACGAGCCGCCACCACGGTGTCCGCCACGGATTTACACGTTGCAGAATGTTTAAGATCGCAGACGAACGACTCACGAAGCAAGACGCTTGAACATAATAAGCCACGTCCTACGTTTGTTAAGCTGTCAGCGACTATGAAAATTTTACATTAAAGTCTACATTGAAATTTTATATTGAAGGCTTAATTTAACACTGAACCAACAAATATGGCCTAACTCCCCGTGACGCTCCCAATTGTGCCAACGCGGCACTCGGCCACCTGACGAGGCTCCCGTGTTTACGCGCAAACGGCAGAAAGAAGAACCCCTATATGACGCACAAAAGGTGCCGACAATATCACCAGATATGGTGTCTCGGAAACGAAATCCGAATCGTCAAGCGTCGTCCAAAAAGTGACGAAAAAAAAAAAGAAGAAAAGAACGAAACAATTGGAAAGAGGGAACAACGACTGCCGCGTTGTGCAGTACGGCGGAGAAGGAAAGCGGCGCCCGTTAGCACAGGTGTGAGTGCTGCGCTCTTCATCGTCGCCTCTTCGTCCCCGGTTGGCGTCCTTCCAGCGGGAGCAAGCGACGAAACCGGACGTGATGAATTGCGTGGGAACAAGAGCGGTCAACGTTGTCTCTCGTGGCGGTCTGTAAAGCAACTGGCGGTAAACGAACACCTCGGGGGCGGCGCGATACTCGTAAACAAGCGACGTCTTCTAAATTTCCTACCCAGTGTCTACACGACACTACACATGGGAATTTGAAGGACCTTTGCACAGCAAAGACATTTGAAAGATTCGTCAAAGTTTATGATCTTGCTATAATCACGTTTGAATCCTGCCAGCGCTGGTCGGCCAATTTTTTATTCGACTTTGATATCGAGGCGTGGGCAATGTCCTGCTAGAAGACTATATTACGCTATATTATTCTGTGTTTTCATTTTTATTTATAATAAATTATAATGAAAAATAATAAAATTCTGCTAGGGTTGTCTTATGGAACACCAAAAACAAGCAACTCATATTTTGATTCATCTGTGCCTTCCTTGAACTGACATTTAGAACAAGTCTCAATTCTGCAGAGTCCAGTCTGTGGGTTTCCTACTCTCGTTCCAAAGATGATGTAAAAAAAAAAGAAAGAAAAAGAATTTCAATTATGCAATTTTGAGCAGAAAGCTGTTTGACCCCGCGCTCGTACTTTGTCTAACTGACCATATTCCTCGCCCAAAAGCCTAGTGTAACTACTCCAAGGATATTTGGTGACTAATTTAGTGTGGTCTTATTAATTTAGCATTTTTTCGAGAGACAACTAGGTGCACGATGAAGGGATACCATACCTCCTTCACTAAATAGTTTGATCTGGCACTTCAATGTCGGTTGATCTTGTTCCTGTCAATAAGCCTCTATCTTAAAAAGCATTTCGCGGTGCAAGATATTGTTTGAACTCTATACAGGAATGGCTCGATCATTTGGAAGATTCAATATGATACGCGATAGAATAAGGGCGCACCATCTTAACAGAATGAATACTAATCACTGCGATCAATGAAAATGAACTGGTGAACGACGACCGACAGATTATTCGGACAGTGGTGCCGAACATAGAATGTGCGTCCGGAAGCTAAGCGCGTGAGACGTCACTTTGCTTTACACAACACAGATCACGTTTTTGGCGTGGAAACCGTATGCCCTTTGGCGAGAAAGATTCGCACGAGTATTCCTTCAACTGCACGAAGAAAGAGATGCAAGTCGGCGGGGGGGGGGGGGGGGGGGGGGATCTTGTCAGAGGAGAAAAGGTGCTAGCGAAGAGCTGAACCTACAAGATGCGCTGAACATAAACACGCGACCGGCGGTCGGTCGGTGGAGGCTAGAATATTAAGGGCGGCGCCTTTTTGCGAATAAACGATGAAAGTTGGGTCTTCCGAGCTTTTTGAGGCGCTGCAACATTTCTTTATGCGCGTTACGCAAATTTGAGCCGGAATCCAACGTGCATTTGAAATTAAAGTGTACGTCTAAAATGTCAAGCTGTCTATATGCTGCTCCCCCTTTACCCTTTTCGCTAGAAATTAAGGTATGTGCAAAGTAAATTCGAACTGAAGGAAGGAGAAGACTAGGGCTCTTCTGTCTCGCCACGAACCAAGGGTTCCCAGGTGACGCGAGCGGAAAACTTCCCTGCGGGGAACCAGCCGGTAACGAAGCTTTCCCGCAGGCGGGAAGGCGACGGAAATTGAGCTAAATTAAAAGGGGAGACGGGGATCGGGCAATTCGGTGACTTCTCTAGGCTTCCATGTCTCTCTCTCTGTTTCTCTTTCTTTTGATTAGCTTTCAATTCGTTTTTTTTTTTTGTTTGGTTAGGGCGGAGAACCATAGCAGACCCTCGACGAGCGGAAACGGACGGGGAGCGGAGAAAGTGAATTCGGTTGGGAATTCCGATTGCGGTGACGCGAAGCTCAGCTCGCTCTCGCTGTGTCTCCTGGGCACTCCGGAAGAGGGTGACGGGGCGAGAGCTGACTGTTTCCGGAGGTTTTCGACCCCGGAGGAGGTGCCTAGCTGCTGCGACTCACCGCAAAGTTCTTCTCAAAGAGCGCGGAAATGTATAGGATAATGAAGATTGGAGAGACCGACGAAGAGAGCAAGTGGTATTTTCGATTCAGCACTGTTACGTTTTCTTTTTGTTATTGAGCTAGCACCTCATAGTCGCTCAAACCATTTCCTATTTTGTTTAATATACGCCGCGTATAATGAAAGGGTGCCAAAGAAATGAGCTGATTATCAGGTCCAAAATTGCTTCCCTTAATACTAAATAGGCGTTTTTCTTTCTTTTAAAGTCAGATCTCGGATAAAACTACTTTCATGCTGTCCGAATACATACAAAAAAAAAAATGGCAAAAAGGGGTATGCTTGTGACCACTTTTTGAATGCAAGTGTGGGCTCCACGTGTCATTTCGAGAGAAGGGTCAATGCGACTGTCAGACAGTTTTACGGTATCGCATTTCCTGTTTTCGTTTGAAAACAGAAGATATAACAGTCATTGATGAAGCGTCATCCCCGCGCTGCAATTGCTAATTTAAATTATCGACTCCTTGTTATCCGTGCTTCTGAAGGACATCTACGAAAGCGTTTTTTTATTTTTATATTCCTTACTGAGTTGAGAGAGCCATTTCGTACGTAAAACCGACGGAAAGATTTCGGCGGAGGCGGGAAGTAATCCTGTCGCATTTTGAACGTCGTTAAAGCAGAATAACCTTTTCGGAAGTTCTTTACATATCTGGCAAACAACATTACATATAATTTCAATCCCCCCCCCCTTTTTCCCCTAAAAAAAATTTAGATGGAGCGATGACAGTTATATTATCTAATACCGACGTCATATAGGTGAGTCGTCCCAAGAAAGACATTAAATAAAGTCCCAATCTAGATGGAGTGTATACTCCATTGGCCGTCCCCAGCCTCAAAGCGCATTCAGGCATAGACCCTGGAAAACCAAGAAACCCTGAAAAGTATCATCGTAAACCGTATGAATCGCGCGCATGATAAAAAATAAATTCTTGGAGATGGTAGATGTCGCAGCGTTGAAGTCTCGTGTTTTTACCGTTGATTGCCAGTTGTAAGGAACGTTAATTCATTCTAAAACTACAGCCCCAACGACGGCATATACTGGCAGAGCTCTAAGAGCTGCGAGGTGCTCTAACCAACCAACCAACCAACCCTTCTTTTCTGGGAGATAAAGTGAACGTAAACCACCGTTCCCACCAACGCACTAACAGACCACCACACACACAAAAAACAAATACAAACGATCCCGGTCGGCACAAACACCACCCCGGTAAAACAAGCGAATAGCATTAGCGATAGCGATCGCGAAGTCCCACGAAGCCAGCAACAATCGTCCCGAAGGGACGAACGAGGCCCTCATTAACAGAGTGCGCGCTAACGAGAACAGGTTCTCAAAGCCGGCGAGCAGTTGCCAAGCGTGCCTGCATCACGTGGTAGTACCAGCCTCAGATCCGAGCTGCCGATGGTTTGCGAGACGGCTACTCTGGATACGACGACTCTATTTAAACGCGGACGTGCCCGTCCTCTCACTCTGGGATCCGCTGGTGCATCTCGAAGCTGTTGCTCACCCCGGCGGCGATAGAGGTAAATAACGTGGAGAGCGCCGCACCACGTATAAGGTTGGGAAGTCACGCCCCGCCGACCGAACCAACGCCAAGCGGGGCTTATCGACTTCGCGCGCTTGCTCGCGATAAGACACGGAGCGTGGCTCGTGGACTCGAGGATGCTCCGAACGCGTCCAAGCTGTTTGTTCTAAACTCGCGCGTGCGTGGGCCCGAATTGCCCACCGATGGCACGGGCTCTTCGCGCTTTGTCGTGTGCTCCCATCTGGGGTGGCCGGCTTGAAGCCGATGCTGCGATGGGAGTGTGTCGAGAGGTTTGTTCGCGCACCTCGATATTTGCTGAAAGGCTTGCGGTGTGTCTGTCGGTGATTGTCAGGTGTGTGGTTTCCGCGTTTCGAGAGGTTCAAGATCTAAGGCCCGTTCATATACATCTGCGTTTACTTAAGAACTGAGTTCTTGCATAGCCTCCTCTATACTCCCAAAGCCTGGCAGTTCGATGACGGAGCCATAAAGCGCCCGGTCGCAGATTTGGAGCGCGAGGATCTGGTGGCACAGAGCATCAAAGAGCCATCAATAGGGGAACGTGGACGTCAGCGCACAGCTTTTGCAGCGGCTTGGACCCGAAACACACTTGTTCGCTCGGGAGAAGTGTGTTTCGGCGCTTCGCCGCAACGGGGCGCCAGTCACGTGCCTCGCCTCTCATCCGTTGTCTGCCGCTCCACCTTTTCCATTTCGGCGGCCGCTTCTTGGGGTGATCTGCCATGGTTTGTCACTAGTATATAGAGGCTATGGTTCCTGCGATATCTCACGAGGAAAAGACATACTGGCGCGCTGGCGCCAAAACCTTCAGTAGGGTGAAAATTTTACGGTTTTTCCGAGATCAAGTGTAGGTGCTATCTATCAGCGGTAGTTTACAGCATTGTCAAAAGAAAAAAAAAAAAAAAGAATGATGCGCGAAAGAAAAGGTAATACACGGTAACTGCGAGTGTTCCACAACTACCCGACAGATGGCGCCAGTCTGTTCACTTGCCGTGAGAGATTTTAAGAGGTTTTGGTCTCACTGTGCACGGCCGTAAGCAGTGGAGCTTTGCACAAGCACGGGCCAACCCAAAAGGCCGGGCCCGGTCCGACCCGTGGGCCGGGCCAGTTTGGGCAGTTGGCATTGTACTCGGGCCTGGGCTGGGCCCGTGCCCGGACCCGGGACCGGCTTTGTCTCCCACTGTCGAGGCACCTGTAGCGGGACCAGGCCATGGCCGGGCTCGGGCCGGGCTGGACCAGGAAGGCATCCCATAGGGTCGGGCCCGGGTCGGGTAAAACATAGAGTCAAAAAGCCCGGGTCCGGTCGGCCCTCAAAAGCCAGGCCATTGCAGTGTTCTATAGACGTTTGCAAGCAGCCACGCTTCGAGAGCTAAGTTGGCCACCGTGAATTGAAAACGCATTGTTTGGGCGCCAGTATGGAAACCATGTGTATGTCTCAGCAATGCTTGACTATCAGGCGATCTACCCACACCAGCAGCAAGATGGCGGCGCCCAGGGGCCGTACTTGCAAACGTCTATAGAGGTTAGGAGTTCAGGAGAAGCCCCTCCCACCCCTTACTACCTTAGCAGGGCGAATGCTGCAGGGGAGGTTGCCTCCTCTCCAGCCTTCGCTCTGTTAAAGTTGAAAGGGGTGGGAGGAGCTTTCCCTGAATTCTTAACCTGTTACTGATTGTAGTAAGCAGTCGCAAAAGTGCGAACCTACAGAATCGTCTTCTGCTGTAAAGAAAATAGGTTCCCAGTTTCCTTCCATCCATTCCCTCTCGCACTATTCTCTCCTCCTCTCTCCATGGGAGCGAGTTTTTGAGCTACTCTTCCCAGGCAGAAGGAGGGTGTCCCTCTTTCGCGAATGGAAAGAAGGAATTCAGGGAGAGTTTCCCCGTTTTTGGCTGCTCGTCGGCCTTTAAAGGGTAACTCCGGCTGTTTGTTTCATTACTACGAGGTGCAATTGATTTTTTGTTGCTCTGTGTAGTTCTGAAGGTATCTATCTTAAAGTTTAGTTTCGGGGATCTATGGCAAAATCAAAGTTACCGGCTCAAGAATCTGGCAACCCTGAAGATGAGCTGCATGGCCATCGTGTGACGCCAAGTTCATATCGCGGTACCACAAACGTACGACTGGCCTAGTCGCAAGAGCAATAGATATGCGGAATGCACATCGCTATCGAGTGGGGCGCCGAAGAACGTGCTTCGCCTTACCAGTCGGCATTGGCGCGGGCAAAGGCCACGGCACGAAAGCGTAGTTCCCAAGAATCCTTCGCTCGCACAAGCACTCGCGCAGACAAGGGCTTTCGAAAAGCAGACGCCCGCGCTCGTGCCTTTGACGGCACTCAAAGCCAAATTTCCAGCTGAAATATACGTCCGCCATGTTGGCTGCAGGGAGAAACCAGCGACCGACCATAGAGTTATTACAATACACGCTAGGGGCTCAGGTGGCGCTAGTGTCTACGGGACTTCCGGTTGCAAATTGAAGCAGACAGCATGCAGTCTACTTTTCCAGTCTTCCTGTGTATTCCTATGGGAAAAAGCGCGTGAATTTTGTCTCTTCGCCGGAAAATTACATGAATAACTTTTGTTATTTCGGTTGTACCGGATAGTATGTACCTTTATTAATATTGTGGAAGTGTAATTGCTTGAGTTACAGTATGTTTTCTTTACCACTGAACGATGTTAAACTTCGCTATATTTCAGGCCCAAACCTCTGTTCCATGGCAGGTATGTAATAATGAGCGACGATTCTAAGCAAAATAACAATCGAAAGGAATGTAGAGTGTGTTCAAAGTTCGCCAGCATTCCGCTGGTGCTTATATATTGCTAATATGCCCGTTCTGTCACTATATGAAAATGACCCCGTCGTGCATCTTTACGAATGGTTAAAAAAACGTTCGAAACGTAAAGGATAAAGTACGTGAACTACTAAAGGTGTGTTTTCTTATTATTTCCTTTGTCGGGCAGTTTTGATCGGGCACCTGTTCCCTGGCTTCTCCCTATTTGCAAAGATTTGGAGCGTGCGGGTGATGTGATTTGAACCCAGAACAATTAAGCATCTTCGCACATATTCATGAGCAGAAAGAATAAAGCTGTACTTATTTATTGCAAATCGGACTATATTACGTGACTTTCAATTTATTTTGATCGTCTGCAAGCACAAGGAGTTTCTTATCCAGTGTTACTTCGTAGTTCCTGTCGTCTCTCTTGGTTTTCCACATGTCCTTCGTTCGTTTGGCACGTATATCACCCATGCTGGAAAGCTTCGACGCCGTGTTCGCGCTAACAGTGTCCAACAGTGCACATAAATGCATGTACGAAGCGGTTTTAGCACCGTTTTTCATGTCAAGATTTTAAAATAAAAACGCCGTAACTGACCAATTATTTTGTCTGCGTGACTGGGAAATGTTCCAAAGTGCCTAGTACGTACGAATTATTCGTGATATTTGCTCTTATAACCGAGCGCAGAGAGGAAATGCACTCGCTTTTTTCCATAGAAATGCATTACCGGAAGTCAATTTCCAACTGCTTGCTGTCTGCTTCAATTTGCAACAGCACACTAGCACCAGTTGAACCTCTAGCGTACATTATAATAACTCTATGCGACCGACGGGGTGACGAGCACGTACCTGCGCAAGAGGAGCGTAAAACAACACTAGCCCTTCGCTCGCAGCCGTGGGTGCGGATCGATGACGGTGAGCAGTAGTAGGCCTCAGTTGTTACCGGCAACGGTATGAAATTTGCAAACAGCAGAGGAATCTCGACGCAACAAAAATGGCAGCGCACAGTGTTGCCAGACGTGCGAACAATTTCGCATAGGGTCTATTTCTGTAAGTTAGGTAAGGTGCTATGGCTATTTTACTGCTTTGCTTCGTAGATATCACACATCTGTAGCAAATATTAATACTGATTGGCGGTTGAAAAGCGAGTTCGCCGTGATAAATAGGTGGTATTCACTGGGCGCCATAATTGACCGCGGAGTTTATATTCTGGGAACTACACTCTAAGAAAAAGGGGAGCGGTATTTATTCTCTCCGGGGACCAAATGCGCTGCCAGTACCATTATTCCCCTGTGGGACTAACGGAGCGGGCAGCAACTTTTGTTCCACTCCCGTCAGTCCCTCAAAGTTGAACCCCCAGGACTAACTTTTGCACCAGGCACGTAGCCAGGGGGGGGGGGGGGGGGGGAGGCATGGGGCCCGGGCTCCCCCTCTGAAATCTTCCATTTTGCTGGGACCTCCTCTCCCCCCTCCCCCTCATAGAGCATTTTGTTATGGGCGGCCCTGCCCCCCCCCCCCCCCCCCTTTTCCCCGAAACAAAATCCTGGCTACGTGCCTGCTTTGCACTCTTGCATTTAGGCCACTGGGACTACATATTGCGGCCTTACCTTATTTATCACTAAATTGCACCATTAAGGCCGGTTCACACATACAGCGGAGCGCTAAGTTAGCGCTACGTGAGTGCTCCAAGAAGCGCTCATGTGGCGCTTCCTAGCGCGTGATGTAGCGCTCGGTTAGCGCTTCGGCAGCGCTCTGTTAGCGCTACAGAAGCGCTCTGTTAGCGCTACAGAAGCGCTTTGTTAGCGCTCTCACGCTCCTTGTGCCGTGCTTGCTGCTGCGGAACAGCGCGTGCACGGCGATTCCGTTGTTGTTTTTCCTGTGGTGCTGAAAGAAGAGGAAGTAAAAGATCCGCTCTCCAAGCAAAGGGTCGGGCAGGTAATCCAGAGTCATGGACTATTAGCGACTAATTGATTGGGTATGACCTCATCGCTTTCTATTCGATATGCGTGACCCTGTTTTCAAAGACACGCAGTTAAAAAAATAATCACCCTCGAAAGAGCTGTGTCTCGGACCCTCAGCCTGGGAACAAGGTTTGCTGGATACCCGTCGGTATTTCGGTGGCGAAAGATTTCCCCCACCCAGAAGGCTACTCTGGGCGTTAAGTCGTCCACACACATATACAGTAATTGCCTATGGAAGAGAATTGGTCGCGTTTCTATTTCAGCGTCCCACATGTCCGCCATGGTACTGATGATGCAACCCAACCACAGGAACCGGAACCGCAGTGCTCGCGCTAATCCGCAGCACCGCGGCGCTACTGGAGCGCTAACAAGGCGCTACTGAAGCGCTAGCAAAGCGCTACAAAAGCGCTAATCGCGCGCTATATTAGAACTAAGTCACGCGCCTGAAGCGCCACATGAGCGCTCCTTGGTGCGCTCACGTAGCGCTAACTTAGCGCTCCGCTGTATGTGTGAACAGGCCATTACAGACCCAAGTGGTGCTAATCAACGTCAAATTCAAAATTGGCGAGCAATTATTATCACTCGGAAAGCTTTTTTCCCACGCTGATGACAGTCACATTTGAACAGCTAGCGCTTGTTTCACATTTGCACACGTATTATACATTTAACACTAATTAGAACACACATGACACACACACACAACAAACACACGACGACACGCTAATCCAATCGCTGCCCCCAAAGGCTACCTCTGCGCCTTTTATATTGATCCTTTCAAAGAAGTCTTTTGTCAGTGACCACCTCGTCCGTGAACGATGCTACAAATATGGTGCTGCTTTCGCACCAGTACTGTTATCCAATATTGGTTCTAGACATTCCAAGGAATGTTATCTCTTACTAAGAAGTAAAGGTACACACAGTAATTATTTGCGATAGTCTATAAAACAGCGTCCCCATAGGTTCCCAACAGCCATGTTCTCACCACCCCGCATAGACTGCCCCACTTTGCGAGTGCGCGTCTCCGTGGCAGCCACATGGTCGCTTCCGAAAAAAGTTATATTTAAAGACTACAAAAAAAAAAGACCTTTCGTGTTTTAGGAAACGTTATTAACAAGTGCTACGTAGCTATTTTCATCCCAGTTAAAACCAAAACGAAAATATAAATACTTCCAAAAAACGCAAAAGGGAACGACGTTGGTCAAAAGCCGCATGGCGGGTGCAGCAACGATGGCTGCGCTCGCGGCCATCGTCGATGTGTGTCCAATGAAAAGCGTAGGTAGCGCTGAATTAGTACACAATTTCGCACACCTACTGGCCTTTGAAGTGGAAATTAAACACCAATTGTACTTCGTTGTGTGAAGTAAAACTGTATGAAGGTGCTCGTGTGTTTGGGCCAAGATCGTCTTTTTATGGTGCAACTTTATTCTACTCCCCGCCCCCTAAGTGACCAAGAAAACCCAGATTACAATAAGGCGTGGCCTTTTTCCTTATACAAAAACTACAAAAACGTTGTAACAGTTACCTTCCTTTCTCAGAAAAGAGGCATAACATGATGTGTGATCTGGTTGACCTCGCACCAGCGCGAGCCTCATACCCTTGACAACACTTCGGCCTCTCGTGAACTTCGAGCGGGAACGCACAGCCAAATTGAAAACAACGAGATCGTGCTGAGAGCTTGGAATCCCAAAAAGAGACGCCTTGTACTTCTTTTGTCCTGTGAGTGGCCATATGTTCCGCTCAGTGTCAACCTCAGCAATTCTGTTTGGCGAGTCGGAGACGCGAATGGGTTGCACGCCCATCGCTTGAGCAGAGATGTCGAGGTTTGAGAGGAGCAGACCAGCGAAACGGCATTCTGATGCAAACGGCGTCACTGCTCGTTTGGCCACCCACGCGGGGTGGAGCAGCTGCTGCGTTCCGTCTCCCGCCGGCCGAGGGACCCGTCCGCTTCGGTCCCGTGATTGATAATGGCGAGACCCCCGGGATCCAGACAAGTGGACGACGCGACGCGCGTCTACAAGTGCGTGACCAAACTTGGGGCTGGAAAATCAGCCTGAGTGATGGATACTAGAAAGGCACTCGTGCACAGGTAAAGGACGAACGACTGAGGAGGTTAGTCAACTTACATCAAGTTGTCAGCGAGAACAATACAGGACTGCCCAATGAACATACCAGTTCTTGTCCATGCAGCCTGATGTCGGCTTCATCGGAAAACAAGACTTGAATGATTTGACAGAATCTCACGCATGGTATGACTTAATATTGTATCAAATATTAGGAAACAATATAAGATGATATGATCGCGTATAAAATAATCTGACAAGCGATAGCCTTATTTCTGAGTGCGGATGCAGGCGATGCTTAACACACATATGCGTTTGAGTGCGTTCGACCGCGCGGCGTCTTGAAACGAAAGCGAGTCGCAGGCACATCTGTGTTCCGTACGAAGCGTTGAATTCAATTCAAGGAGTAGTTTGGCACGCGATTTTGGAAGCGGAAATGCTTTGGTTTCTCGCAACTGCAACGCGGTCAGACACACTCAAACGCTCTCAAACGCAACCGTGTGTAGGGGCCTTTCGTTGACTGGCCAATTTAAATTCCACATTTGCGTTGTGCGATATCTTGTACCTCACGTCTTGCACCTCACGTTTTTTTTTTTTAAAGTTGCTGTCCCCTGGGGGAAAGCAACCCCGTTTCAAGATCTTGCCGCTTAGGGGAAGGAGTAAACGCAGTGCGTCCAAGAGGCAAGACTGTGCATTATTACAATGCAAGAAGGCTTGGATCTACAAGGTGACTTCTACTTACAAGGAATGTAACGGAGTGCGACCTAAAGTGTCGTTAATGATGCACTGACAGTACCGCAGTATAATTCTGTCGGCGTGTAACACGATAAAGCAAACTACCGCTGTGAACTGAATATTTAAAGTGTTTGGTATCGAGGTTTTGGGAAACAGCCTGGTTCTTTAGGGAGTCAGACCAACTTCAGAACCGTTCGGCCATAAAAATAGGAAAAAAAACAACAACATCGTGACCATTTCATTTGCAAGTGTACCGTTCCGCCGAAGGCCTCCGACGTCATGTGCGGTAGAAATTTCAGTACAAACGCAAAGAGCAAAACAAAAATCACTCAGAGCTTCTAGGCGTGTGCGGGCAACGAAAAATAACAGTTGTTTCGACAGTAGAGACGGGAGTTGAATATCACAGGCCTCGATGACCAAGTTCAGTGGAGACAATGGCTGCCCTTGTCTCCACTGCACTCGTCGAATGCGTTCGAATGCGAACGCCAAACGCCAGTCGCCAGCGTTCCGATGCGTTCGACGAGTGCAGTGGGGACGAAGGCAGCTAGCTTTAACTCTGCCCACTAATCCTTCCAACGAGAGCTCGGCGTACTAACGTTCCCCGCGTGCTCTCGTCTTCTTCTCTCTCTCAGGTCCTCGGTGCACAATCCGCGGACAATACATGTTGTTAAGCTGAAATTTTACCCTTTCCGGTCTATCTACAGATGCGTAATATACAATGATTTTTTCCTTTTTTTTTTCCTAGGTCGTTCACTGTGATAAGGCATGAATGATTTTATGAATGACAAAGTATATTGATGAAGATTTACATATTATACAAGCTCCTTCGTGAGCTACAACAGACGGCACTTGTCAAGGTGTGCTGCTTATGATTATTTTACGTTCGGATTCACTAAGTGCGGACTATGCACGGCGTGCTGGGTATGCTCCGGATGCGGACTACAGTCGGCAAAACAAGTTAAAAATATCGCTACTCGTCACTTGCTTAAAAAAATAACCTAGTACGTTACTCGTCAGTGCGATTTAAAAGGAACGCCTTGGATCAGCTTGAAATGCACGCGTTATTTTCTGGTTACCCCGAATGTGTCATTTGTATAAAGCGGTAGCCGTGGATACTGACACCATGGATACTAACACACCCTGCGCATATCTTTCCGTTGTCTATCTAGCGTTTTCTCGTTGTGAAAATTACAGGCACAGGACCGAGCGGGGGTGAGAACTATAGTTTAGGTACTTGTGTTGCCCACGTTCCCTTCAATAAGTAACTAAATACCGCGAGTCGTTATTTAAAAATAAAAGAACGGTATTTGTTCCTCTTTTTTAAAAGTAACTGGGTTGTTACTTTGTTACCTGGAAAAGTAAAGGCTCGTTGTCACACGTCGGTTGCATGCGACTGCGTCCGTACTCCGTTGCAACCGGAGCGACCGGAACAACCGCTCTGCGCCGCGCGTACACACACTTGCAACCACTGCAACAAGCGCAGCGGGTCGTCAGCACGGCGACCGCTTCTACGCCGCCGTTAGCTGTTTCAGCGGTGCCTCTAAAAAGGGGACGCACTTCCACTCAATGCCGTAGCAGAATATGGACAGACAGTTTTCTATAGCCTAAAGCTTTAACATTATTTTTTTTTTCATGATAGGCTTGCAGGGTACAGTGGATGAAAAAAAGAAAAGAAGATGCAGTACGCCGTCTTGGACGATCAAGACTCTAATACACGACTTTGCCTATAGTACAAATCTCGCCACACGCCTTTTCTACGATTATAATAGACGATGTAATATTAGCAGTGATATAGCACTGTAAAAATATGATTTTGTGATCAGATAGACGTTGCGAGCGTTCAAGATTGCTAACACTAATCACTTTTCTACGGTGATGAAAACGCGTGAAAATTCGCATCCTTTATACGGTACGCGCCAGTAATACCTTGAACTTGAGCACACGCATGAAATGGGCCAAATAAGAAATCCGGGTGATGTTCGAGGACACAAATGCTTAGAAAGCACCACCGTAGTCGAAGTAAACAAACACGCCGGCACGGGCGTTTCTGCTGTCTTGAGACTGCCGCCACGACATCGCCGCAGGAATAGGTGGATCTTCCCTTCTGGTACGTGCTGGATTATCATAGCGACACACGACGAAAATTCACAGTCAAGGATAGCGCTTTTACGCGAAACGATGAGCTTTCACCACGCCGTCCACGTCGACGATCACCACCGACGCCATGTTTGCAGATAGAAAGAGCCCGGCACGACCAGCATGCAACGCGCGCGACCAGTTCTCCTCGACCTGTGATTGGTCTGTCGTTGCGGTTGTTTCGGTTGTTTCCTACGCAGCGGAAAAAGTTTGTCTCGCTCCAACTCCTTGCGACGTGAACGGCACGTGCGTGCGTCCCTCCGTCGCTATGGCAACTGACGGTTGTAGACCCTTGCAACGGTCGTTTCAGCTGTTCCCGTCGTTGCGGTCGCTACGGACGCATGTGTGTGAACGGGCCTTAACTGGGTATAAATAACACGTTTCTTGTAACGTGCCATATACAAGCCAGGTGCTGAGTGTCGGGTAGCTTTTTTGTCTTACAGAGATTCGCATAACCATGTCATGAAGAAACTGACTTTCTTCTTTTTACTTCAGTTAATTTTTTGATACAAAAGTAACTGTCTACTAACTTTAAAAAAATAATTAGAAAGGCTTTTGGACTCAATTATTTACAATAAAAACTGACTATTTGCGTGCAAGTGCTCTCACCTCTGCAGTGGCGACTTTCCCTGCCGTTCTGATCGGTCGCTCAATCAGCGGGTGCCCCGACCACATCCAGACTCAATGAGCAAGGATTCACACAAACGGAGGGCGAGACAAACTGCTTCAGCGCAGTAAGGGGCCCCAAGTTCGGTAGACAGCCGGCGGAAGATTCCCCAGCCGAAGGGGGTCGGACCTGCAGGTTAGCCTCCAGTGGCAGAATGATGGTCAAAACTTGATATTTGGGAATCCAAACGTTCAAGCCTCCCTGTGGTCCTTAGGCGTCTGCTGATATTGAGTTTATCAGCATTCTTGGGTCATCTTGGCAATATCCCAGAGCGTTTTTCTAGCACCAGCGAACTGGCTAGCAGCCGAAATTGGACATGAGCATCACAATGGTCAGCAGCCATGTACGCAAACACGACACTCAGAGTGATTTATTTTTCATGAAGATAATTCCTAAATATAACCGTTCTTTTTTTTTTTTTTTTTGATGCGGCCGGAAACCCTACACAGGAAGGGCGTGCAGATTTTCAATCGTTGTAGTGCGAACAGTGCGTCTTCGTTAATTTCAGGTATTTCAATGGAGTGGCATGGCATGATGTCTTATGAAGTCTACACACGGGTGCGCCGGGAGGACAGTAAAGCGGAAGACGGAGTCATACAAAGCCGCAGATACCGCACGTCATTGTGCTTTCTCTCTCCCCTTCTGGTTATACCACCCCATCAGATTGTCGCCATTCGACTGTCACCTTCACCACAATCTCGTCTTACGGGACCTGTTTTTCTTCTTGAAGATCACACTACAAGGAGGTAATTTTAAAGCCACACGATCAGCTTACAAATACGTCGTTATCATCAAGGGAGCAACTCCCGAGTAATTCCTACTCGTTGGGAGACGCGCCGCCTCGTCAGCAAGCTCATGCCGGTCCTGCTCGGAGTCATAGGGCGACGGGAAGGACGTTGTCCCCGGGGAGGAAGGGAGGGACATATCCTCCTAAGCAACCCCGCTCGCTGCTTTCAACTTCTTTTGATCCGCTCCGGAACTGCGGGCAAATATTCGCCGGTCATCTTCACATAAACGCACTGGGAATAGCAGCGCGCCCGACGTTCCGCCAGGCCTCGTTTAAGGCGCTTCGCTTTTACCTGCTCCGAATGCTTCAGGCTCGCTCGCCCACCAATGCTCCGCATACTGCACTGCAGTGTGAGGCAGGGGACCTGACCCAAGCGACACCGCGGAGAGTATGCCTGTTCGGTTTTATATTATTTTTTGTTAGTTGGATTTACGCTTCTGGCTTGCTAGACGCGCTTCTCCCGACTCGTGGCGCCAAGGCAGAAAGAAGAGAACGGTATACGGGCTGGCCCCCGGCCTAACCGTAATGAGCACAGGTGGTGTGGAGAAATAAAACAACTAAATTACTCGCTGATCTGCCACTTGTGTTACATCAGATTCTACAAGGCTGATGAATTCTAGATTATATTTCGACAACCAGAGCACGTTCGTTTTCTCGCCTAGGTTCGCGCCGTCGTCGCCGAATAATGCACTTGAACACAAAACTGTCAAAGATGCAGCGATGTCAAAGTTGCGCTTATTTAAAGTGCCGCACAAATGAATAAAGACATGTTCCGCGGGAGAACATGTAGCGAAAAGTGGGGAGCGGGAAGTTAGCGCTTTCAAAGTAATGAGGCATTTGCCTGCAAAAAAAGAAAAAAAAAAGCAAAAAAAATAATATTAATATTAAAAAAATTTCAACCTTCCTAAAGTTACTCGATAGGGTAAGCCTTTCCACTTTGGTGAAGAAGGAAGACCAGCGAAGCTCTACTATGGTGGCACGACCTCAAGGACGACTTGTCGGACGACGTCTAGAACGACGTCTAGGACGACCTCAAAGACGACGTCTAGGACGACCTCAAGGACGACTTCTGGGACGACCTCGAGGACGACGCCTAGGACGACCTCAGGGACGACGTTTAGGACGACCTCAAGGACGACACCTAGAACGACCTCAGGGACGACGTCTAGGACGACCTCAAGGACGACGTTTAGGACGACCTCAACGACGACTTCTAGGACGACCTTGAGGACAACGTCTAGGACTACCTCAAGGACGACTTCTCGGACGACCTATCGGACGACCTCTCGGACGACGTCTAGAGAAATTCAGCCTTTCCTTTCTGGTTTTCACCAGAGTGGAAAGGCTGGAAAGGTTGCCGCCATCTATGAGTGATGGCGGCAACCAGATAACCGGCAAGCCGTTTGTCTGGTTGCCGCCGTCGCTCATAGATGGTGGTAGCTGTCCAGAGTTTTGCGTCGACATTTATTTGGTGATGGACACGAAACTGGGGAAACTAGCCCTTAACAGCTCCGCTGTAAAAAAAAAAAAAAAAAAAAAAAGATTAGACACAGATAAAGTTATAAAATTTTGCTCCAACCAAAATTTGAAAGGCAACCCGACGTTTCAAAACCAAAAAACTCGGTTTCTTCTTCAGGGGTGACTGAAGGCACGCGAGACAGCAGCAGCTCATAACCTCTTCGTCTTCAAAAAAGAAAAGAAAAGAAAAGAAAAGGAAAAGAAATTAAAAAAGGATAAAATAGGAAAATGAAAAATTGTAAAATAACGTATTAGTTATGGAGAGGGAAGAAATTAAAAAAAAAGGTGAAAAGAGGAAAATGAAAAATTGTAAAATAACTTATTAGTTATGGAGACGGTCATCTATGACCGTCTCCATAACTAATAAGTTATTTTACAATTTTTTCATTTTCCTCTTTTCTCCTTTTTTAATTCCTTTTCCTTTCTTTTCTTTTCTTTTTTGAAGACGAAGAGGTTAGGAGCTGCTGCTGTCTCGAGTGCAATGTCGCCATGTTCTGGCAGACTAATCTTTTGCTGTATAAACAACTAAATGACTTTTGTCACCCCTGAATCAAAAACCGGGTTGGTTATGAAACGTCGGGTTGCCTTTCAAAGTTTGGTTGGAGCTACAATTTCGAACTTTAACTCTCATCCAACCAGGCAGACTTCTGCCGAATATGTTTACTTTCAAATGATTAGGCACACTGATGCCATCTTCTCCATGGGCGATAGTGAGTATGTTTCCAATCGTCTACCTGTGCAAAACGTTGACGAACACCATCGCCACTGAGCAATAAGTACATTGTAAACAGACATGAGGCTCACGACTTCTGTTTTATACACGACTCTACGGCCACGTTCAGAACGTGAACACAAATACAAAAAACGGAAGCACCTCAAATCAGCCAGCAGTCACAGACTTAAATCTTACCGGCAAAAAAAAAAAAAAAGAACTAAGAGAAACAGACGGCTATCGCGTCGACACTGGGAAAAAGAGCGATATAGGACACGTAGAAAATAAAAAAATATGCGGGCGTTCATCTGAGCTTCAACGACGATGTGTGCGCAGATGGCCACACAGGCTGTGAAGGACCGCTTTGTTCCGTCGAAAGGTCAGCCGAGGTCTTCTCGTCCTCGGAAGGCAGGCCCGCGCGGCAGCGAAGCCTTCCGGATAAACTTTGAGCAACATTTTACAGCCGCCCGCGCGTGTGGTGACGGACGCGGGACTTGTAACTTTTACGATAAGGCTTTTAGGAACTGTATAGCGCATACGCTGCTGCACGGAGCGGACATTTGCCAAGAAAGCCTCCTTCAACCACCGGAAGAAAAAGCTGTAGACTTTTAACGCGAGTCTCACGACGACTGAGCGATTTTATTGTTATCTTTATTGCCGAGTGGCTTTAAAAGAGAACGGGGTCATGGGCGTGACGGATCCGACGCGTTTTACGGCTTTGTATCTCTGAGGCGATCCATCGATGCATTGTGACGAATTCGCGAGGGCCTTTTGTTGTCTCTGCTGATTTTGTGACCGGCTCGAGCAGATTCCAAGCTCCCGGTTCAGTGGACTGATGAAGTGGTCGGCAACGCGGAGCGGACAGCTCGAATCACTACGATGCATCGTGTACGATGTCGGGACGCCTTCTCGCTGACTATACAGTGTGCGGGGGAGGCTCGACAACATCACTTACGGCAGCCGCCCGTGATCTATCGCCAGGTAAATTTTCTCGGTGGTGTGAATGTAGTGGGTAGAGTCCAGGCTCGTCCATTCGTGAAGCGAGTGATAGTGGGGACGATAGTTTTGAGGAGAAAGAATCGACTAAAAATTTGGGTCTAATGCCTCGTGTTAAGCGCTTCCCAACGGATATTTTACTTCTAATGCGAGCATTTATAGCTCGTTACGAATCATCAAGCTTTGTGAAAGATGAGCCTAGCTGTCGTTCTACCGCGTGAATAAAATGAGGCCTAAGACTTAGTATAGGCGTTATTTGAAAATAAAAATTTAGTGGCGCGCAAGTAGCGCTGCGTTGAGCATAAATTAGCCTTACCGCCAACCAATTGTTTCTATTGGCAGTTTGGGTTTCATTTATTTTTTGACGAAAAGTGTTGCACGTTATTATCTTGATTTTCGTTTTTTTTTTTTTTTATAAAATAAAGGTAGTCCATGTATTTTTTAATATTTTCAGGCTTCATCCTTCATCATTGGGCTATTCTTTTTCACACTCTTGCCCCCCCCCACCGCCCCTCCGCCTTTTCCAAATATTGCCGTAGAGTGATTGTTTAAACAGCAACCAACAACTATGCAGCAATAAGTTTTGAATGGCATGTAGCGGTCGCAGTTCCGATGAGATTTAAGACGAAGTTTCGGCGTATTTATATTTCGCAAGGATTCTCCAGATATCACCAACGGTAATGACTCGTTCAACGGAATACGAAGGCTTCTCAAGCCAATTACAGGATTAAAAGTAATGACTTCTCTCCGATAGCCTCATGAAGCGGAACAGAAGCATTTCTATTTCTAACCTCAATTTCGTGCGACCCTCCGAGCTGTCGAAGCAGGAGCGCGGCAGCTGGAAAGAGGCGAGGTGCCAACAAACCAACGGATTGAACGTTTCCAAACACGACAAGCAGCCACACGGACGAAGGTGAGAGGGCCCAGCATAACAAAGTGGTCTTTCCCGGCTGTTTAATGGTCGTAATCAAAATCGCACGTCGAAGGCCGGCGGAAACAGCGGCGAGCTTTTAGCACCCATCGTGGAGAATAATTGGGGGCTCGGAGATTACACGCTCACGAGTAACAGAGCCATTTTGCCGGCAGCGTTTAGTTTTACAGCTTAGCCCATCTCATCATCGGACTCGTTAGAACGCAAAAGATTAATAGCGGCAAAAAAAAAAAAAACAACAAAAAAACAACGGCAATAACATTAAATAAATAATAATGCAACAACAATAACGTTAAAAAAAAAATAATAAACGCTTTTACTGTGCTCCCTCAAACCATCATTTCACTTTTTATGTGTCGTATCCTGGCCATTTTTCTTTTATGTTTCACCGTAATTGCGACCTGTTTTCATCTGCCTGAGTGGTGCGACTAGGAGGTGTGAGCCGCCCGTAAACAAATTCATTGTTCATTGTAACTGCGTTGTGCATTACATACGTTGTACAGTTGATTGATACGAGCAAAATACTAAACCTTCTTAAAGATGGTTTAGTGAACTGCGCACAGGAACGGGTCCTTCGAGAAAAATTCGGCCCGAGCATCCTCGCTTCCCAACGTCCCTCTTCCTTTCCTAAAGGAATACCGCTAAAACTAGAACTAGGTTTAGACAGTTTTCAACACTTCTGTTCTTACGAGTTCATGCCCACCGTTCTTTAAGTTCTTTCTAAAGTCACACTCTCGTGATATCGCCTCGCACGTCACTGCACAGGTCCTCTGAAACGGGGTATATACGTGCTCATCTACCCGGAAAGAACGGGTGCCGAATTACCGGGAAAATTAAGACAGTAAATTCGGTGCTAGCCACGCCATGTGGTTCGAAAGTATCCTTCAAACTTTCGCGACAAAAAAAAAAAAAAAAAAAGAAAGTAAATTTGCTTCAGCGTTTACCCGTCACCCGCGCCTCACGCTCAGCGGTCGTGGTTCCCCGATCTAAGCAGCCATTGCTTTTCATAAGGCATTAATCCGGCGTAAGAAGAAAACGGGGCGCATTGGCGCCATTAGCGCCGCATCGTGCACTATAATAACGGGGCTCTTTGGGTTACATAAATCCCCCGCAGCGGTGGAATGCAGCCCCTGCGTCCACGCCGCAGAAGCCTCCGGCCGGGATCGGGAAGGAGGAGCCCCGGGAATATTGAATTAGAACAAATGGAAGAAGCGTGTAGCCACCGTCACCCGCGAGGAAGGCGTGCAGTGGCGGCGGAGAGGGCGGCCTTCCGGCGTGAAGGTGTCGACCGACTGCGTCACGCTCCGCGTGGCGGCGGGGGTTCAAAGGAGCACGCTCGTCCCATCGGTCACGATCTCGGCGTTCGTTTTGAGCGGCAGGAAATCGGCGATGGAGGTTGCGCATGATCGCCCCTTTCCTTGCTTGCTCGGTTGGCTTCTTCCGTTGGCGACGATACAGCCTACGTTTTATTTACCGTGGTCACCACCGGAAAAGGGTGCGAGTGCATACGCCTCTGACCGTATACCCCCGTGTCGATTCTGTGTTTCGTGGTGATTCGCGGGATGTTCGCAGATTGTTCGCTCAGCGCTTTCTACATGTCGTGGGCACATTTAGAATGCAGAATGTTGAGAAAATTCTTAGAACACCTAGAGCTCGAGCTCGTTGTATATATAATAGGGAGTTTTAGAATAACGTATGCAATAGCGCACGCTAGCGCTACATTTAAAGTTTCAGTTAGCGCACGCTACGTAGGAGAGTTTTAGAATAGCGTTTCTCCGCCGCGACGTTAAAGCCCAAGCATCGTCACAATTTTTATTTCACACACGAAATGCTGTAACATGAGAAAAAAAAAAGATTTTTTTTTTTCGTCCAGAGTAACATTTTAGATTTGTTTAAACATGAAATGCGACGCGAGCGGTCGACCGGTCGTGTCCGCCTGCGTCGCCTCGGCAAGAGAGGTCTAGTGTACTGACCTTCGCACAACGTAGCTTCACCGAGAAATGTTCGCGCGTCGCAAGCATCAAGTTGCCGGTGATCGTTGCCCACCTTACGGGTTTCCCAAACCGAGTGCGATGTCTTCCCGTACTAAAAATCGCAGTCGCGAGGATGCCGCCGACGTCGCGCTCACGACGCCACCAAAGCGGCCGCAGCCATGGTAGCCATGGTCCTGGGAGCCGCCATTCTTTAACTCTGCTCGTCTTGGCTTTAGCCAAATTCTCATTACAAATCCACCTTGGAGGAGCGTAAGGACTCTTTGCGTACGCACTCAATTTCCGAAAAATAGCATCCGCTAAAATAGCGCACGCAAAGCGCAAAACGTGGTTAGTGTTCGGTGCATGCTCAGTGGCGACGACGCTATTCTTTGCGTACGCAAACCTTTAGCGTGCGCTATTCTAAAACTCCCCAATATACACTATTTTATGTGTTCACAAATATGGCGGCTCACACTGCGAATCAGAGCCCGATGGTCGGCCGTTCGCATCGTTCGGGAGCTTATTGATACCGAAAAACTGTGCGCGAAAAACGCATACACGTTGCAATGGACGCGCTCTTACTAAGAAGTAACGGTACACACAGTAATTATTTGCGAGTCTAAAAAACAGCGTCCCCATAGGCTCCCAGCATCCATGTTCTCGCTTCCCCGCATAGCTTCCCCACTGTGCGCATGCGCGTCTCCGTGGCAACCGCATCGTCTCTTGCGAAAAAAACAAAAAAACAAAACAAAAACAATTAGAATACAAAAAAAACACAGAATGAACCTTTTTTTTGTCTTTGGAAACGTTTTTAAAACGTTCTATGCGGCTATTTTCATCCCAGTTAAACCAAAAAGAAAATATAAACGTTTTCAAAGCACGTTTCGAAGCATGCAAAGGGGAAGGACGCCAGGACAACGGTCAAAAGCCGCATGGCCAGTGCATCAACAATGGCGGCGCTCGAGTCAGCGCTGACTTCCACGACGTGCTGGAACAGAGGCTACGATCGCTATAAAGTGAGCTCCAACCCTTAAACATGGCCCCTCCTGCAATTTTTGATGCTACGATTGTCTGTGGATACCTCCCCCTGCGTTCCGAAACAGTAAGTGCGTCGCTAACGCTGGCCATCGGCGATGCAGCAGACGCTGCCATCTTGTCCGCGCGTCTTTTGCTCCCGCACTGTTGCTCCCGCGCGCCTCTCGCTGCTTTTGCTCCCCGCGCCCCTCTGTTAGTTCCGGTCGTGTGCAGTTAGCCCTCAGCGTTTGCGCACGGTACGCAGCTCGAACCAGATGGTCTCTTCGGGGAGCAAATGGGAGTTCAGAGGACCGAATGCTACCGTTAGTCCTTTGAGACCATCTTTTTTCTTAGAGTGTATAATAGGGAGTTTTAGAATAACGTATGCAATAGCGCACGCTAGCGCTACATTTAAAGCTTCAGTTAGCGCACGCTACGTAGGAGAGTTTTAGAATAGCGTTTCTCCGCCGCGACGTTAAAGCCCAAGCATCGTCACAATTTTTATTTCACACACGAAATGCTGTAACTTGAGAAAAAAAAAGATTTTTTTTTTTTTTTCGTCCAGAGTAACATTTTAGATTTGTTTAAACATGAAATGCGACGCGAGCGGTCGACCGGTCGTGTCCGCCTGCGTCGCCTCGGCAAGAGAGGTCTAGTGTACTGACCTTCGCACAACGTAGCTTCACCGAGAAATGTTCGCGCGTCGCAAGCATTAAGTTGCCGGTGATCGTTGCCCACCTTACGGGTTTCCCAAACCGAGTGCGATGTCTTCCCGTACTAAAAATTGCAGTCGCGAGGATGCCGCCGACGTCGCGCTCACGACGCCACCAAAGCGGCCGCAGCCATGGTAGCCATGGTCCTGGGAGCCGCCATTCTTTAACTCTGCTCGTCTTGGCTTTAGCCAAATTCTCATTACAAATCCACCTTGGAGGAGCGTAAGGACTCTTTGCGTACGCACTCAATTTCCGAAAAATAGCATCCGCTAAAATAGCGCACGCAAAGCGCAAAACGTGGTTAGTGTTCGGTGCATGCTCAGTGGCGACGACGCTATTCTTTGCGTACGCAAACCTTTAGCGTGCGCTATTCTAAAACTCCCCAATATACACTATTTTATGTGTTCACAAATATGGCGGCTCACACTGCGAATCAGAGCCCGATGGTCGGCCGTTCGCATCGTTCGGGAGCTTATTGACACCGAAAAATTGTGCGCGAAAAACGCATACACGTTGCAATGGACGCGCTCAAACGCTGCTCTGGATGTGCCCGTGACCACGGTGGGACGGAAAAAGGCACGTCTTAATTAAAAGCTTTCCGCATTACTTTAGCGAGCAGTGAAGCGCAGTAAAAATTATTCGCCTCGAAATTCGATCGGCACGGCTCATCTGGTGAAAAGCAGAACTACACTTTGTTTTACATTTATCTGGAGCAAAACGAATCCTATGGGCGCGAGGCCGAAGCCATGGGAGGCACCATTGCAGCCTGCGCCAGTGCTCGCGCACTGGAATCAACTGCTATGAGCTCGTGCTCTTTACCCTTGCCCGTGCTCTGTGCCGTTATGCTCCGTTTACCCTGAAGCTGAAGCTAGAAGCCCCTCCTTCAGCGCGAGCTTTCTGCCCTTGCCATCACGAGTGTAAACGCGCAGGCACGCGCAATCAAGACACTGCGGAAGCCGGCGAGCTCGTGCTGAAGGCGGAGCTGTGGATGCTTTGTCTCCACCCGCATTGTGAACAGAGGAAATCACAACGTGCCTCATAGAGATACGTGGATAAACAAGAGCACGATTCCCCTAAATTCAATCTTTTCTCGAGGCAAATAGCCGTGATACTACAGCCAAGAAAACCATTGGTCGTGTGAGGGCCGAGAGCTCGCACATCTGCCTTTTGAGCATTCTTTCTCGATAGTGTTGAGAATTGACCTTTTTCATAGTTTGGCCACGATCGTGGCGCACCCTCGCGGGAATCGCTCGAAACACTTTTGGGGGCTCCGGGACCGTCTCTCCGTCTTCCGCGCCAGGCCTGGCGTGTCTCCCGGTTCATGTCTTTGCGTGTGTTCTCTGGTGGCGTTGTTCCGTCTTTCACCATTCTGAACGTGTATTTCTGTCCTCGTTTCGCGTGCATATTTTCTTCGAAATGGCTGAGGACGACCTGGGGCCCTGATCTGAGCACTTGGCGAAAAAGTCGGTGAGAAATACGGCAGCTGTGATTGGCAGGTGCCAAAGTCAAGTGCGACATCGGCCAATCGCAGCCGCCGATTTTCTCGCCGACTTTTTCGCCAAGTGTCCAGATTAGGGCCCCTGGAGGATTAACAAAAGTCACTGTTTATGATATAGAGAGAATCTCGTTCGTTTTTATACCTTCAAGGATGGACAGACCGCCGACGTCGCATCGGTTCACCATCGACTCGGAGTCACTTAATCGTCACTTCGGTGTCGCGTCTTTTCAAGCAACTAAAGAAGGAGTCGGCTTTCAAGGCAGAGTCGCAGAGTGTTATGTGAGGAAAGTAGTGGTGACCAGTTTCGATACCGACTCAACCATTCCCCTTTTGCGGAGCTTGTGAGCTCCATTTATGAGGCCAGGCCACTACAAACAGCTGATTTTGCTCTCCTTGATCGCTTAATTAAGTTATTGAAGCTTATTGCGTCCGTCACTTCGCCGTCCCGTGTACCGCGCGAGCGCGCGGAATATCGCCGTATTCGGGAATGTCTAAACAAACTCGGACGGTGTGAAATCCGGGCGGTCTTGATATCGCAAAGGCTTGCCTGCACCGTCAAAAAGTAAGGAACGGTATGTTAGAAACAATCTCTCTTCGAATTCGGCACGTTTACGAACCTTCGAAAAGTGGGTCTAGCAAACAGGGGAGTTTACGGTTGGTTGCCAAGGCATTCCATCGTGGTTCTGTCTCCGTAAGGCTTAAATTCGTTTCGCACGCTTTAAATGCTGTGCCAGTGTCTGATATCTTTTGTGTTTTCTCTTCACTTTTAACGTGGCAAGACGCGAATGTGTATAGCGCACGCTTGGAGAACGGAAAGCTTTATCTTGTTATTCTTTACTTGAGAACCGGCTATGGAATGATTACGTCACACAACCGCGTGTGCACATTCACTGTTAACGGAAATATAGTCAGAGTGCAGGCGAACTGGTGTAAGTTGAACATGATGGTAAACTTGATATCCGAATACATGGAAGGAGAGAACATTGAGGACAGGGCGGAAACAGGACTTCTTTCAAGAAGTGCTTCCTTGATGTTTTATCCCTTCATGTATTCGTATCTATTCATCAACACACTTGTTTTCAGTTATTAAACCTGAGACTGGGGTAGCAAAATGAAAACGCAAAGGAAGAACAGGCAACGTCTCAAGAGACGTTGCCTGTTCTTTTTCTGTCTCCTTTTACGTTTTCGTTTTCCTAACCAGTTTCAGGTTTGCCATCATGTTCACATTTACTGTATTTTAGTTAAAATCAGAATGTCCCGCCATCACACTGATGACCCAGCCACCCAACACGGAAGATTCGCGTCCTAGGCTTTAGAAAGCAGGGCAAAAAGGGCGGGGTGTTTGACATCGGGTACTTTCGTGCACCACCCACAAAAGGCTGCTGAAACTCTATAAAATCTTGCGTTTGAATCATTTTTGCTGTTATTTGTGCAACCTATAGCTGCATGGTGGTGAGGCATGACGACTATGAAGCCTAGCCGCGAGAAAAGCGGAGGAGTCGAGCCTAACTAAGCACTGTCCGAGCGACCGAGCGGACGAGAGAGCCTCCAAAAATGGCGCCTTTCCCTTTCCTCCCCTCTCCCAGAGTCGGCGCATGCGCCTAGCGATCTCTGAAAAAGGTCAATTATAGAGGTCTGCGCGGGCCGATATTTACGAGCCCGGCCCAGCCCGGCCCGCTTTCATTTGGTCCCGGGCATGCTGGCGACCCGCTATCTATTTACGACAGCCGACCCGGCCCGGCCGGCCCGACACTATAATTTTCACGTGCCCGCTGAGGTCCGCTCTGTTTTTGCCCATGAAGCTCAGCACAGAAGTTGCACGACATTGAAAACTCGATTGCCACTACTACACATGTTGACAACGGTACGCCATAGTCAATGCGTGCAATAAGAATCCTTTTTTTTTTTTCTGATATTATTAGTTGGACCATTCGTAAGGCTTCATCCCCATCGTCCTTTCTTGTGACTAAATCCGCGTATCGAAAAGGACGAAAAAATAAAAAATGACAAGGAACTGCAGACAAAACCATGAAAAAAAGTTGAAAAGGAAGGGTCGAGACAAGTTTGGACAAAAGATGAACAAAGTACTAAATTGCCAACTTCCGCTGTGCAGCGCGAAAACGAAAAACAAAATACCGCTGTTTTTTGCGGTGGTGTGCAAGAAATTGGTTAGGAAAAGTACCCCCGAGAAATCTGCTTCGCCGGAAGCGGATTCACGCGCGCACTCGTACGTACAGATTGGTTACGTCTGCGAGGTGCGCATTTTGTAGGCGTATATTGGCGTATATGTGTGTGGGTGTGCCTCATAGGGAGAAACGACTGTCCGACGACGGCGGCACCGGCGACGAAAATGAGCGCCGCGTCACTGGTGCTCTGGAAAAACAGTCAGTGCACACACTCCAAAGCGTAAACAAACAAACAAGCAAACAAACACACACGCACACGCACGCACGCACGCACGCACGCACGCACGCACGCCGCACGCACGCACGCACGCACGCACGCACTGCACACGCGGGCGCACGCGCACGCACACACACACACACACACACGCGCGCGCTTTCAACATTTGGGTTTCCCTCACTATGGTGTCATCTCCCCTCGCCCCCCAAACAACCTTTAAAAAAATGTACTAAAAGAAAAAGATGGTCACGACCGGTTTGGCTTGTTTCAGCCCGCTTTCTAGACTTGAATGTGAGGCCAGTGGGCGGCCCTGGCCCTTCATGGCTGTAACTATGATCCCCGAGCCCGGCCCGCGGGCCGGCTCGGCTCGCGGCCCGTGGGCTGACCCGTACCCGTGCAGACCTTTTATTGCTTGATCCTCACAACCGACTTCTTTTAATCGGTTGTGCCTTCCCAGGTGGTATCGATTGAAGATTTTTATTTTTCAATATTTTTTCTTTTCCCCTATTAGGGTGAATAATAGTACGCATGGACATTTGCCCCCTTTTCCCGTATCTCAACACTCCCCCCCCCCCCCCCCAATCACCCTAACATATGTAACATATGTCTCTTAGTTTTACGCGACCCGGACCCGGCCTGATAGGATGCCTACCTGATCAGGACCGGCCCGGGCCCGGCCCGGACCCGGCCGGATGGAATGCCTACCTGATCAGGCCAAAGCGTGCGCCTCATCTCTTGCATGCAATGCTGCCCGGAAGGTATTGGTGCATTTGATTCGTTTAACCTAGTTGGCATGAAAGACGCTGTTAAATCGCAGTGACGTGGTGAGCGTTCGAAAGCTTACACGAACATAAAAGACATAGCCTATAAAAAAAAGTAGGTCCGTCCAGTGCTCTAGTCCAGTGTACGAAGTGGGGCGCGTTCGGTGGGCCAATCAGTCCGTCGCACGAGCTGTGTGCGCCGCCATCAAAGAAGCTCTACGAAGTGCGTTGTTTGCAGAGGTGTCTCCTTGGACCTCGCACTCGCGCCCATGCCTTAGGGTTTTACGATGCCGTTCAGTGTCCAGAACTGTTGAAGTGGAGCACAAAAAGATTAATGTTATCGCAATCATCTAATCTAAATATACCAGGCGGAAAGCGGTGATATCGGAACCCCCTGGGCATCGGAATCACAGAACGATCATTGGTCCCGACACTGCTAGCCCATCACGCGGGGGAGGGTGACGGGTGTGCGAGAAAATCCCCTATGAAAGGTGCGTCCACTTGTAGAAAACCTGCGAGTCCTGCCCTCGTCAGATCTTGTCATTTTCGGATGAGCGTAAGAGTCTAAAACCTGAGCAAGCAAAGTGGGTAGTCTGAAGGGTCTAATTAGTACACCTTCCCAAGCTCTGAGAAAGCAAGCGAGTTCCGGGCCTTTCTGGAGAAGACGCCAGTTCGAGAAAACGCCGCCTTGCATACCGCCCGGTCGAGGAGGTCAGGGGCGTCGTCGTATATTAGTGGACCCATTACTGCGGCGTGAACTGACGCGCCGGTAATTGCTACCTTCGCGCACCGGCGCCACGAACGTTCCTAGCTCGAGCGTCCTCAGAGCGGTCGGGACGAGCTCTGCGAAAAAGTGCTCCGCTAGAATTATCTTTAGCGCGAACATCATGGCTTATGTATCCGCGAACGACCTTGCACTGACCACGCCAAAGTGCGACTGCGTGGGGTCTCACAGGAAGGGAAGCGGTAAATGGCGAGGCTCTATTGAAGCCTCTCAGGCTGAGATTGAAGTGTACAAATAGAAGAGAAACACTTAAAGCAGGACAGGATAGGCTCGTTGCCACATGACGTTAGCATAAAGTTAAGCGTTAACATGTCCTCATAGTGCGTGGTCTCATGCCTATGATGCAATTTAGGAGAGGTTTTAGCAAATCGTTCTCCAAGGCCCGATAGCGCCACGAGCGAACGCTTCAAAGCATTACTTGAAGTGGAAATTCCAGCTCCCGATATCAGTACGGTTGTATGGAAGCACAATTTCCTAAAAGTGCTTTCCTGCAAGTGTTTGATTATAAGAAAGGCGCCTACCTTTTTCTTGAAGATTTCGGATGATGTGCTCGCACGTTACTACCTCATGAAACCTTGTGGCTCATGGAGGCATCTTATAACAGCGTACGATCATGAGAGCCTCAATAACTGCTGGTTGTGACTTTCTTTATCTATGTTACGGGTAACCTTACCAGATGGTGGGACTGTGCTCATTTTGATAAAATTACCATTCATAATGTCAAGGTTCGAGCTGACATGTAAAATAACTCCTTCAACGTATTATTTTTGAAGTCTTTTCCTCCTGGACAATTTTTTAGCATTTATATTAGACGTCGTGTTTATTGAGAAAATGTTATTGTTGCTTTCTTGTTTATTTAAAGCCCATAAACTACCTAAATTAAAAGTAGAACAGCAAAAAAACTTTGAAACGATGTTGCATTGCATAGCGAGAGCCACTGTTTGGGCTTCCGATGCCATCTTTCGTGCATATGCAAGAGTGGCTTACAGGTCAAGAATAAAGACTAGTGCTTTGTAAAGAAACCGCGATATAAAAAGTATGATAAAAAAAATCGGTGTTAGTAACTGTTTTTTTTTTGTGTGTGTGCAGAATTTGACCTTAAAATAGTAGTTGTAAATTTGACGGGCATTGTGATTTGAACATATCTAAAAACTAAGCATCCTTTAAAAAAAATTGAGTAGCACTTTTTATAACCCACGTTACAGGACTTAGAAAGACAGAAAGTGCATAGTGGTTTCTTTCCAGCAATATCTATAGGCACTGAAGTTTTCGGGAATTTCACGTAAGTAGTATCGTTTAAATGCTTCTTGGTTCTTTTTATATTCTTCCCCAAAACCAGACTTTGGAAGTCATCCGTTACATGTAACGGATTACTTGCAATTCGTTACTTTTTAAAGTAATTTTGTAATTGCCTCGTTACTTTTTTCCGGCAGTAATTTGTAATGTAATTTCGTTACAAAATATTGGTAACGGATTACTTTAATTACTCGTTACTTTTTTTAAATATGAACATAACAAAGAAATTGGAGCAATATGAGCAGGCAATTCAGAGGCATAGCAAGTTCAACTAATTTAAATATAAACCATAATGGAGAAAAGAATAACGAAAAAGAACGATTTTTCGTCTGACCGCTCACCAGAACCACTGGAAAGACGTGAAAATACTATGTGATAAACAAAGACCAAGAAGACAATGCCATGTAGACTTAGCTCCTTTCCATCGTCTTTAATCGCAATTTTCTTCTGAGAAACCTCTTCGTGTTTAATTGTTTTTTTACTTTTACACCACCTGAAAGGCCCGTTTTCAATGGGAACGTTCGTAGATCGGTTCCTTACCTTCGCATCTCCTAGCAGAGGTAGATGCTGACACTGAGCATGCGCACGGCTAGCTTTGTCTGCAGATTTCCATGGATTATTTCCGGTCGCTGTAAGCCAGCGGGGTGACGGTTGTGGTTGCAGCTTTCTCTGCCTTGTTTAGCTTACAGGTGAACCTTGCACCTACAATCTTTCTCTCAAGTAAAATATATTATTTTTTTAAGGACTACCATAATGCGGGTGTATGAGAAATGGAAAGTAGTGTTGCGGAACATTTTAGAAAACATTAGAATTGTTTCTATTTGTTTTTCTTGACAACTGTACTGGAAAAGTAACGTGAAAGTAATTTGTAAGGAAACGAGTAAAGGAATCCGTTATTTTTCAACGAAAGTAATTTGTAACGGTAATCCATTACATTCGGGGCTCGGCAATTTGTAATTGTAATCCATTACATTTTTGAAGTAACGACCACAAGTCTGCCCAAAACTGATCACGCCAGATGCGTATACGCAACGCAAGCGACATTCCATTCGTGTTTCAGTCCATGTCGGCAGCACACAAGACACGGGATTCCGAGTCAGAACATCCAACGCGTCAAAACATCCATCGAGTCAAAACATCCATTCGTGGATGTTTTGTCTCGATGGATGTTCTGACTCGATGGATGTTTTGACTCGGATGGATGTTCTGACTCGATGGATGTTTTGACTCCATGGATGTTTAGACTCGGATGGATGTTCTGACTCGGTGGATGTGTTGACCCCATCGATGTTTTGACTCGGATGGATGTTCGGACTCGATGGATGTTTTGACTCAATGGATGGTTTGACTCGGATGGGTCATGGATATTTTGACGAGTTGAATGTTCTATCGTTTTTTTGCCTGAAAGGAGAGAGCTGTTGTGTAAACGACTTTTAACAATATGTTAAGCAAGGACCGTTTGCATACACTCCTAGATAAAATTTAATCATTTATGAAGGACAAAATTGAGTTCGTTATTTGAAAGAAGTGGATAGGATATGTTCTTATTTCTTTACTATCATTCGAGCTGTGAACTGCCTTTACGATTTTATTATCTCATTGAGACCTTGTCAGTTATTTAGGCTATTCAGTAAACGTGCGTTCTTATATGTATTCTGTGATTCCGATTTCTTCAGTTTTCCTGTACCATTGTTAGTTATTTTTTTGTTTATTTTCTCTTTTGTAAGATCATTGCTGTTGTTTTCCTTGGTTCCTGCTTGAACCACTCATGGTCTGTAGTTTTTATTAATAAATAAATAAACATAATATTAAAGTTAATATCGTCAGGGGCATGTAAACGGAGCGAAATATTTTTCTTTTGTTTTATCACTGTATTATTGGGTGTACGCTCGTCAGTGTCCCTGTGTCTTTCTTGAAGCTTAACGGGGTGTAAAATAAAACAGTGCTTTGGTGGTCCACTCTGTATTAAACTCAGGTAGGACGCGACGGCGCAGTGGCAATGGCTCGCGAAAGCGGCGAGCGGTAATGTTGCGTGATCACGCGACGTTGTTTAAGACTGGAATTTACTTGCATTGCCGGCAAGTTACGCTGCTTTGCCGTCTCCGGTGGCGTTTTATTTGCTGTCGTTGGACCCGCGCAGCTCGAGAGCACGCTACTCTGCGATTCGTGGCAGCTACGTGACCCGCAGACAACGGCCAAGGCTGTTTGAATCCATATAAAAATGCTAGGTATTTAGATCACCTTTGGAAGAAACCAGTGTGACAGCCATTTTTTATTTTAGCTTGGTGTATGTCAATTCGTTCCTAAGAAATTCGGAAAGAAAAAAAAAACGATTTTTTCCAGGCAATGTGGGGTAAACAATTTAGCAATTCATTCAAAAGCAACGTGATAAAAATCATCCAAATGAAAAGAACGATATTATTATTCACACGAAAAGTTAGAGCACTCTCAATCTTGTGATGGTGAAACATTTTTCAAGACAGAATGGCTCTGGTTTATAAGTATTTTGCTTCGCCGCATTATTTCAAAACAGAACAGTTTTTTTTTTTTTTTTTTTTTTTTTACATCGGGGTGGGAGCAGCAGAGCGCGCGACGGGCTGGCTCCGAGTCTGCGCGATTGTTCGAGGGACCAAAAAACTTCGGTCGGTGAATTATGCAACGTAAGCCCTTCAGAGAAATTAATTTCACCTCGCCAGTCAATTACTTCCAATTTTGTGTTAAGCCTCTGAATTTTTCAAGACACTCTTGTCCCAGACGTTCGCCGTGATCAATAACGTTATTCCAAGAGAATCGTAGCTTTATTTCGTGTTTTTTTTTTTTTAAATTACTGTCACACTCGGACAAAGCACTCTACACGGATTCGCTCAATATTGTATAAATAGTAGTTTTTAAATTACGGAAGCACTGTTGAAACGCATTTTACAGTTTTTTTTATGTATTATAACTTTTTATGTATTTGTACCCTGTCGTAGTGTCTATACACTCATTTTTGTCCCGATTACTACTACCAGACGCAACGTAGTGCATATCGTTCGCATAAAGTCAATTGGTTGAATAAGACACCGAGACATCGGGAGGCATTCAAACAGTTTTATTCAAGGAAACTAGCCCATGCGTGCTGTTCAGTTCATTCTACGGAAGAACTCCGTGTATTGTAATTCTGTCTAGATAGTTAAGGACATCCTGAAATGTCGGGACTGCAGATGACAAATAGCCAAATATACTCAGTGACAAAAATAAAACACGAACACGAGGGACCCTACATCCAGGACATTGACCAAGGAGGTTGATCAAGTGTATCCCCGAAACTGGCACTTCGCAAAATTCGCAGTCTCGAGCCAACAAAAATTCATATAGTATATTATTTTTTTTTTTCAATTCATATATTAATGTTTTGAATCAGATGGATGTTCTGCCTTTGATGGATGTTCTGACTCGATGGATGTTTTGACTCAGATGGATATTTCGACTCTGATGGATGTTCTGACTCGATGGGTATTTTGTCTCAATGGATGTTTAGACACGGATGGATGTTCTGACTCAATGGATGTTTTGACTCGATGGATGTTTCGACTCGGATGGATGTCTTGACTCGTTGGATGTTCTGACTCTGGTGTCACGTGACCTCTTGGATGTTTTGACTCGATGGATGTTCTGACCCAATGGATGTTCTGGCCATAAGCGAAGACACGGGTGAACCCGACAGACCCAGTAAGTGTCCGCGGCCCTCGTCCGTGTCGTTCTGTGCTTTCGTCTCTTGTCCCTATCCCCAGTCTAGGGTTTACAGCTATGCTGAAATTACACCGGCTAGCCTGCACCCTCACCATTGCTTCAGGACGGTATAATTCTTCTGCCGGTAGCTGTTCCCACATTGTGCAATAACGGTATTAACCTTCTATTGGCCCCTCAATTACGAACAATGGGTATATACGCTCGCTGTAAGCGCGCTGCACGCTCTCCAAGAGATACCGCGATACATTAACACATCCGCGGTATGAAAGACACCGCGGCGCTGCTCAGAGAGCCTCGGGGCAGCGGTGCTCTGGAGATGAATATCAATAAGCCGAAACAACCTCGGAAGAGCTCCCACCGCTTGGCTCTTGCATCGCTCCGGCCGCGCGAAGGGCACGCCAACGGGTTCTTCTGGTAGGCCGCCCAATAGAATTGTTTTTCCCCTGCGCCATCACGCGCGCGTGTTCCCAAGGAGCGCAAGAGTCACCGTTAGTAAAAGCGTCACTCCGATTTATGTATAAGGATGCATGGCCCGAGCGTAGTGGGGGACATGACAGTGTGTGATTGATGTGACTGAGAATCCGATCCTACGTTTTGGGCCGCTCTTTACTTCGATTATTGGTGAACTCTGCGTTTTTTTTTTATAGTTAGGCCATTTGGGTAGTTCGTTTTTGCCACGCGTGATGGGGATCGTCCTCCTTCGACGAGTGCTGCTTGCGCAGGACAAAATTGTTTTTTTTTTGTCTGCTTTAAGTTTTTACTCGTGTTTTCGCCATTGCTATGGCGCCTGGAACGCGTCCTGATTTGTTGCTTCTCCATTTCCGCCTGGTCACGTCACACCCACGTCATACTGTAGAGCGCATGCAGACTCTATCACTCTGTTGCCTGTCGCGATCCTGGTTTTGTGCACAATAACGGAGGTGCATACGCCAAACGTCTGTTCGCCTGTAGGTCACATCAGTGTTGCCATTTTATCAGTTTTCCCACTAAATTTAAAGTTTTTTTTTTCCTAGTTTGAGAAGTTGCTGCTTTGCGGTTGGCGGGATGTTTAGCGGTTTGCAAGTTAGCGTTTTTTTTTTCCTGGCGCTGTAATATTTTTTTTTTTAGTTTACAGTTATTAATGTAAACAGCTCAATTTTGTGTGTTAAGTTGGGGTCATAGGGTCGTTACTTTTTCTTACTCTTTAAAACAGACTTGTCAGTGAGAATGACTCTTGCGACGCTAGTGAGGTGCTACCGTGGCAAACACTGAAACATGCTTTGAACCAGTGTTGGCGGTAACGCGTTACAAGTAACGGCGTAACATAATAGTTACATTTTGAAAACAGTGACGGGTAACTTACTTACGTTACTTAATTAAAGTAACGGGCAGCATACTTATGTTGCACGTTACAAATTCTTCCCAAAACCTGAAAAAAAAAAAAAATGCACTTCAATTTCTTTTGTGTTTCAATATTTCCGTTTTACCTCAACCCTAGAGGAAACCGACGCTATGAGCTGACGAGACCAATCGGGCGGCGTCGAAAGGGCACCATCATGGTGTTCGTGATGTTTCTGTACCTGTTCTACCATCGCTGAACCAATCATTAACAAAAAGAGGTCCAGTGACTTGCGCTTTTAACGCTGCATGATTTATCCAATTAGCTCGTGGCTTTGGCTTCGTCTGGACTTAGGCTGAAACGAAGTGTAGCCACCAAGTCATCAATTATTACCTTAAGTCCACATACGTTCAAAATTTTGCCTGTCTCTCCCCCACGCAAAAAATCTCCTATTTTAGCAATAAAAACCAACGCCCGCGCCCTTTGTCCCAGCGTCAAAAAACGCTGTCGCTAAAAAAAAGAAGAAGAAAAACGCTGTTACCGTCAATTTATAAATAAAAACTAACGCAAAAGTAACGTGCGCTGCTTTTTATTCGTAACGACAACCGTAACGCGTTCCTTTTATTTCGAGGTAACGTGGGTCCGTAACGCGTTCCTTTATTTTGCAGGTAACGAGTAACGTATTTCGTTACTTTCTTCGGTAACACCTACAACACTGCTTTGAACTAATTTCGGGCGTCAATGTATTAAATTCGTTTTCCAGTTTGCCAGATGACACGGGCCCAGTAAATTCTCCACAGCAATGCGGAAAACAAAGACTGGTTACTACAAGTTCCAGGCGACGTTAGACCAATCAGACCAATCTACTTGAGTTTATAACTTTTTTTTCAAATGCATTGAATTTGATTACTGAAGCTCCGAACTGCCACCAGGTATTGTATAGAGAAGCTTGGAAGTATGAAGATGTACCTCTGCAGGTATGACAGCATAACACACCTGGTTACACCTGATAAAAAAAAAGATAATGCAGTGGAAATTGTTCTGTGTATGGAAGCACTTTCGAGTGAAACAGGAGAAATACCTCATAAGGTTTTTTTTTTAATTTATTGTGCTTTGCTAGGCCAGTTAGAGCGGTAAATGCTCTCAAAAAGTCATAATTACAATGCGCCTAAAATTTAGCGGTTTTCAATCAATTTCTTTCGATTTCTTTAGGGGTTTTGATTTTTTCAGTTTGCAGCACTGCACTCTAACTTGACAGTTCATCGAAGATTCAGCCTTTGGGACGCTGCGACGGCGCTTTGAATGTGGATATTAAATTCTAATGATGTAGCTAGGCTAGTCTACAAATAAACACCTGAATATTATACCCACGAAAAGGTTCCCGAAAATGTACAAATAAACAAATAGTCATATGAGCAAAAATATATATATAGATATATAAAGGTCGCTTATTTGCGTTCAATAAACTATTTTGTCACAAACAAGCAAAAGTGAGGCCGGTTGTCTTCGCGAGGACACACCTCCGAAAGCGGCGATGTGTAAGCGCGATTCTGTGTTTCGCTGAAGAACGACACAGATAGGAGTTCGCCGAGTTGATGAACCCAGAAGGCTAGACGACGAGAAAACAAGTAAAAGCAATAGAGAGAGAGAGAGATAGAGAGAGAAGTAACACGAAAACGTCTGGTGCTAAAAGGGTGGTGACTCCCGCCGAAAACGGTTACTAAACGGGCGAGATTCTTTTTCACGAGACGGTCACCCGCTATCGTGAGTCTGAGTGCGTCCCGGCGATTCCAATTGAGCCGTCAGGAAACGACTCCCGTTGGAGGGGACGAAAGGGCACGTGCGAGGAGCAGGTAAGCCTCTATGCCAATACCGTCGGCTTTTTACCGGCCATTTCGCTCACACGACTCCCCCAAAGGGAGTTCTTTCTCCAGCAGCGCTACATTGAAAACCTCGAACCTCTGGGAACTGTTTGAATATGTAAATTTACTGGCCGGCGATATTTAATTGAAATATGCCAAAAATACGGTATATTCACCGCAATCAGCATTTGTCTGATTGTGACTGCCATGATTCGAATTCGTTCACACTCAGTGGGAATCGGCACGATATACTTCAACTCCGAGTTGCTGAGACGGTGGTGATAGGTGATACACTACGCTAAGATAAAGCGCAAAGTCGTGCAGTCACTCACGCCTAAACACACGAAGGAGGAGGCGAGATATACGGCACGCACATAAACGCTTCCAACAAAATGAAAAGAGAAGATCGAAGATCTGTCCGTTAGGCTGTATAGAATTTGACGCCGCTCTATACCGCCAGTTTTATCTCCCGCGGCGACTGCTCCGGTTTGTCAGAAACGGGGAAAAAAAAAAGCATCGTGCGTGTATACGTCTGCGTATGTCTGTGAGGCAGCTGCTTACCAATGGCGCTTGGGACGACTGTATACGCGAAGAAATTGCATAAGAGCAGAAACAAACAGAAACGGGAATCGCTGTACTTATCGCACGCCGAATCAACGCTCGCCGTTTGTGGCGCCGATTCGCAGCGTCTCGTATATCAATGCCGCCAGTTTTACTTTCTTTTTCCTATTCTACAGCTTGTATGTTGTGTTTTTCTTTTCTACACACTCGAGTATTTACTCTGCTGTTCGGCGATTCAAAGTGCGCACCTCCGCTAAAAGTCGACGCCGATCCTGTCCGGGTTTAGAGCTGAATCGAGGACGAAAATCAAAACACGCAGAACATGCTGGAGGAACACGTTGTATGCTCTAAAACGACGGAGGGGCGCTACCCCGGAAAGATAAATACGGGACGGAGTTTAGTCGCACCCTGCATAAGTGTATAAGCTCCTTTGCTTTCGGTAGTTGCTACGGTCAGAAAGAGGCTCACCATGAAAAAAATAAAAATAAAGCAGTATAAAAAACAAATGCAAGCGCACAAATGCGAGGCAACCTGTTTACACGCCAAATAGAAATGGCTACCATTAATCCAGCGAGCGGGAAACTGTTCAATTGAGCATGGTATGTGTAATGGTGATAAATATTCAAGCGTGATATCGGAAGCAACAGGGGAAAGCTGGATTTAATGCTCGTTGTCACTGGTATTTTTGCATCACGGCGATGCTCCTAAATATGGAGATTACAGGTGGGTAATTACCGTGTTTTTTTTTTTTTTTTTCTAGAAAAATTCATGATCGGGCGTTCGAGAAATCGACGGATGCCCTTCGTCAGAGTCACTCGCTCGCTCGATAGGACAGGAACACCAGCGTTGGGCGGGCCATTCAGTGGGTGACTTTTGCTGCACACAATGCTTGCTCTCTGTACCTAGGAATGGACGACAAACATAAGCGTTGTCTCTAACTTTGAACCTCTCTTTTATTTATCTCTTCGAAAAAGGCCATGGACATGCGGACAAATAGATGACCCTCTTTTTTTTTATCTTTCTGATCTGATTTCAGACTCCTTGTCTAGCTTGCAGAAGAAAAACAAGGCACGTACCTAGGGCCTGTTGAAATAAAAGCAGTTTTATCATTATATTTTGCGGCTATTTTCATATGAAAAAGAGACAAGCGAGATTACTTGTACGTTTCGTACAGATGCCCGTGTTTGGACGTGTCACTCGTAAATACAGATCACTCCTCGGTGCAGGAGAAATTGTTCCGTCGCGATTACAAATATCGCTCCCTCGGTAGACTGAGATACAAGTCAATCTTTCAATCGTTGTTGTTTATCTCCTATATAATCCGATTAAAGGGACCCATGTAGTTGATTTTGGGCTGGGATACATTATTTTAGATTGGTATCTGACCAATCACATATCCTTTAGTAGCCAAAAGAGGATAGAAAGTCAAAAGCCCGCTGATCGCAACGAAATATAGCGGACTATTTCGTACCTCCTTTCCTTCGCAAGCTCTCCGCCTTTTCCTTGTGATACATCCGCGGTGACCAACAAGCACGACGGCGGAACTCTGCTGACGCTTAGGACACGGTCACTGAGACACTCAGATGTATGCGCTCGTCAACAGTCCATCCGTCAACGAATATTTGGATTCGCGTTCGTGGCCAATGAGTGCCGCGACGGTAGTTGTCATCACTTGCGAGTGACAAGTTTCATGGTGTACTTAAAAAGCACGGTGGAAGCTTGGCATCATCGCATCCGGTGCCCAAACACGTCACACAAGCACGTGGTTTCTCATTTGGCTTTTGAGTTGAGGATTAAAGCTGAGGAGGAAGAAGTTGAAGAATCATTTCACGGTCCCTTTCGCTTTGCTAAATTCTACGAAGAGCTCCAACACAAACCCCTTGCGTTGTTTATCGGATAAAGCAGCCATGTACCCGCTTTCCTGCGACGAAGCGCAGTGTATTACGAAAGTGTTGGAAGACTGCCCTGTGTGCCAAGCAGGATATAAGGGTGTGAATAGAACGTTCTTCTTATTGACGCTTGGAACTCCAGTTTCAGCATTACGCTAATACCCCTGTTACACGGGCACACTTAACCGCGGTTAACTCAGCTTAACTGCTGTTACGCGGCACCACAGATGCCGCACTATACTCTCGGACAGCTATTCCATAAGAAGTGAAGTGCGCGCGCGCACTGCTTCGATGGGTGCTCAAGATTCTCAAGCGCGCGTTCGCCCATAGCTTTGAGTGCGTAGCCGCAGAATGTTGTCGGCAAATATTGTGCGCTGACTGCGGCTTAGCGTAACTGCAGTTAAGTATGCCCGTGTAACAAGGGTATAATACCCTTGTTATACCCCTGTTACACGGGCACACTTAACTGCGGTTACGCTAAGCCACAGTTAGCGCACAATACATGCGGAGGACATTCTGCGGCTATGCAGTCAAAGCTATGGGCGAACGTGCGCTTGAGCATCTTGAGCACCCACCGAAGCAGTGCACGCGCGCTCTTCACGTGTTATGGAATAGCTGTCCGAGGGTATAGTGCGGTATCTGTGGTGCCGCGAAACAGCAGTTAAGCTGAGTTAACCGCGGTTAAGTGTGCCCGTGGTATTATACCCCTGTTATACCCCTGTTACACGGGCACACTTATCTGCGGTTACGCTAAGCCACAGTCAGTGCACAATACTTGCGGAGGACATTCTGCGGCTATGCAGTCAAAGCTATGGGCGAACGTGCGCTTGAGCATCTATCGAAGCTGTGCACGCGCGCTCTTCACTTGTCATGGAATAGCTGTCCGAGAGTATAGTGCGGTATCAGTGGTGCCACGTAACAGCAGTTAAGTTGAGTAAACCGCGGTTAAGTGTGCCCGTGTAACAGGGGTATTACACGGGCAGACCTAACTGCGGTTACGCTAAGCCACAGTTAGCGCACAATACTTGCCGACAACATTCTGCGGCTATGCAGTTAAAGCTATGGGCGAACGTGCGCTTGCGCATTTTGAGCATCTATCGAAGCAGTGCACGCGCGCTTTTTACTCCTTATGGAATAGCTGTCCGAGAGTATAGTGCGGTATCGGTGGTGCCGCGTAACAGCAGTTAAAGGGCCTCTGACACGCCAAAAAAAAAAAAAAAATTTTTTTCACGCTAAACGTTGCAATGGCATATCAGGACATTACAAAAAAATTGTTTCACTATAGAGTTGCGTAGTTTTTTTATAAAAAATAGAAATACGAGGCCCAATTCAAAGTTCCCGCCGTGCACTGTGACGTAACAGTGTACCGCAAGGTGTCGGGGCGGTCAGAAAGGAGGCGTCGAGCTACGTCACTAAAAGTGGGTTAACCGGAAGTCGCGTGAGTTTCACTCCTCGTGCTCTCCGCGACCGTGCCTAAGACTTTTTTTTCTTTTTATTATTCTGCTCTTCGTACGAGCGATCGTAGAAAACGAAGTTTCAGTTCCACTAGCTCTTTATCCCTGCACCGTTGGTTAGTTTGCGTGCTGTAAAATTTGAGGACGAAGAGTCAGTGGATCGACGTGATGGAGGTCAATGATGAAAGCGTTGCGAGTACAAGCCAGTGTACGAGTGCATGCCGTCAGTCCGATGATACAGGGCTATACTGGGCGCAAAACAAGCTATCAAGTTTTGAAAAAAAATTAGAACGCTCGCAGAAATTAGGATTGCTAGCATACGACACGCCCGATCGCATTGCTGAAGGTTGAGACACCGAGGTCGTTGAATCATCGGATACTCTCCAGGCTGTAGATGCCTGCCGTCTAAAGAATACGAACTGGTGAGTGTACCGAGTACACGTAAACGTCGAGCACAAAGTACGTATTTTGTCTAGAACATGAGTAGAACTTGTTTACTGGGTGCTCATGCGGCCGATGTATGTCTCTCAGAAATGCATGCAGTGTGATCTCTTCTTCAGTTGCTGAAATACCGGGACAGTCCCTCACACAGCACCTTCTAGGCATTGTAGTTGATCACGTCAATTCACTGACTTCTCTTCTTCTACCTTTACAGCAACATTAAGCGATGAAAAGCAAATAAAAGAAACCTTGTCTGCTTGGATCGCTCGTGGAGGTGCGGAGAATAACAAAAATATTAAAAAAATATTACACGCGCTCGCGGCAAGCACGAGGAGAGATACAAATCATGTGACTTCCGGCGATGCCTCCCTTCTGACCGCCCCGACACCTTGCGGTACACTGTTACGTCACAGTGCACGGCGGGAACTTTGAATTGAGCCTCGTATTTCTATTTTTTATAAAAAAAACTACGCAACTCTATAGTGAAACAATTTTTTTGTAATGTCCTGATATGCCATTGCAACGTTTAGCATGAAAAAAAAATATTTTTTTCGGCGTGTCAGAGGCCCTTTAAGCTGAGTTAACCGCGGTTAAGTGTGCCCGTGTAAAGGGCCGCCCACACTAGCGAGAAAACGCGAAAACGACTGCGAGAAACCGGCACATCTGTGCTTCGTATGAAGCATGGAATCCAATTCAAGGAATCATCTTGGCACGCGATATAAGCAGCACGGATGTCCTGGTTTCTCGCAGTCGTTTTCGCGTTTTCTCGCTAGTGTGGGCGGCCCTTAACAGGGGTATTAGACAGACAAAATCAACCTTTTTCGAAATCATGGTCCCAGAGGTTCTGGTGTAAAGACACATGTTCGCGTTCTATGGTTTCAAGAGGGACTATATGATATTTCAAGCACTTCTTGTGCTTTCAGCGCCACATCCTGACTATGACCGCCTTTGGCCGCTTCTAGAGTTCCTGTATAGGCTCCCTACGGGAGCCAGAGTTGCGCGTTTGATTCCACATGCCGCGTGCCGCCCTCGCCGCTATTCGCCGAGATCCGATCACGTGAGGAGCCGTATCAAGTGTCGTGCAGCAAAGTAGACGTTGCACGCGCCCCGGCGTACGTTCCCAGGCTTTTGAGCCCGCCGCGCGCCTCGAACGCGCGGCGCTGCTATTCGCCGAATTCAGTCACGTGAGGAGCTGGATCCACATGCCATGCGTGAACGCGCAACTCTGGCTCCCGTAGGGAGCCTATACAGGAACTCTAGCCGCTTCGTCCTTTCAGCGCCGCATGTGCCGCTGGAAGTATAGAAGTCGCCATTGTTCATATATAGACGTTTCAGCTAACATAGTCCGGCATAGTATGCGCACATCGAAAAATGGAATTTACGAAGAAATTAATTAGAAAGAAGTTGTCCGCAGATAACACGGAAACAAAACAAGAATAACATTCCAGGGCCTCGCGACGTCTTCCAACTTTGTTTTTCTTCTCCCGTTCTTCAAGTGATAACATACAGCGTCAGCTCCTGCAAAGTCAGCTCCTGTGTAGCTCCCCAGCACAGCAGGCGCTCGCTACCGAAGCAGCACTGAGAACGTGAGTGGCATGAGAGCGCCAGCAGGCGCGAGCTGTCTTGACAGTCACTCGTTGTTGTTAACAGGCGTTTTTGAAATCTCTTGTTTTCATTTCCTCTCTTCTTTTTTTTTTTTTTTCCGGGTGACATTTCAATTTCAATTGAGCGACCACAGGCAGGGTTTGAGGGGACCGCAGCAGTGTTGTACGGAACGGCGTTCCTGGAACGCGTTCCTTTTAGGAGGTACGAAGGAACGCCGCCGTTCCATTTTGCATCGGTGGAACTGGAACGGGAACTCATTACCTTTTTACGGGAACGGAAGAAGGAACGGCGTTCTTTTTTCTTCGCCGAGTTTGCTCATTTTTAGTTTATTTCTAAGAGGGGAATTGTTGAAAAAGTATAAAAACAATATATTTACGAAGAGCAGGATTTCGTTAACTTTTTTGTCACTTAGGGTTTATTTTGTGGGGTTCTCACTTGGTAAGAGTCGGGTGTATGAGAGCTAGTGAACATCGATTCTTTTTTTAGTGCCCGAGAATGTGGTACAAAAAAGCAAAGCTTTTAGTAGAAGGAAAAGTAAAAAAAAATGGGACGTTTCGAACTCAGCTACTTTATTTGCTTCCACAAATCCTCATACACCCATAAATCTAAGGAAGACTACAGCCATCACTGAAGATCTACAAAGAGACCTACACTTACACCAAAAGAACAGGTTACCAGACGTCGAACGCACCCTTGCATCCCGAACATTGGCTAGATGCACAAAAGCTAACCTTCATTCCCTCTCCTATTCTCCCACCTTCAAACTGAACAACAAATCCAACCTTCACAAAGAAGGACTGGTAGTTTTCAAGACTGACCTTACAAAAGCCCTACCCTCTTCTCCACCTGCTGGTCTTGCGGACAGCAACACCGAGAAGCAACCGTTGTTAAGTTCGAACAAGGGACTTTGTTAGATCGAAACGTGTGGGGTTGTTGTAAAACGCTCGTTTAGTGTGGGGTAACAGTACATTCGGCTCGTCTGAATCTCCCACCCTAAGATATGGTTAAATCTGAGATTTTAAAAGGTGAATATATCAACAAATGAAACCTTGCTTCCGCTTGTTTTCGTCTCCTGGTGTCCTTCCATCAAGGCATTCAAATTCGTACGTTGCCATATAATGGGGTAGATAAAAAAAAACAAAAAAAAACTTTGTTTGATTTAACTAAATATGGTGATTACCAAAATACAAATGGAACGTATATGTAACGATAAATTCCATTTTTTTAACTGTAACGGGAACGAGTTCCTTTCCCACAGATGGAACTTGTAACGGGAACGCGTTCCAAAAATCAATCAAAGGGAACGAGGAACGTGTACAACACTGGAACGAAGCCAGCTTCTTGCGCTGCGCCGCCTCCGCTTTATGGCGCGTTTACACTTGCGGATTAGCGGAGGGATCCGTGCAGGCGGAAGGTGGATTATGGAGACCAGGCTTCAAAATTCGCTTTCTGCCTGCGCGGATCCGCCCGCGAATTCGCAAGTGTAAACGCGCCATTAGGCCGGTATGCCCCCGTACGTGCCGAACGACGACAGCGGTCCGCCGTGCGCGCGTGCGTGCTCGGAGACCCAGCGCGGTCGCTGAATCCATCGCCCGGGCCCGAACAAGCGCTGGCCAGAGCGCCGCGCCGGCCCCGCTCGGTGATAAGGCATGCTTCGCGCTGGAGAGGAGCTGGCGCGGGTGCTGTTCTAGCGCCGCAGCACACAGTCCCAAATCACAGGAGGTGCACTCTGATGCGGAGGACGCGGCGCCGCCGCTTGCCGGCGCAATCGGGAGGCAACAGCGAAAAACCTCTCGTCGTTACATGTTTTTTTTTTTTTTCTGGCCATTTTTTCTTAAACGAACGTGCATCTGTGTTTATATGAGTGTGGAGGGAAGAGACCACGACGTTGATATGGTGCCTTCGTTTGATTTTCCATTCGTGTCTAGCTAAGACACATCCGAACCGAGTTTGTGCTGCTGATAGTAGATGAAACTTTCTGGGAAGAGCATCGCGATGGCTTTCATCGTCGGTGGTTTCTGCTTATCGGGCGCACGTTCGGGTCACACTGAAGAAAACGCGTTTTTCCGAGACAAATCTGAACAGGGCGACACAAAACGAAAATACCACCACCGAATGGGCGACACATTTTTTGGGGTTTCCGTGAAGTTGTGGGGAGGGAGCGGGTCGCTGATACTCCCGTCGCCCTGAGTGCTGCGGCTTGGCCGAATGTGCTGGCTATCGGGTATTGATTCCGAGATTTCTGCTCCATCTCACGTCATTTTTATTATAGTTATCTTTTACACTCGTTTTTCACTGCGTTTTCACGGCCTTTCTTTTACAGAAAGGCATGACGCAATGCCAAGAAAGGCAAAACAAGAACATAATTTGCTTGTCGGATCTCGAATTGTAGTCTCGTCAAACGTCTTCAGTGGGTAATGGTGAATTTTAGGGAGGAGCCTTCCAGACGATCTATTCGACGTCGCTGTTAGCCTTCTCGAAGACCTCCCACACTCCGCTCTGCGGTTGCACGAACTCGATCGTAGATTAAATCGGGCCGTCTACAGAAGGCTTTCTTGAACCTCCCCGATATTCTGAAACTTTCACGCCAGTGGTGGCCGCCGTACTATTAAGGGGCACTGAGAGCTTATTTATATTCGCCAAGGTTTTCATTTGTACATGACATATGAGAGCCCAACTACCCAGCACACTATTTGCGGCTTCGAAATTCATTGTCTTTCCGTCAGAAAACCGCCGATCGAGAACTGGCCGGTTCGAGTCGCGCTCCCTCTCTTTTCCGTTGTCATGTGTCGATTCCTATGGTTTAGACAAAACCACCAAATATAATCTAAGTCGTGGGTCATTGAAGGCACACGCTCAATATTAAAAATAGAAAATAAATATGATACCCATTTTTTGTCTTCTAAAAAGCCGGAAATACGTTGATTGGAGAAAAATAAAAGTTGCACATCCACGTGACTTTCGCCAACACTCTCCTCCTCTATATTTCTTCTTCCTCCCCACTTCAGTTTCTGTTTCGTGTTTGAGCAGTTGCGTTCTTTTACTTCATTAAAAATGTACGTGACGCTGTAGCAAAATATTGATTGGGTAGTCTTCTGGCACAATAATGAATCGCCTGGCAAAACGTAAAAAAAAACATTTGGGGGGGTGGGGGGGGGGATATCAGTGTTCCTTTAAAGGGATACTGAGCCGAAATTTAGATCTTGCACAATAAGGCCGCAGAAGCGTTGAACGGGACGCTACGAACTCCAAGGCTTCACTCATACATCGATATCTCAAACGTATGTCCGTATATTTGGAAAAGAAGGGCGCGATCAAGCGAGGACTCTGACGTCACGATCCTCCTGGAACAGTTGAGAATGAGGGGAAGCAGCCTGGCTTCTCTCCTCCTCGCTTCGGTGCACCAGCTGGACGGGAGGAAGCGAGGAGGAGGGGGAATGAGAATCGTGACGTCACATGTCTCGTCGGTCTCGTCGGCCCCCGCGTTCAATCGCGCATTTCTTTTCCAGTCTGTTAAAGATATCGCTGTATGAGTGGTGGTTTTGAGTTCTGCAGCGTCCCGCCTATCGCTCCAGCCCTGTTTTGTGAGCTAGAAATTTCGGTTCTGTATTCCTTTAAGCGCTATCTCCGCTGACGCCCCAAAAGTCGACGCGCGGTTGGCCAAGCTGTCCAAAGGCCCGTTCACACACTTGCGTTTGACTCCGACCGACTGAGACAAGAAGGGTTTTTAAGCCTCTCATGACGGCTTACGACCGGCTCCGTAGCAGCGCGTTCGGTCGTAAACCGTCCCAGAAGAGACTTAAAAACCCGTCTTCTCTCAGCCGGTTGTAGTCGGTCGCAAGTGTGTGAATGGTGAAATAAGCGTAGGGAACGTTTCTAAAACTTAAAATTCTCAAAAGCGTCCCGCATTTGCTCCCATTCAGACGCACGGCACGGGAGTTCCGACGAAGGAAAGTTTACTCACTCGCCAGCTCGCAGACAACCGCAACGGAAACAAAACCGTTCCCGACGTTTATGTCGAGTTACAAGTGCCCGGACGCGTGACGCCTTTGTCGCAATTTTTAGAGCGCAGCTCTTAGGCGCCCGTTTCCTCCTTGAGCGGCGTCGCCGTCGCCGTCGGTGTCGCCGTCGCCGTCGGCGTCGGCGTAACCGCGCGGTGCATTATGGGTAAATTTTTCCGAAGGGACCCGAGGTCCTCCCGAAGGAACCCGAGGTCGTCCCGAAGGAACCCGAGGTCCTTCGGGAGGACCTCGGGTCCCTTCGGGACGACCTCGGGAGCACCTCGGGTTTCTTCGGGAGGACTTCGGGTTCCTTCGGGAGGACCACGGGATGACCTCGGGTTCCTTCGGGAGTTGCATGCAACAGGTTGCGGGACGACCTCGGGAGGACCTCGGGTTTCTTCGGGAGGACCTCGGGAGGACTTCGGGTTCCTTCGGGAGGACCTCGGGTTCCTTCGGGAGTTGCATGCAACAGGTTGCATGCAACCTGTTGCATGCAATCCAGGTTGCATGCAACCTGGTGACGTCATCGGCATCCGCATCGTCATTATCACTGATGACGTCATCAATGACGTCACTGATGACGTCATCGGCATCCGCATCGTCATCATCATCATTGATGACGTCATCAGTGACGTCACTGATGACGTCATTGGCATCCGCATCGTCATCGTCATCATCACTGATGACGTCATCAGTGACGTCACCGATGACGTCATCGGATCGTCATCGTCAAGGTCACATGACCCCCCCTTCAGTACCCTTCCCTCCTCCTCCTCAAGAGCTGCGCTCTAATTCGGCGTTACAGGGAGTTGTAAACGGCTTTCATTTTTTTATTTCTAGCGAGCAGCGATCGGTAAAGTGTGATCACCACAAAACGTAACAGTCTTGAATCGGTAAATCGCTTATATTACTTTCACGAAAAAAAACAAAACAACAAAAAACGCAACCTTTCATGGACGTGAGATTAATTTGCCATGTACAGACCAACTCAACTTGGTGACGTCATGCGACCGCGGTGGCGCCTTTGTCGGTACTGCGCATGCGCAAACGCTTCACGCCTCCCAAATTTCGCTTCTGCGCATGCGCAGTGCCCACACCTGGTGAGGGCAAAGCGGGCTTGTTTGTAAACAGTGTGTTGGTCTATATACTTCGTTTCCATCAAGTCCTACCTACCTCAGCCAACGCTACAATCCGGTGGAGCCAAGCAGCGCCAAAAGTACCTCGTCATGGCGCTCGTTGTCTTTGTTCGTTTGCTGCCACCAGCCAAACCAGTCACGCAGCTGTTGGTCAAGCGCAGAAAAAAAAAGCTCAGAATCACGGCGCGTTCATTGCGCGCCGTCATAATGCGTCGGACTTAAACGGAGCATAGCACTCGTGTAAATAAAGCATTTTTCCAAACTATATGTTGATCTTCACGCGCCTGGGCCTTCGGTACTATACTGACGGAACAATTTGTAAAACTTAGTATACTGGCGTAAATTTCTTTTTTCAACGTTATATTTGTAAGCGCTAGTTGCACGAGAGTTAGTCAGCCTTCGACCTTATTTTTTTTCTGAGATCGGTCATCCCTTTGTGATTCAATTAGAGTGAACTTATTGGAACGCCACCGTGTGCACGCAGCGAACTTATTAAGAAAATAGAAAATATGAAATCGCTATATTTCAACCGAGATGCTGCAATGATCGCTGACTTCTCGAAACGTGCTGGTGATTTTTAGGGTAAAAGTAGATAGCCTGACCTCTCACAGGTTCTCAGACGAGCTTTGCACCTTTCGCTCTATAAATGTAGGGGTGTCTACTTTCCGACAGTGTATTCAGGTACCATATCAATGAAACAATGAAGATAAACTCGTCAAGTGATTGGTTGATCAATTGATTGATTGATTAATTGATTGATATGGTGGTAGGGCATGCTTCGTGCTGGAGAGGAGCCGAGCCGCTGGTGCCGTTCCTTCTCGCACCTCACTGAAAAGGGAAAACGGTTTCACAGAGGAATAAAGTTTGGTAATGTTTTTAAACCTTTATGCGGTCAGAGAGACATAATTCACAAATTTTGTTTACGGGCTTGTTATAATCAAATCTGAGTTATCACATCTAGACGGGCACAATCAGTTTTAATCTCTTATCAAATATATCCTAGATATCCGCGTCACACCGAAGTACGCTTCAATTGTTTTCGAAAGTGAGCCTCATTGAACACACTCACTCGGTAAAGTTAAAACAAAAGGGGATAATCAGAACTTACGCAGAGCACATTTTCTGCATTTTGACCGTGAAGTTGCAAGGGGCGTCATATGACATTCTACAACCCGAGACGGAGGTTTACAAAGAGGGACTAACACAAACTTCAAACCCGTCATTTCTCTCAGACATTCCACACTGTATGCCGAACACCACAATCCTCCTCAGACGAAGAAGTCAATGTTCCTTTCTCCAAATAAAGTTTGTTCTCGTTTACGTCCCGGGATAGGAGACGTTTGGAGAGCTGCCCATTCCCAGTTGTCATGAGCGGTTCGCCATTTGCGCGCAGACCTTTCCTGATAAAGGTATAGCATCGGGGCGAACTCTAGGTGCCGACTGAGGGCCGGCTCCCCAACCTCCCCGCGCGGAGCTAGCGGAGATCGGGACGCCGTCTCGGCCGTAATTAAGCTAATGAACGCGGCTCAGGATGCTCCACGCAGCGACACGCACCGGCGTGACGGGGGGGAACAGACGGCTTGGCGCCGATGGTTACTGTTCCCTGCCTACCTTTCTAATTGAGCCCCAAAACGCGCGGAGCTGGCGGTGCCAACGCGCACGCTTTCCCGCCCGCGCTGGGGCATCCTGCGTTGAATGCGTCCGCTGCGGCCCACGGCTGCTGCCTGCGGGCCCGTGCACGTTCAGCCGTCGACCGCTAATGCAGCGCGAGAATTCTGTCGCTGCTTGCATCGGAAAATTGGGCGCCGAGAGCCGCTCGGGAGTGGCGTCTGTTGGGGGCAGCGGTAATTGTGTCCGCGTTGGACGCACTCGTTAACGGCTACAGTGACGGCGGTGTGGCCGCTGTGGACGATGTTCATAAGGCAGTGCGGATGACCCGGGTCTCTCTTCACGGCGCTGAGGGTTGCCACGCCAGCAGCATATAGGGCGTCGTACGCGCGTGCGTCAGAGCGGACAGGAAGCCACAGAGTTTGTTTAGACGGCATTCTGGTCAACGCGGACTTCTCTTGGCTCAGGGCATTGTCGGTACGCGTTCGTCTCGGGTATGCAGTTGGCTTTCCGCGCCCAAAGTGGGTGAATTCGAGAGAGTCGCAAGGCTCTCGCGCAGCAGCTTTGTTCTTTCAGAAAATACGGGCAAAAAAACAAAAACAAAAAAACCTTTGTTGTACAAACTTATTGAACTGCATCTCAAGAACTATGTTGGTTGACTCGGTTTCGCGATGCTGGAGCCTGGATGATGAACCAGACACGACGATGAAAGCAAACAGCTCTCAAGTCAATAAGTTACATTCTTCCAAGTCATGTCTCGTTAATATGAACCCTGTTAATATGGATACCCCGCTATATGGACACCATTTTCGGGGACAAACTGGGAAAATACATGCATTTTTGTCTCGTTGATATGGACAACTCACATTACGCACAATTGTTTGGGGGAACAGAGGCGTCTATACTAAGGAGACATCACTGTACCGAGGCACTACGACCAGTTATCTAACCACCCATTGAAACAAATCACTGCCACAGAGCATGGCTCGGGTTTGCGCACAAGCACTGCGCTTGCGATCGTTCGGGCTCGGGTCCCATCACTTCAGTAATCATCGAGGTCCAAAGATGTCCGAGCCGCAGCGTGAGTTTTGCTGCCGTATCTCCCTCGTTGTGTGTTGTGAACGGAGAAGAATCAGTGTGGTGAACATCGCTGGAACCCACGATGTACCTCGTCAAAGAAGGCTTCGCAGCTTTTCCTGGCCCCAGCTTGAAGCAGGTAACTCTGTGCCAGATTTCTTTATTCCTTTGCAAAAGTCAGTGCGCGAGAAAATTTAATGAACGTTTACAATTTTTATAAGGCACACAACTTGAAGTTTCAAGATCGACTTCCCAGTACATAGTAAGTAAGTTTTTAATCCTTTTGGAGCAGAACATCTTTAAAGCACGTTTCGATTCACTCCCTTAAAATAGTGAGTATATATAATCACAGCGAACTCTCCCGAAGCACGACAACCTCGTCGTGACTGGAAGCGTTTCTGGACCGGGGAAGAGCTTACCTTTATGTGAGAAGAAAGCAGCAGAAACTCTCCCCCGGGTAATGCGCGAGGACTACAATCGGGAGCATTTCCCCAAGTCCGGGGTGCAAATTGGGAGCTGCACTCAGCTTTAGGGCGTGTCGCTGCCTGGGTTCCCGAGTCCTTCCACGGGACGTCATTTGTCAGTGTCACCGGGCGGCACAATTTGACAGTGCCTAGCTCGGCGTTCGGAGCTCTCTCTGATTGATACGGGAAAGGACCTCGCACACTTGCTCCTCCTCCTATCGGGCCTTCGAAGCTGGGGCGAAAGAAGCACCCCCTCCCGTTCGAAGTAGGACTTTCTCCAAAACACGGCAGCTGTGCACCTCCCGTGCTAAAGCCAGAACCTAACGGTCGTTAGGCGTTAGCATGATTAATTAAGGCGTCCGACGGAGGCGTTCATAAAGCGTGATGCAGTGTTCTTGTTCAAATAGAAACCCGCCTGTTTGCGTACTTAGTGGCCTAATGATGTCGGAGCGCAAATAAATATTTTCCTCACTACTTTTTTGTTTTTACCTTTTACCTTTATTCGGTGCTTTTAGGCTATGTCTAGAGATTACAACGAATAAGGCTGTATGAATTATGAATACGTGCTTTTCCGACACGCCCAAAGTTGAGTGTCGTCCGAAACTGAACGCCAGTAACGACTCGAATGTGAGTTTGTCTCCTGCTTAGCATTTCGGAACTATCGTTAACATTATAAGAATTTCTATCGCATGTCACACGGAGAAAGCAAAAGAACCATAAACGTGCCGAGACATGAATTCAACAAAACCCATCTTACTATCCGTAAAGCGGGGGTCACACTGCTCACACATCATACAAAAGACAGTACGCAAACTCGAGTCACCACAATACCCGTGATTCGAATGGCGCGTGACAATTTTCTCCTTAAGCTCATTGCCACGCGGCATTCGAAGCACGTGTCTCGCGGTGACTCGCGTTTGAATCTGTATGCAGACTGTCTTTTGTATGATGTAGCAGCAGTGTAACCACGGCTTAAGACCACATGTTCAGTGTTACTGTCATTATGCCGTTTAGAACTGAAAATAAAGTGTACAGTGGCTCAAGTTTTTATTAATATCAAGCGAGCGTCGACAGCCGCAGAGCCGTTTATTGAGAGAGTTTGGCCATACATTGGTTTGAATAGGCGAGCATCTCGGGGCCAACCACAGGCCGCGAAACAGCCCCTAGCGGTGGTCGTGTGATCTAAATATGTGACACGACTATACTTCGTTTCACCTTATGTGCGAGCGAAGGCAAAACTGGAAGCGCGAGCACGGAAGCTCCGTGCGTTCAGGCTTTGCTCGAGCGCGCGAGCTGGGGAGAAATGCAAAAAGCGCTGGTCTCGCGCTTCTAGCTTTGGCTTCGCTCGCAGATAAAGTGAAACGAAGTATAATTTGAGCCGTGCCGAGCGGAACTCTGCGTCTCAAGACGCTCGCGCACCCCACCCTTTGCACTGTTTTCTTTCAGCCAGTCTCAGGACGCTGTTCTATACTTCGTTTCACCTCATCTGCGAGCGAAGCCAAAGCTAGAAGCGCGAGACCAGCGCTTTTTGCGTTTCTCCCCAGCTCGCGCGCTCGAGCAAAGCCTGAACGCACGGAGCTTTCGTGCTCGCGCTTCCAGCTTTGCCTTCGCTCGCACATAAGGTGAAACGAAGTATAGCAGTGCAGACAAAGGCATGGGCACGAGCGCGTGGCTTTGGAAAGTGCCTCCTATGCACGAGGTCTCGTACAAACAAAAGCGTTTCGCTGAGCTAGGCTCACGCGCCTGTGCCTTTGTCTTCACTGCAGACATTTGTGAGATGGAGTAGAGGTCTCCTGATTGGTCGACGCTGTGTCACAAATTTAATTTACGCTCTAGGCGTGGGGGGAATATTCGGCGCTGGCGGCGGCCTTTGCTCCGCGTATTGGCCAAACTCTCCTAATACACGGCTCTGGACAGCCGGGCTGGCCAGCGCCGTGCCGCGGAGGAGTGCGGCGTCACGGGAGAGATTAGGCGCGTGCGCACAAAGCTCTTTCCGGTGCGAGCGTCATCTGCTAGGCTCTTCCGCTGACCGCACACAACACCTGCTCCGTAGCAAATGAGCCTAGAGCACTGATTGACATTCTTGTTTATGCAACGCCCACCTCTCTTTCTCTCTCTCTTTCTGCTTCTCGTATCTGTTTTAGAACAAATGTCTGAAGAGCGAGCGCTGGCGTGAAACTCGTCTTGCAAGACGAGTTTCACGCCAGCGCTCGCTCTTTGAAAATTTGTTCTAATTAACTCACCCGGGACTATGGTTCACATTCTCAGACCACCTGAATGACATTATACTTGTTTCTAATCCCCGGGGAAACTTCCGTACGCGGTGTCTCCCGCCTACGGCTACGCGCACACAGATGAAGAACGAGATGTCCGATGGACGAGGGGATTTATGATTTTCTCAACTCCGCTGCATCCATGTACACATGACCGCCTGGCTCCTACTAACCCGCCATCGTACGCCTTGTACTTTCGTGAAAGGAGCTCTCACGTCCAGTCGTGTCCCGTTTATTCAAAAACCAGTGTTTTCACTATAAAGTATTTCATTTGAAGGCTATAAGGTTAATGAACATAAAATAAAATGAAATTCAGCATTTTACCTACGAATTCCTGGTCTGAATGAATTTGTTCTGTGACCCAGAATTCCAGCTGGCTAAAAGAGACAGTGTGGTGTTGTCAACTTGGGTATCCATGCTACAACGACGTGGCCAATTACCAGACCGCAACTTTGCTGCGGGTGTGCAATGTTTGCAGGTAAGGCATATGGTATGCCTAATTAACTAATTTCCTTATTTTTGTAGCATACCGCGCGTTATGACACGCCCGGTGTATACTATATATTAAGCTGTATTGAGAACATTTCTCTACATAACGTTTATATATATATATAATAAGTCAGAGATCCGTACTTGCGGAGTGGCTATGCTAGGAGTTTATTGTATGTATTACGACAGTTTCGCTTTCGGCGAAACTGCCATAATACGTACAATAAACTCCTAGCCTAGCAACTCCGCAAGTACGGATCTCTGACTTATTACATTTCATTTTCCCGGTCCATTGCTCTCAAACTACTCTGCCTCGCCTATATACTTGTATGTCATCTCCTGACGAAGCCGAGTCTCTCGGCGAAACTGTGGATTAAACTTCTGCTGTTTGTTGTTTTTCACCGTGAGTTTTTCACTTTTATATATATATATATATATATATATATATATACTGTAAACGACTAAATTTTCGCGGGGACCTAATTTTCGCGAATTCGCGAATCGCCTATAATTCGCGAAAAATACGTCCCGCGAACAATTCGGGGTATATGTGAACGCTACGGAAGCTACACTCGATTCGCGAAAATTAAGTCGTTTACAGTATATCTATATATATATATATATATATATATATATGCACACCCCCACATAGGGTGTCTGAAGTCATCAGGCTCGATCTAAAATGGACCGTAAACATCGACGCCTGAACGTAGCAATTTCAAACTTTCGTCAAAGGTGTATTTCACAGGTCCGTTTTTTTTTTTCTTGTGAAATTACAAAACGTAGCTCCCTTTTTGTAGAAAATAGGGCCAAAAACCTTGCCAGAAGCAACGGCGGGCGGCTACGCAGATGACTGAGTTGAGTGGCGAAGCGCGTTTGGCGCACGTATTGGTAAATGGCGTAGGGAGCAGGGTCTGAAGGTGTAACCAACCAGCGAAAGAAAGCAGACGACACGCAGACGAAATCCGTCACCAGCAAGAACGCCGTCGGTATCCAACCGCGTTTTTTTTTTTTTTAACTTCCGGTTTTGCGTTTATTTTTAAACCAAAGGTACACTACAGAAATAGTATCTTCAGTTAGTAAATCACGGTCCTTGCGAGCAGTCACTATAAGGAGGTAGCGCCATCTACCAATACGTGCGCCAAATGCGCCGCGCTACTCGACTCTGTCGCCTGCGTCGCCGCTCGCACCGTTGAACCCGCAAGCTACTCGACTCTGTCGCCTGCGTCGCCGCGCGCACCGTTGAACCCGGCAAGCTTTTTGGCCCTATTTTTTACAGAAAGAAAGCTACGCTTTGTAATTTTACAAGAAAAACGGACCTGTAAAATACACCTTTGACGAAAAGTTTGACGAAGATTCCTTCGTGCAGGCGTCGATTTTTACGGTAAATTTTAGGTCGAGCTTGGTAACTTCAAACGCCCTGTATATTAAAAAAAAAAAAAAACAGAAAAAAAAATCTGAACCGACGTTTTTGTTACCATTTAGTAGAATCGGATGAATGTTGTAGCAAAAACCGGCTTCTCTGAAATCTCAATGAATATGCGATAGCTAAGCAGCGGAATTAAATCTTTGTAGTTGGGCCAGTCGGGCATTCAAACAAGATTTTAAAAATTAGAGTAACTTATTCTTGCGCGTTACCGAACCGACTTCCGTTTTCTTCGCCGTAATATCGCACTTTTCTTTTTTCTTTTATGTATCTTCTTTTTTTTTATCAGCACACGCACTTAGTCGTCTTGTGATTGCAAGGCTAAACAGCATCCTTTACTGAATTGTTGGTTAAAACTGTGACAGGGCTCTCCTTCTCCTCCTCCTCTGGTTAGTTCGTTTGCGCGCTGCCTCTCACGAAGCGCCGACGTACAAGAGGAAAGGAGATAGAGACATAACGGAAGCTGTATGCTGACACGGCTAGTCAAAATAAGGACGAAAGAGAGAGAGACGGAGAGAGAGAGACAGAAAGAAAGATGTTCACGTGAAAAAAATGAATGTGTTCGACTTTGAAACGTTCTAATAAAGCGAGCATTGCCACGCGAGTAAAGAGAAGGCAGTAATGAATTCTCACCCTCCTCAGTAAAAACAGAAAAGCTGGGCTATGATTCAGCCTGGCCAGATAAGCACATGATGGCGGCCTCGTAGTCATCGAATAACTGGAGACGCCTCGTTGTTTCTCGGAAAAAGAGGCAGACCGATTCGCGACAGACCGAGCGAAACGAGCCAGGGCATCGTATGTCTTCGCGAAACGGCGAGATTAAACGCTCCGGAGTCTCCAGGAGGAACCGAAACGAGGGGGGGGGGGGGGGGGGGGGCCTTTTTAATATGGTGCACTTATATTCCACACGGGCATCTTTAAAGTGAAAGAGGCGGCGAACACACACACACAGACAAACACACACGCGCAGGTACGCACACTCACGTACTCACGCACGCACGTATGTACGCATGCACGCGCAGCGCCTTGCCTGGACTGAGAACGTAAATAAGCTGTTCTCATTGCGTGTCCTGTGCGTAGGTGTTCATTCAGTAAACATCGCTTCTAACAACAGGATGAAGAGAGAAAAGACCAGACTCCGAAGAGGTAAAAACAGAAACAGATTGTTCTGGGAAAAAAAAAAAAAAAAAAGCAAATTGGCAGTATAGACTATACACGAGGAAGGTTTGTGATTGCGGAAATAAATAATTAATGTTCGTTTAATATTTTGTGCGGTTGGAGTTTTTGCCTAGTTGAAGTTATGCAAACAGAAATACTCGCCAACGAGTCGTAGATTAAAATGTGGCGCGAAAGGTCACGACGTGCGAGAAGGAAACGAACAATGAAGAGGTGGAGAGATCGCGTTTATAGTTGGATCGTGCAGAGACGACTCGTTTCGCGGACAAAAGAAGGCCGTTGGTGCAAGGGGTGAACGGCGTGTGGGGCCAGCCTTTTTCTCAGAAGACCGATTGTGTCCGTGTTAGTGCATGTAACGTCGGCATATATTAATAGGCCGTCGACACCAGCCGCGGGAGCCACCACAGACCCAAGGGGCATTCTGTCTCTTTCTCTAAGAACTAGCGCTTTTCGGCACTTCCGAAATCACCAGTGTGCCGTATCAACTAACCTTTCCACGGAAAGACTATTCCTGCGTATTTCCAGCGCATGTGTCCTTCGCGTAATCGGGGTAAGCGTATACCAAAAAGGGTGCAAAAGTTGGACATCTCGTTTTCTTCAAACAACGTGCGAAGAATCATTGTGAGTGAATGAGCCGTTGCTATCAATTGTGGGGCGAGTACAGAAAAAAACGTCACCCGACAAATGCTCCATTAGCATTAAGGCACCGCATGGAGAATAATTATATCTGCCTTTGTGGTTTTCATGTACCTCTGTATAGGCATATAAAAACGCCTTTTTCCTTCGAGATATAGCCATATCTTTACCCAGTTTGGACCCATTTTGGGGGAAAAAATCATTTTGACGAATTTAATATTGCGCTAGAATTGAAGTCTCTGCTTCGACGCTTCGATCATTCAAAAAGCACATTTATTTAGCTTCAGTTCCATGTTTGTCATCATATTGTACACCCGAGAGTTTCCCATGAAAAAGAAAGTAACAAAAAGCCACACAAAACAGGCACTTTTCCCATGGAACGGAAAGAGTTAAATTCCGTTTCAGGTAGCGTGAAACTCTTTAAAAACTACTGAAGCGGGCAAAAAAAAAAAAAAAATTGGGTTGCGTGTATGTTTATTTAGCCTAGAACTTGGCCTGCCTCAACGGTCGACGAGTCTTCCAGCTGTAGATGAGAAATTTAGCCAGTGCCGTACAACCGCTAGCCTGAGGTTTTTACCGTGCATCACGCAGTAGTGATACACGACCGCACGACGCTTTCGTGCATATATAGTAGTTTTCATAGCGCTGCACGTGAAACAAAGTAAGGGCGTGATAATAGCGATTCACAGTGAATTGTTATGTGTTTTTGTCCGTCGAAAAGGGAACAAGAGATGGCGTGGACGCGGTTATGATCAACGCGCCCATCTGAGAACGTAGGCATGCGCTGTGCACGCGAAAACTAAAAACGCGGATCTGAATATTTATCCGGACGATTGCGTGCGTGCAACGGTGCTAGCAGGAATAACGTTGCGTGCAACCGGGACCTCTCCACGGGGGACAAGGGACTGTGGAATGTTGCGTTTGCAGTGTGCATCGTAGCACTAAGACTTCAAGCGCAGTCCTTCTGACAGGGTCATTAATTTTGAGAAAGCTCACTGTGGACCGACTGGGGCAGTATGAAACGAAACGCACGCCGAATACCGCTATAGGACGCTGGACCGCCCGATAACAATAGTATTTACCCACCGGAAGAAACGGACGACTTTTGGCTCGGTTCAGCTGCCTCGTTCGCGTAATACCGCCAAAAAATTTAGTCAGAAACAGTGCAGCGTTCCCGTCAGTCTTCTATATTTATTTTTTGCATTGATCAATATTTAGCTCACCAGGAAAGTTCCAGCTCGAATGACGCTCATAGTTAGAAGTTACAGCGGCATATTCTAATATTATACGAGAAATCGACCTTTTTCTTTTGCCATGCCTAAGAACTGTACGGTGGGTACCCTGATACGGAAAAATATAAACTGTCATCCTCCACTCCTTCCACAACACAATAATAAGTCAACTCAAGTGGCTTGAAGAGGCCGCAGTCGTAAACAGCATACACATTTGGCGCAGTTTACAACTATAAAATTATCAGCTCAGAATCTTTCATGTCCATTTAAATCTAATTCAGCTATGGTATCCAACAAAGTCCGTTGAGAGCAAAAACTGCAAAATTGGCGTATGCGCGGTACCAGCAGCGCTGCAATGTCAATATAAATTACGCTTAAAAGATAAAAAAAAAAGAAAGAAAAAAGAGATTACATTTGGTGGCAGGTGACGGATTTAGTGGAGGCTCCTCTCTTTCCCTTTTAGAAGAGCGGACGCTGGAGAAGTCGCCTCCTCTCCAGCGTCCGTTCTGCTGAAGGGGAAGGGGAGGGTGGAGCTTCCCCTAAACTTTTCACCTGTCAGGGAGTATAGTTCTCAGCAGTTTTGTTCTCGAACTCCGATCATTCCTCTTCCGAGCCAAGTATAGCCCAGTCAGCTGCGAGACTGCAGCATGACAGAATTTAGGTTTAAACTTTACTACGTGCTATGTAACCAGTCTTTAGGCCGAACACCCGTTCTCAATAAGTTGCGTGAAACATGCACCTTGGTCACAAGCGCTCGCAGTATTTCCTTCGGTGCCATGAAAGAGGTCGGGGTTCCCACAATACGCACTTCTCTGGAACTGACGTTGCAGGAGACAACAAAAGGCCCACAGTTCGTTCGAATGTCCCTTGGCCCCGAGGCATGTTCGAACGTCACTCTGCTTTTCAGTCTAGCACCAACGATACGTCAAAACTCTCCAATACGACTCTTCACTTCGTATACTTGTTCTTGGCCGATGCGCTCTTCGCGATCTTGAAGCGATAATGTCGGGCGGGTTGTTACTTTTGTTCGAGTTTGTAAGAGAGGCAATCCGCTCATAAAATAAAGCGAAGCACTTTCGCATCCTTGGCGGAGATGGGCACCGTGCGGTTGTGGCTCCTGCTCACACACACCCTACGAACAAAGGATTCTGTTAGCCGTCTCACGTAGAGTATCGAGCATACACTTGCGAGACCAAGGTCGTTCGGTTAAGCAGGAAGTACGGGTCTACTAAGCGCCTGCTGAGGGGAGGACGCTACCCCAAAGGGTAAACGTTTGAACCTTCGGTTTAATATGAATCAAATTTACAGTATACATTGGTAGTTGCGAGACAGAATGCAGTACAACGTTTAATCTGTGTACATGAATTGTGAAAGAAATTATAAGTCGTTTTTATCAGGAACACACAGATGTTGTTTAGGAAAACTATCGTTAGAAAACTAATGTAATAGCCATTTATTTTTACTTGCAGCAGAATCTCTGGAAAGGGCCACTCTTAAAATTTCAAAGAAGTAACTTATTTTATAGTAACTTCGCGCTGAAGAATCAAATACCTGTGTTGCCTTTCATGTCGTCAACAAAATCTTAACATATTTTATAAAAGACCTCCATAAAGTAAAAAAAGCAATGCCACAGTTGCATTTCCCATTAAATTCCACTCAGGAAAAACGATTAGTGAGCCTTTCCGCTTGTCCAGTTACCAAACGATAGTTTTCCTAAAGTGAAATTTATGCCAATAAGTGGAATGGAGAAAAATGCGTTCAAAGTGCTCCAACCTCTACCTTTTCTTTAGCATCGGTGGACAGAAAATAATTTAAAAAATAAGTATGCAGTGTAAAATAATGAAACGTTCTAGGAATACTCTCTAGATATTGATGAATGTAAATATGACATTTTTCAAAAACAACTTTTTTTGCAGAAAACTTTTTTTTTGTCTGGGTAGTGTCCCTCCTTAAGGGGATGTGAAATCTAATTACTCGATAAAATTAAATACAAATAAAGAGCTCCTTAAAACCCTTTCGAATCACTTCTTAAAGGACTCGGAAGGGTCTACCAACGACGACTAATGGGTGAGTGCACGCAGAACCTCACTTTGGGCAAACCTCCTCACCAACCCCCGCATGAAAGGAAAAGTCATAACGGCCAAGTCCGCCGCAGGAGCCCACCCCCTGTAGCCAAGCGGTGGACACCCCACACTCACAGCACCCTTTTGTGATTCACCCAGTGACAGCTGCGGCCCTTCCGACCTCCAGTGGCGTTGCCCCGTCTACGCGACCACGGGTCAGGCGGCCACTCGCTCTCCGCGACGCCGCCAAGCACTCGGAGATGCTTCCCCGCCTTTCGCACTCGTCGGTCGGAGGTCAAACGCCCGTTTCGCTGTGCTGCTCCTAGCCGCCGCGACGCTTGTCAACGACCACGATTCTTGGCGCTCCCTCGACAACGCCGATTGCGTGCGTTTTGTGAATGAGCGGCGGCTGGAGGGAGCAGCCGCGCCGCTCGAGGGCGGGGCTTGACGCGACGACACACGCCGTGCCGCGCATGGCCCTGTGTGGTCTTCTTTTCGCGTTCTTTTCTATTTCCTTCGTTCGTTGTTGGTTTTGCGGGGTGACGGCCAACGATGAAGCCGTGCGCGCGCTCGTCGGAAAAAGGAGGCTTGTTTAGCTTCCGCGTAGCCTTCGCCACGCAACAACCGGGAGCTCCGTGTTGTTCTTTCACGGAGCACCTTTCTTTCCTCCTGTGTGTCGATGGAGCGAGAAATGGTGTGCGGGGCGCAGGGTCTAAATACACTGTTCCGAATGAATTGCCGTCTAGAAGTTTAGTGCGCACATCCAACCAATGTGTGAATGGGAGACAATAATTAATTTTTACCACTGTTCTCGTTATTTAATGTTTCTAAATTGAGATTAACACCGGACGTGGGATTGCGGCTAGATATCCCTGCGATCGTTTTAAAAAAGGTGTTTCTCTTCGTTTAATATTTCTCCCTCTTGCCAACATCGTAATAAAAAAAAAAAAAAGCTTTGAGTGGGAATTTTAAACGTGGATTAGAAAAAGCATAGATATTTTGTAAGGCTATTTATTAACTGATAGTGTGGGCTTCCTTTCGAACTTTGAATGACGCAGTTGGTTTCTAGATGACCGCCGTCGTCGCAAATGAAGATACAGAAGCATCTATCTTTCAAAAGCAACATTTCGAAGTTTTTAGAACGGATTCACGCTCACTTACACCTGTCGATCCGAAAACATTTCCTGCAGGCTGATACAAAGATATAAAGGAGAAATTATATACGATTGTAGAAGGCGGTTTCTAGAGTGCGATGTGGTAGAAATCGCTCGCCAAATATTGATATGTAGTTCATAATGAATGAAAAGCAGAAGCGGGAGAGAGGGATAATGTTGCGCAATTACCAGAATCTTTCACTGATGAATGCGTTATGTGCCGGATAACGATATGGGAATGGGGCATTGGGCGTTGCTTATCTCTTAATCAATGAGGGAGACCGGGAGATTACGTTTCTTCATATAGAATTTCTACCGCCAACTGGCACTGCGTATGTGAGTTCGTCGGTGGTAATTATGCCATACAATAGCCAATCCCGAACCAATAATCACTAGCGGAAGGGCAAACACTCAGTGTAACTTTGCTGAAATGTGTTCAGTTTTGTCCCTACATAGGTTCACGAAGCAGGAGGCAAGACAAGGTCGAGATCGTTCTTTTAATAAATAGTTACGATGTTCAAGCTGTCGCCAACCGGCAATATCTTTCTTCAAATAATATTCTACCAGATACAGAAAAAAAAAAAACCGCTTGCCCACATAGCCAGTTTCACCTCTCGCCGTTCAAATTATAAACAGCCTTAAAGCTATCAGGGTTGCGAGCGCCGCAAAGCGCGCAATGAAACCGAAGCATGCTCCCCTGACATAGTGTCCCAGGTGAAAGCCGACATCAAAAAGGTGACTCACGGATATCAGCAGAACTGCGTGCGGCAGCCACGGCCGCAATAATCCAAGAGGCCGTCATTATCCGGAGGAAGCCCCGGTGGCGGCGGTCCTGGCGTGCCATGACCGGCACCGCACGCGCACACCCCGCTCGCCACGACGTGTGGCGCACACGCCCACAGTGGCAGGCCCCGTGCTGTCTCTCGCTCCGACAAAGACTGTGCCCACAACGAAGCACACAGGCAGCTTTCCCAATGCGTGCCGGTCGCGTTTAACGGGCGACAAAAAAGCGAGCTGCCTCCGTTTGCCGGTGCCGTTGCTCCCCGAGACACGGCCAAACACTCGCGGGGGTCCCTCCGTTTTCTGTGGAGACGCGCCTCCGACAGAGCCAAGCCGCCGATGCCAAAGCCGCCGCCGCTGCCGGTATTAAGGGCGACGCCAGCGCCGCCCCGAACCGCGCGGACCCCTCACGAATGAAGCAGGGGGAGGCGCGCGCTTCGGGACCTCGGAGGCCATGGGGGAGGCTCTTCGGCTTCCGTGAGGTCCCTGAGGGTCTCGACTCTCGAGCTAGTCCCCACGTCGGTAGGGGCGCAGAGTCGGGGTCTCGCGTTAGGGGGCTTCGCGTTCTAGGTAGGGTGAAAACGGTTTTGGCACCGTGATGCGGCTCATGTGGATGGACGGACATTGGGAGGGTTGACCAGAGAAGGTGGTGGAAGGGTAATGGACGGCAACGCACCACGTACATTAGGGACGATATGAACGTTAAATAAAGTCGAGTGTTTTTGATAGTTTCGTGGGCTTTGTTCTCAAATGTGCTGCTAAGCAGCATCCCGTTTCCGAATTTGTATCCCAGCTTGCGCACCACAGCTTTAAGAACGTGTAGCGTAAGGTTGCGCTGCAGAACCCAGTGATCCTGGGTTCAATTCCCATCTCTGCGCGCTTCAATCGAGATGAGCATGGTACCGGCGGTCGGTCGTGCATCACTACTGCGTGATGCACAGGCTAGCAGTCGTACAGCACTGGCCAAATTTACCATCTACAGTGGGTAATAATATCGCTATTCACTGGCAGACTAAACTCCCGCAGCGGATTTTTTTTTTTCGGTAACAAACAGTTATTAAGTAATATTCGTGCGTCGTAATTGCCAAGCACCGGCCAAATATGAGAGATTTAGTAGAGAGCAGTCTTTCTCGTGGTTTATAGCGTACACACAAACAAAATTTCGCGAGACAAAAACGCTCGATATTTCCGAGAGCTGAGTAGTAACCTAGACATTCCGAGTGTTTCGCTTCAATATTGAACGGAATGGGGCCTCAAGAAAAATATGCTGTCGTCTCAAACTGATGGAAAATGCGGATATTTTCTGCGTCTCCCCTCGTCGTCTTCAGCCGTACGTGAATAACAAGAAGTGCTGAGAAAAGCGTGGGCTTGGTCTCTGCACTCTGCATGCACACAACTACCCGATCACCACGAGCGTTCGTGCAACTGAAAAGCGTTTCCAAACTATACTTGAGGTTGACCAGATCATTTTGAAGCCGCTAACATCAGGAACGTTAACTCCCACTTACGATGATACCCTCACGGTCCTCATCGTAGAAGCTATTTCCGTGAGACTCAAAGATCCCTTTCTTTTTGTTTTAAGGACGAAGACCTTTGTATCCACTACAATCGACGATATTCAGGATTTCACGGTTAAAAGATTGGATAAGTCAATGCTCCCAGAAACTGAGGGAGTGTAGGATACGAGAGCGCGCGGGAACTTCAGCAGAACGCCGAGCTCTGGTTGGAACGATTAGTGACTAGACCTAATGCTATCTGCCTTTGTCACCACTGCACATGTCGAATGCGTTCGAATGCGGGAGCCAAGCGCCGGACGCCCGTTTTCCGAGCTCTAACGCGTCCGACGAGTGCAGTGGAGACCAAGGGAGATGGCTTTAGGTCTCCCCACTAATCATATCAATCAGAGCCCGGCGTTCTGACGACCCGCGTGTTCTCGTCGCCTCCTCTCTTTCAGTTTCTAGGCGCATAAACATGCACCACAAAGCCGAGGAAAGAAAGATAAAAATCGAAAGGGGAATTTATTGTTTTTTGCACTACTTATTTTTATTCAGTGGCCCAGTCTCAGGTTAATGTATCGAGAGGCTATAATTTAGTTTCCGAAAATATCAAGGTCTTTCGTCAGCAGTACGTGTGCCAAGATTACATACCTTGAGACATCGAAACCAAGAAAAAAAAAATTCAGCAGTAGAAATTTGGAGTTCCGATTTCTAATGCAGATATAAAAATTGATCGACCTCTCGTTCTTTCATCGCTTCACGCCGGTAGGGCAACGGGGTTATAGAAGACGCGGGACAAACGTCGTCTCCCTCCGATTCTTTCCAAGGCGGAGAGCGGACCACGACATTGGGCAGGACGGAGGGCGTCGTCCCCGCTTCTAATGACCCGGGCGAGAGCAAACAGTCGATCCATCATTCGAGACGGCATCGCGGCATCCTCGTCACGGGCCAAGACCCGTTGCACTCTCGATCCTTCTTCCGCGTATTTCGCTATAGCTCGCCTCGCATCGGAATGCGATCCGCATGGTGACAGATACGACGTATCAGTATTATTGCGTTGAGTGACAAGAGGAGGATACGATTTAAGCGGGCCCCGTCCGTTTCGCAAACGCCCGGTTCACGTCGCTGCGGCATCGAGTTTGGACCTTTTGTGTGGACAATTTCAATGACCGCCATCCGCGCGCTGCCATCTTTCTCCGTTCTGGGCATGCGCACTAGCTCTTTTGTGCGGAATACCGCTCGCTGCGCATGAGCCCATAGGTCAATGACTCGGCAATTTTCGCCCGAATAATTAAAGCTGAAAGTTGTATATATTATATCGTCCTTAGATATACTTCGTTTGACATGTCCGATCGCAGTGGTCAAATGTGCGTGAGCACCCCCGTCTATCACAATCCACGCGAAAGAAAGACAATACTTGGGCCGTGGCACGAGTCGCATAACACCCTAATGGGTACAGCGCGCGGACATGGGGGATGGCTTTTATCACTAGCTGTAGTGAAAAGGAAAAAGGAAGACGAAGTATTAAAGGAAGCAAGTTGATATACTTTGTTTCACTTTATGTTGTACCGCAGCGAAGGCTAGACGCGCGAGCTCATACCGTTGGCAGCTGCTCCTAATGCACGAGAGCTTGTGCCGCCGAGATGTGCCCCAGAGCAAGGAGCTCGCGCTTGTAGCCTTCGCTGCGGTACAGCATAAGGTGAAACAGAGTATAGTCAGCGGTGTGTATGTCTTTTCCTCGCACGGTTTTTCTAATTTGTAATTGTTCAGCGGACCCTATTCAAGAATGTACCAACTAGCTCAAGTAAAACCTGAAGCTAAGGTGCTATGAACGCAGGTCACCTCTTTATCCTGAAAAGGAAAACGACGTCTAGCGTAATATTTACGCCAGGAGGCACGTTTTGACTCTGGAGCGAAATCGAAACTAACCTCTATTTTGGATAATTTTTTTTGTTGTCGGTATAGGTCTTAATTGTGGATCCTTTCATAACTCAAGATGTGCCTCACATCGTAATTATTTAGTTAGAGAAGTTCGCGGAAACTTTATTTTGTGACAAACTTGTTTGCTTCACGCACTTCAAAATATTTTACAATATTTAATACAATATTCTATGTTACCTTAGCCTGGTAACAAATAATATTGTATTTGGCGAAAAAAAAACAATTATTGCTAATATTTGTGCGTTCTTGCTGCCTTTTCTCGCTCGTGTCGTATGAAATAATAAGCTGCGGGCCTTTTAATGTTTTCTTGGGTATTTAGATGAATAATTGCATTGACATTATTCTCAGCACAAGAATAGCAGAATAAATTCAATATTTACAATATATTCACAGAAGGTATAAATTAAGAAACGCTGTTCTCACTACAAAAACCCAGACACGGCATCCGACTCAGACAGCTTAGCTGATGTGCGTGTGTTTTGTTCTATAGCAACGGCGTGACGCATAGGATTTTATATTGCATTCAGTGCTTGACTGTTTGTCTATTTTGATAACAATGTCAGAGTTTTTCATGTGCTGAAAAGAAAACAAAATTATACCTTTCTGGAAAGAAAATTATGGTTAAATGGCGTATTTTCGTGATCGTGGCGTTTATTGGTAGCAGCTAGACATTGCCGCAATTTGTAGTAATAATAATTATAATAATAAAATTAAGATATTTTAATACGCAATTTCTCAAGCTCTAATATAATTTGTTGCTTATGATCTAATTTCAAGCGCGCTAACAAGTATGAGAATCAAAAGTGTGGTAATTATTGGCACTGGTGCCAATTGCAGCATTTTTAATTAACAAGCTATCAAATACAAATAGTCTAAATCAATGAAAACATTCTAGCTGATGTGAGAAATTCATATAAAATTACATTAATTGTGGGTAAAACATATTGCGCTAGCAATTTCACAACTTTTGACAATCGGCAAAGCTTACAAAAGCGCTGCCAATATGCTTCCGGACTAAATGCCCTGAAATAAAAATAATAAAAAAAACGATTTCGTTTTTTTTTTTTTTAATTACGAATATTTTTGACACATTTAGTTACTTTAATTTTTACGCGCCGTCGTTTCGCCAATTTCAGCCTTTCCAGTTCGAAGGAACGCCTATTTGCTTGCGCGTTTGCTCACTGCAGCATGTTTTGTTGGCGTTGGAAGCCGGTGAAACAGTAGTGAGTTTTAGTATTGCATATACGAGCGAACGCAAGCGCTGTGTGTTTGCGTTAGCTTTGTGTGTTCCACACTGCGCGTGCGCCGAGCCCGAAATTGCTATCTTGGATTGGCGCGTAGCGATGACACGCATGCGCAACGTGGAGCACGCAACTCTATCGCAAACGCACAGCGCTTGTGTTTGCTTCTATACGCGGGGACCCTTACTAGAGCGATTCCCGCTTCCGCCGCGGGAGGGCGAGCAACGAGCTGGAGACGCAAATACACATACAGTGTGAACAGAAAGCGTTTTTCGAGACTTGCTTGATTTAAATTAACAGCGGATTATTTGTTACTGGTCAATCGTCTCTCCCTGTAACGGCAAACAATACCGCCAGAATTTTCTTCTTCCTTATCTTTATTATACAGTGTGTTTATTTTTATTTTTAATGTTTTACAGATTTGTTTTTAAAAAAGCCGTGAAAGCTACACTAATACGGTTTGGACAGGTGAGTTACACGGTCAGGGGGACATAAAGCAGGAATTTAATCATCCCAATAAGGCAATTACTTAACTAAAATTTGTTTATTAACTTTTTAAAGGGGAGCTGAAACACTTCTTGGAAGAAACGAGTCAGAGGTTAATTCTGACGAATTTTTATCCCGTGAATTTGAATATCACGTTCGTTTTCTCCAAAAATGTAAGGAAACGCGAGAAAACACGAAAAACCTCCGACCGGTCGTGACGTCATACTAAGATCTTTGGGCCGCCAAGCGCATGTCGCTCGTGTGGGCAGCACGTGCAATTGCAAGCTTGCCGGGTACATTCCCCGGCACTGACACCAGTCGTGAGGTCTTCTTTAGAGCCCCCTTTCTGACCTATTTGAAAATAGCAAGAGTGTGCGTGCATACACTCTAAAAAAAGCCCGTGCGTCTTCTTTCCCGCAGAACACGCGGACAGTCAATCACTGCTGTTTGCAGAATCAGCTCAGCGAATGACAATGCCGCAACATATGTTTAGACCAAAAAGCGAAGTTTGCGATGTAGCATTAAGCAATGCAAAACGTCACGCTTGCATTGCGTGATGCTACATCGCAGACTTCGCTTTTTGATCTAAACATATGTTTCGGCATTGTCATTCGCTGAACTGATTCCGTAAACAGCAGTGATTGGCTGTCCGCGTGCTCTGCGGGAAAGAAGACGCACGGGCTTTTTTTAGAGTGTAGCTTCGATAAGCGCTGAAGATGCGCCAGAGTGGAGACTACGAACATCTTCTAATATGACGTCACGCCCCGAAAAGGAGGGGCTTCAGCGGGACTTTGAAAATTAATTTATGCAGCCTACGTGCACCATATCGAAGGAAATAATCTTGATATTCGTGATCCCGGAGGCCAAATTAAGATGAAATTTAAGTGTTTTTCCTCTAATACAGCACCGCAGCAGTTTCCCATTAATGATTTATGATAAAGATAGGGTATTCCATTCAGAAACTTGCTGAGCTTCATTGAAAACAACTAAATGGGTAAAAAAAAATATTTAAGGCACCTGGGAAGCACGGTATCGTTCTAAAGTTACCATACCACTCAATCAACAGGCGCAAATTAAGCTAGTGTTGCGAAAACGCGCGTTCTCGGTTTTTCCGTTTCTTAAGCGGGGAACACATGAACGACAAAAACGTGCGCCGCGAGGCACTTTCTATGGAAACTTGCGCACACGCTGTGACGTCGCGGCTTGGGCTCTGGGCATAGGTACACGTCACAGTGTCCTGGGCTGTTGCTATTGGAATCAGCGCGCGGCGCCCGTTCTTGCCGCTCGTCATGTGTTCCCTGCTTTATTATCCGCGTTTACGAACCACCAGAATTGTGTCATTCAGCCCGTGCATGGAAAGTAGTTCCGAAGTGGCAACGAATGACGTCAGAAAAGCCGGAGAGTCACCCTGTCGGATGTCGCGCGAACATTGTGGCTTGTCGTAGAAGTTCAGGCAAAACGCTTAAGGAAACGCGGGTGTCGCTGTCATCACTGCGTCCCAACAGCTGGCTGCCGAAACGTCAGTGGTCAGTCGAACTGAGTGTTGGCGGTAACGTGTTACAACTAAGTAAAGGGACTGGCAGACTTGTACACGTTACTGAAATAAACTAACCGATTACAATTACAATTACTAAACTGTAAAAAGTAACCGATTACAATTACAAGTACAGCCTGATAAAAGTAATCGAAAAATTACTCTAAAGTAATTGATTACTTCCCGCGTTACTTTTCATTCAACTTTTTTTTTATTACGGTAGCATAATCCATGGGTTCTCGTGCTCAGTTGTTCCGAAAAGAAAAAACATTGACTGTTTTTCTTTAGAGCTCAGTGAGTGACGCCAACACACCCAATCCTCTCGTGAAAAAAAAAAAAATAAATAAAAAGGGCGCTGTTTAAATATATTACTCACAAGAGGCTGGATAAGGTCATTTTCCATCCCCGGGCGTAGGCTCCGGTGTACCAAAAAAATAAAGTACAAAGGAAACGAAGCATAGTGAAGTGGCCTACTAATCCTCGAGGTCCCGTGCTTAGTAATTTAGAAAAAGAAAAAAAAAAAAAAAGAAATTGACCGTTGCCCAGAGCTGATCAATTACAAGGATCGTTACTCCTTAAAGGAAGTAATTGAAGCGTTACAAAATTACAGTAAAATGTAATTGATTACAAGTAATTCATTACTTGTAACGCGTTACGTACAAGTCTGCGGACTGGTAATGCGTTACTTTTTTCTGTAACGTAGTGACGTACTCGTTACATTTTAAAAAGGGTGGGGGTAACGTACTTACGTTACTTATTTCGAGTAACGTGTAGAGTAACGTTGTTACGTTGCTCGTTACATATTCTTATCAAGACTTAGATAAATTACACTTCAATTTTTCTTTCGTGTTTCTAGGCGCCAAGTCATAAACGTTTTGCGTCTTTTGCGCTTTTTGCGTTTTTTTTTTCTCGAGAATATTTGGGTGGAAGCGTAAAGAAAGATGAGGTAACTATGTTCAATTTCTGAATGGACATAAGATTTTTTGAAATATGGCACTTAGGCATACCTGTAACGCCAGAGAATAAAACGTGTTAATTTATAACTAAAAAAAATGTAACGCAATGGTAACGTGGGTTAGTTTCATACGGTAACGCGTTACTTTTATTTGCAAGTAACGAGGTACTTTTTTCGTTACTTTTTTCGGTAACGCCTCAAACACTGGTCAAGCTGGACAGTGCCCTGTAGCAAAACGGGCGTCTGCTACATCCAGCATCGCTGCCAGATGTGAGAGCACCAGGATAGCGGCCAGCGACAACGTGACACTTCTATGACACCATGAGACGGAAATCGAGGATTCAGTTTTTCGGACGCGGTGATGAATACACCAGCTGGAGACGCGCTCGAGGCACCCAGAGCCGTATATATACAAAGAGTTCGGTCATTCACTGGGAACTATATAGGAGACAAATGGGGAGAAGCCATTGGTCGAAAGCGGCTTGGGCGTGTTCCATGGCGTTTTTTAGAAATTTGAATGTGGCCAACCAGAAGCCGGAAATAATACCCTGGCGGTGGTCGCGAGAAACAAAATTAATAAGTGCATCGGAGTAACTCTCGGTGACGGAAAATATGGTGAACGCGATGTTTCAATCACGGTCATCCAAAATCATGGTGGAAGAGCGCGACTAGTGGAACGATCGACATAATCCGTACACCAGGCGCCAAGGGCCGAGAATCTGCCGTCCGAGCTGTCACAATTTGTCCGAGCAAAACAGAGTTCGAGAGGCACATTTGTTGCTTACATCTTTTTGCATGGTCATAATCGAGACATCACGTGCACCCTATTTCCAACCATTAAACTCTTATGCTCTTATTAAAACTGTTTCTCGCTATCACTGATGGGGGGTTCTTTTCGGCTCCTGGTTGGCCAAGAGAGCATGCCCAGCCCTCTATCTGCGTCTGGTGCACGCCTTGGCTTTGCCCGCTCCTCCCATTGACCAAACTCTCTCTCTACACGGCTCTAGAGGCACTGTACTTCAGCGCACCAGCGCACTTCTCACGCGCCCCACATCTTTCTAAAATGCACTTATTTCGTGGTTTTCAATGACGCTCAGCACGTTTTGAATTCAAAACATATCTTTATTTTCAATATCTTCAGCGTCCGCGTATATGCTTACTGATTTGTTGGCTAAATTAAGCCTCGTGCCACCTGTGTCATGAAATCATGGTCGTTGTCAGTAGTTGAGTACCGAGCACGGTGATCCGCGAGATCAACTTCCCTGTACAGAGGATTGAGGTTGGGGAACAAAGGCGCCGTTTATTTTTGACATACAACTAAATACTTCGCATGTTTGTCTCGAGAAACACTGAGGACTACGATTCGCTCGGCGACAAAATCAGCCACATGAACCATTGTGCAGCCATCCTAGGTGTCTCCCGATGGCTCAAGAGATGCGGAAACGCGATGTCTCATCGGAGCCATCTCATCCCACTCTGTGCGGCCATCAAAGCCATCGTCGAACAACGTAACGGCGAAGAGACACCCATTCTGGGATGTACGGCCTTTCTGTGGCGCTTTCCTTTGACAGGAGCCAGATGGGCCTTATGTCCCCACGGCTCTGTTTTTTACGCCCTGCCGCTCTTTTCTCCTTGCAGTTCCCCTACGTGTTTCTATTCTGCGTGGCTGACGGGAAAAGGGGGGGGGGGGGTTCGCCCCGTTTATGACTTTAGCGTGTTCCTCTCGCTGTCCTGCCTCCTTCGTCCGTATTTATTGACTGTCGCAGAATGTCGTCCCCCAACACAGCCTCCGGCTGCCGAAAGTTGAGGGCGACTGGCGTCGAGAAGGGAATGCCACGCTGTCTCTGTGACTTCTGTGGGTGACCAGTCTTGCCTCGCTCTCTTCTTTCTCTGGAAACTTTTAGATTGTGTTTTTGATAATCTTAAAAAAGGCCCGAGGGAGCGGAAGGGCAGGGAAAGAGGGGGGGGGGGGGTAATTAAACGAACGATACGTCTTATATTTCCCAACATGCGCTTTTTTTTTTTTGCTCGGGGGGGGGGGGGCTCCGGGTGTTTTGTCGGAGGGATGCGGCGTGCGGCGCGCTGGGCGTAGCTGTCCACAAAATTAGGCGCTCGCGGCCTCGGGTGCCGGCTGTGGGGAAGCCGGCTAAAAAATGTAGCTCTACAACAGAAAAAACAAAAGAAAAGAAAAACTGATGGTTTCTTTTAAGGCGAAATCCTTACTTGCTCCATTGCGCGAAAAAGTGGCGTCGTTGTGCCCGAAGCATAGCCATAAAAATACATATTCAAGTCGCTCAATCGTATGCTCAAGGACGACGCCGTCCTTGGCGTCATCCTTGAGGTGGTGCTAGAGGTCGTCCGTCCTAGACGTCGTCCTCTAGGCGTCGTTATCGACGTCGTCCTAGACGTTGTTCTCCAGGCGTCGTTGTCGACGTCGTCCTAGTCGTCGTCCTAGAAGTCGTCTTAAACGTCGTCCTCGACGTCGTCCTAGATGTCGTTATTGAGGTCGTCCTCGACGCCGTCCGAGAGATCGTCCTCGGCGTCGTCCTAGACGTCGTCCTAGAGGTCATCCTCAATTACGTACTTGGCGTCGATCTCTAGGACGTCGTGCTATACGTCGTCCTAAACTTTAATACGTGTAGAAACATTACTAGAAAACATTTCACCCACGGGAATATAATGCTTTCGCCTTCCTACACGTAAGCAATCTTAAATGTCCTCCTGTAACTGTTTTTTTTTTGCAGAAGCGCGCTTTGTTTAGATTTGGGATTAAAAACAGCGCAAAAGACGAAGGACCAGACGAAGAAGTAACACGGACACAGCGCTGACTTACAACTGAGTTTATTAGTATCGAAATATATATATATATACTCGTTGTCACGAACAAAAAAGACACTAAAGGAGAAATTCAGCCCACGTGATACATCGCCACGACACAGCCGTACAGAGCACGTGTTAAAAAAAACACACGCACACACACAGGCAAGTCATGAAACTAGAAAATTCATCTCGTTGCCTGATAGGGCCACCGAAGAAATGCTTACGCATGCAGCGCCCAACCTCGCTATCTCGACAGCCTCCAGAATGTCATGTCGCATCATGTCGTACCAAGTCGCCAGAGCCTCAACTTTTGCTTTGTTTAGATTTTATTATCCCCAGCTTTGTCGGCATTTGCTCTTAGCTTCGGTCGAATAAATTTTGGTTAAAGAAAGGGGAGAACCATGCTTTCCCATTTCCGGATCTCGACCTCATGCCGCACTCTTGGTTGCTTTTGAAGTGTATGTTAAATTACAGATTTGGCCCATTTCAGGTCAGCCCCACGCATCATTGTTACCATACATCAATTTGTAAGCTTGCCTTTTAGCAGCTCTGAACGAGGCTAGGATTTGTTTGTTGTCGCACCAACGGCGACAGTGTACGCCGTGATGTTCGAGACGGCGACGGCGTAGACCGATGAGACATCAGACTCACGCCCACAGATTAAGGACACCGCTAGGATCAACGAAAGACACTGTGAAAAACATACCCGATTATTTGTTTCTCTGAAATTGGTCGGAAGCAATCTCTACAATACACGCGATGCATAAATGCCGTTCGCGGCCATTTTACAGCAGTTTTGACTCTTGGGTCACTCTAAGACGAGACTCGGGACAGTTTTTACTTGATTACTGATTTTCGGCACGGCAGTGCTGAAGCAACGATAGAATTCCTGGTGAGGATGAGCAGTTCTTAAATTTCACGGTGACGGTTTCTATTTGGATCTTCGTCACACATTCACTTGTGGAGCAGGAAGATCACTCGGAGGGGACCGACTGATCTCTGGTGCCCATATACTGATTTTGGTGCTCTTGGATATTTCGCCCATATAACGTGTCGAATAACAGGACGGAGGAATTCCCAGCAACAAAAGTACATAAAAAACGTAGCACATGAAGACAACGGTTTTTAAGCTTAACGCCGCTCCGTATCCCAGGACGCCAGTCCAGGAGGGTGAAAGGAGGCTGACTGATTTATGCTACCAGGTGCCTGCCTGGCGCAGTACGCGAATAAAGCGATCGTTGGATATGCAGACATGGCGGGGTTGAAACGGCCTCAAGTGCCTTCCCAGTCGGGGGTCTCTTCTCTCCCGTATACTTCTCGCGAGGTTTAGAACCGTAAATGCCACCACCGCGGAGGCAGCCACTGGCGCTCGCCCCGGGGTCTTTCTGGGAGCCCTCGCGTGCGCTTCAATTTAAGAAATAAAAACGAGGAGCCTCCTGTAAAATATGGCGTCCTCCGGGTGTAACCGTTGCTTCCAATCGGAAGTGCCTCCCGAACGAGGGGACGCCGATGTGTGGGGAGCGATGCGGGCGTCCTCGCGCCCTTGGCTTTGGGGTTCCGAGGAGTGTCGCTGGGGGAGAGGCCGTGGCATGGGGACTCGAACGCAGGCGCCTGATGACTGCTGTAAATAATAAGGTTGGTGTCGTAAAGAATTTGGGAGAGGCTAGACGCCGATTTTGAAAGGAGGAAGCATGGGATATTACATGATCGTAAAAACAAAAAAAAAAGGCGTAGAAAAAAGCAAAATAAATTCTGAATGGTTTAGGGGAATGCATGGAAATGATGGCGAGTTCCGCTGTTGGATTTGGAAGAATATGAAGCGCTTTTACATTTCTATTTTATACGCGTTTCTAACTTCCATTGCAGTGAAAGCGATAGAGCTTTTAGTGCAGATGCATGCATGAACACGGGCAGTTTTTCTCTTAGCCGCTTGCACCAGATATTTTGTTTTATTTTCGACGCTAGTGAGCTTTGCGTACTGGCGTGTCGTAAAAGTGGCTTATCCTACTCGCACCCGAGGCCATAACCAAAGGGTGTTTACGTCGCTGAAAAAGCAAACTAAACCAAGTTCGAAAATGTATACAAAGCCCCCTGGGAGTTTGTTTATATTTTTTTTTGTAGCGTCTGCAGCACTCTTGTTTATACATGCCATGATGTAAAGTCTGAAGTTGGAAATGTTAGGTTTTCCTGGAACATACAGAAGAACTGAGAGGTCGGCGTGCGCCGAACCTGTTGTTTGTTTTGATAGAAGTGTTTCTACGACGAGCCTTCAATGAATACTGTTTCCAAGAACGTCAAGAACGTGCATGTATCTAGTGGGAAATGTACTCCATTTTTTTTTTTAACAGAGGCTTCTCAAAAGACTAAGCTCACGTGAAGACGAAAAATATTTGTTCGATGCATTCTTTTTAATTCTGTGAGCGGAGACAAAATACTATGCCTATCACATGAATCGCAATGCGAAGAAAAGGAAAAAGGGACGTTGCGAGCCCAAGTGGTATGAACGTTTGCATGTGCCACAAGGCGTGAAGCTTCGTGTGTGAGCTCCGATCGCTGGATGAACATTTGATGCAGCCCTAAACTACCCAACTGCCTAACTTTTCTCAAATACGAATCGACTCAAAGGGCAACTTCGATCAATTCCAAAAATTTTAGGCTTACGTGTGATTTCATTTTTCAAATCACTACTAAACAGTCATACGTCTTCACGTCTTTGGATTCGCGAAATGTGGAATATTATTTGTGTAATCTTAGTTTAAACATCAGCAGATACCGAAACCGAAACGTTGCTTGCTACAGCAACACTGGTCTCGTGTCGTCAGACACGAGGTCGTCAGGCACGAGACCTTTCGGACCACGTGGTCCGAAAGGTCATGTGATCCTCTAGTCGACGACGGACGAACGTAGAGCTAAGCGCAAGTGTCGGCTGCTCCGCACTTTTCGCCGATGTAGTTTGCTGCAACATCCTACGACATCTGCACCACTGCGGTCACAGCTTGCGCTTCTTTGCAAAAAAGCAAGTTTTCTCAGACGCATATTTCGGAAGCATTTGTCGAAGCTGAGGAATACTGAGCAACACATGTATATCCACGATCGTGTCACAGCCAGTTTCCAAAGAAACAAATGAACTGTAGCACAGTCAACAGCGTAGAGCATTCGATTGTCCTCACGATAACGTTGATGCAATAGAACTTAGTTACAACAACCCTCGCACAACCCATGAAGCTCTGATGTGTGAGGTGACGTGCGAAATTATCGTTCCTCCTACACGCCACAATCATGCGTCACCGAACGTTTGGTGACAGCAAAGCTTTCGGCAGGAAGGGACCATCCATATTATGTGGACTACGTGCGAAGAAAGCCATTATTCATACATTGTAAGCTTGTAACACGGGGAGAACGTTTTTGCCAATAAAGCCGGCTGAGCGCTCCCGTACCCTTGCAAGCTTTTTAACGCCGATCAAACTATGTACCGCACTCCTATATTTTTTTTTCGAAATGCCGCAACATGTCCTTAAAGTTCAACCTGCGCATCTCCAGTTGGTGGGTTGTAATCTCGACGGAGGTGCCCGCAATTAGACGCGGGCTTATTGCCGCGAAGGCGCCGTGTAACCGAGAACTTGGTTACACGTCACAAGATTCCCAGGTGGTTCAAAATGATCATCCGGCATCCGCTGGGCCGTGCCAGATGCCCTTCGTAGGTCTGGCACATAAAGATTCAAGTTCACATTGTTTTTCGCGAAAATAGCAGAGTCTTCGCTCCTTGTTCCTACAGGCGCGAGACATATATATACTCGTACACCGGGAAACGGCCGGCGCGTAGAGCGACCGACGCGGTGGTCGTTTGACAGTGCAGTTGCTTCCTGATTTAGTAGCTTGAATTGTATACCTGTATGAAGCTGTACGGCAGACTACACGTTTGTTGTCAATAGCACAATAGTCAGCGGAAATTATGAATGCCGTGATAAGTATGCTCCAGTGCACATTCGTTTAGTTTCACAGGACAACTGATATTTGTACGCACATTTTTTTTTTCTATTTAGCTGGTAACAGCAAACTAGTGTCATCAGATTAAGCAATCAAAACAGGGATCGTCCTGTGATTTAGCGAAATCGGCTTTCCAGAGTTCCGCCGGCACGGTATGTCCGTCATTCAGATGCACACTTTTCTGTGGAAACGTGTGAAAGACAACCCGCGGGCTGGTCAACTGGCTGGTAGTTTGAGCAAAACGTCGTTCTCAAACTACAACAGCGGCGAGACGAAACAGACTGCTCCCAGCTCCCAGCTCTCAGCTCCGAGAAGCGCGCAGGGCAGCGCAAACTATAGTCCGTTGCAACTCAAGAAGGTAGGGCGAGGGTAAAATGGGTCGGAGAGGAGGAAGCAGACAGAACGCTAAAGGGAGAAGGAAGTTTCCCCTTCTCTTCTCCAGCCTTCCGTCTGCTTACTCCTCCCCGGCCCGTCTTATCTTCGTCCTACCTTCTTGAGTTGCAACGGACTATAGCGCATCTGTGTTACGGTGATCACGTGGACACCGTTGAGCCAACACTGGGAGGAGAAACTCAAGACGTCATCGTTCAATTTCGCTCTGAAAAGTAAAAAACAAACAAAACGTGAGAATGACGCAGACATGACTCGGACATAGCGGCTCAATGTTGGCTTGTCCAACTCTATGGTGTTGACTGGGCTGTTGATTGCGCCTCACGTCGCACACTAGAGCTTGCAGATTTCGGCGACTTGGCTCACTTGAAAGTTCGCTGGCCAGTTTATTAAATATATAGACGGAATTAGATTGTAATATTTGACGTGTGGTCTTCATAGGTGATACTGAGGAGGACTGCATTGTTTTTTCAATATCAGAACTGAAGCGGAGTTGCCCTTTAATGCAGCCGTTGGAAGCACGCGAGGTGCATAGTGGAGGGATATAGGCTGATGCGCAGCCTGACCCAGCAGACGACCTTTGCCATGTCTTCTATCGGGCGTGCTCTCCAGATATCGACCATCAAACTCCGTCGTCACTCTGACAGCGATGTCGCGACAGCAGGGGATTGCGGCGCTTCGGAACACATCCGGTCTGCATGGTCCCGCCACCGTCAACCCTGTCTGGCTGGACCTGCACAAACATCCCCGGAGCGAAAGAACGTTCATAACTGTTCAGAAACACGGGGACATGCATTATTATTTTTTTCATTGTCCATATCTCGACCCGGGATGTCTGTCTCCTGCCCGATTTCGTCTCTGCCTCCTCCGGCTTAGTTCCGGTCGCCGCTTCCCTTCGATGTAGCTTAGGGAACCAAGGCCCGTGTTGTTGTTGCGTGCCTTTAGCCTTTTTTCGATTCGAATTCGACTTTCGTTCTGGCGTATCAAGTTTGACAGCTCTCGTTGGATGCCGGACAATCGCATTGTCCCGCAAAGTCTCACTCGAAACCGTGGCCCGTAAGATTCGGGCATTGTGAGCGAATCTTCGCCGGAAACTCGGTGAAAGAAAGTAAAAAAAAAAAAGAAAAAAGTGATTGTTTGTTGCGCTTCCCGCTTCGCTCTGCGGGTTGGTTCGGACGCGCTTGTTCATAGATGGCGAGCAAGAGAAGGGCCCGATTCGATTTTTTTTCTCTACTTTGGTATCCTGCCTCCTTGAGAGGTTTTATAAGATATGCAGCTGCGGGGCCACAAAGTAGTGCAGGAACGATCTCATTTAGTTCCGTTTGATATATCGGGGTGTACGAGAAAGAGAGAGAAAGAGAGAGAGGGAGTGAAAGGAGGAATCTTACTTTTTGATGATATTCGTGCTTTGTGTCCTGTCAGTTCGTAACTGCACGGGGAGATAAAAAAATAAACCGAGTGTAAAGCCGGCGTCACACTGCTTATACATCATACCAAAGACAGCCTGCAAACAGATTCGAAGGCGAGTCACCACGAGATCCGTGCTTCGAATGCCGCACGGCAATGTGTTCAAGGAGAAACTTGGGCACGCGGCATTTGAACCACGGATATTGCGGTGACGCGTGTTCGCATACTGTCGTTTGTATAATGGATGAGCAGTGTGACGCCGGCTTAAGTGATCTTTCTTTGATTGTGATTTTAATTTATTACAAACGGAGTATTGGGATGTGGTCCTTCCCTCCGAAGTACAAAGAGAACACGAAAGACTGACATAACTGCACTGTAGACCACTCACTTTGCAGTGTAAAACAAGCACAACTATGTGTTTTAACTTTGAGGGGTAAGCCTGGAGCAGCCTAGGCAAATTATAGAGGACAAATTAATTTCGAGAAAGTGCCCGTGAAATTGAATGCCAATGACTGCGCGTGCGGAGAATGGCGTGTAGACAGTTCTTCACATGCAGACGCGCAGCAGTTCTGTAATATTTTTATTGCATACAACCCGAAATTTTGTTTTGTCTCTCTTTGTTTATAGGAGTAGTAGTTTGCATGATGTTAACTCCTAAATGAAAGGGTTCTAGCTACTGGGTGTTTTCAAGCACAAGGTGACTTTGATTGCTTTTGTAAGGTTCTTGATGTCGTATTGTGGCGATCAAAGCCAGTGTTGCTTAAAGAGCGGAGTATGTTCGGCATTATGCTGACCTTTATTTTGTATCGATCCGGCGATTTTAATTGTTATTTTCGTGTGTCGGTGTTCTAGAGATAAAATTTGTTTTTCAATTTGCTTGACTTATTTTTACTCAATTATGTTTATTACAATTGATGTAAAGCAACCGGCATCGTGAAGTCAGTGCTAACATCTCAATTCATTTTTGTATATTATAAAAAGAGTGATTCATGACACGTATATAAACAAGCAAGAATATTGTTTATGTAAACCCTTCAGACTGTTTACGCATTTTTGTGCTCTAGTAATTGTCAGAGATTATTTTTTAATGCTCATAATTTGCACCTGATGGTCAGGCGAACAAAACATAACTGATATCCTGGTGGCCCACGCTTTCGCCACTCAGCCGGAAACAAAATGTTGCCGTAGCACAGGTTAACCTAACACTTGGAGCAGGGAGATGCGTGCAGCAACTTTCGAGCAGCAGTAAAAACTGTCAAAGCTATGAAGACGGGTTTCTAACGGATAAGGTAACAATGGCAGATAGGGGGACTGACGATGTCACTAACACTTTCAAACATGGCGTTACTCGGAATGGGCGGATCCGAGTGTCCCTCAATCAAATCGAATTGATTCATGAAATTCACGCCTGAAATACGAAACAAGTTTAGACACTTTGTTGGAACATGCAATAGTATCGAGTGGCATATATTACGTAGGAGAAATAACGGAGTTTTAATTGATATTACCTGGTGGTGCACCAAAGCTATAACCACGCGCTTCTCGCTCAGAAATGTAGTATCTTGACAACACGAGCGCTCGTGAAGGAAAGCCGCCTTCCCACGACAGCTGCCACGTCTGGTTTGTAATCTTCTCTGCACTACGGCGCGGTCGGATGAAACCATTAGCATTTCTTAAAATTCGGTTCATATACAATACTTCGCAGCTTTGAAGTCGTTGCCCGAAAGCTACAGAAATTTCCTACGCCATATCTTCGGCCATCCAGCCCGTCCGCCCTTTTCATTTTGCCTCTGTAGTCTTTATCAATTCCGACAAAGACAGCTAGACGAAAGCCGCATCTGCACGCATTTTCGGAATCTTTAAAGGGACATTGAAGGCGATTTCGGACATCTTTTTGGCGATTGAACTGGGTTCCAGGCACGTCTCGGGCCACGTTGCCCAAATTTCAGCCAAAACCGGCGCTTCTGTGCCGCGCAAATCAATCAAACAGTCGCGGTAATAATCGTACCGGGATCGACTGGGGCGACGCCCCGAGAGTTGCGGGAGAAGCCAGGAAAAGCGGAGCTCACGTGACCGATGCGGGGCCAAGAAACGCGACGTCACAAGAGACGCGTCAGCGATTGGGCGAAACGATAAACGTGCCCTCGGTCACGTTTTGGTTCGCGAGTTTTAGGGATACTGTTCTAATCTCCGCTTGAATAACCATGAAAAGTATAAATCGGACCGGAAATGATTACTAAACCATAAATAAAGCAGCATAATTGTTTTTATCTTTGCTACGCTGGACGCGAAACGGGCAACGAGTAACTATGGGCAAACAAAATAAAAAAAAAAAAAAAAACACGGTACTCGAAGGATTCTGCAAAATGGTAGCTGTAGATGGCTGTTCTAACGGTCGACTGAAGACCAGTATTCGTTCGGGCGACGCTAGTTTTCACGTGTGGGTTGCTGTTCGTGTTCTTTGACGACGAAAAGAGGACGTCCGCGGAAGAACCGGATCCCGGAACGACCGGATCGCCGCCGCTTTCCCCTCGGTATCTCCCCCGCGTCCGTCCTTCGGCATGCGGGCCGCTCGTTGCCGGCTGGGCGGTCTCTGTCGGGTGATGGCGGAGGCCGCCACACACGTACTCCCGTTCCGTTGGTGTTAGGTCACTGAACGGAAGCTCGAACTCGCTCGCGAGAGCTTGCCGTCCATGTTGACAGATTCGGCGAAACGACCGCGCCACCGCGCTGCTATAACCCACCGCGGTAACCAGAGTCTCGATCTCCTAAATACCACCGATACCGACTATTCACACTTGACGTCACTCCCTACGTCACCTCCGTTTTCGGGGGCCCAGAAACGAGAAGGGAGATTGTTCAGTTTCGGTTTCTTTACTTCTTTCGTAAGCACAGAAATACGCGTCACAAATGTCTACAAAGAATTGGGCAGCATGCCATGTTCCCAAGAAGCATAAAAACACCATTTAAAAAAATTAAATAAAATCGTCTTCATTGTCCCTTTAAAAAGGAACGTCTGTCTGGAAGACCTTCAAATTCCGAGGAATCTCGACAAAACTCCCTTATTAGTAGGAGATCATTTGGAAAAAGAAAACTTGGCCCTACGCGCCTCTCTCCCTGCACTGAAAGTTTTTTTTTTTTTTTTCTCTGCACGGCACGCGGCGAGATGAGTGAGCTTTGCGTGCGTCGCACCAAGAAACCCCGGAAGCTCTTAGGACCATTAGCCACTTCCGCTGTACAACATGCACACGCGCGCGCCCACAGAGGATGGCTCGCACGGATCGGGGTATGCAGCACCGGCGCCGACTCCTCGTTCTGGCAGATTTACGTCGCGACAGGCTCTTCGAGGATTTATGGAACATTGCAGACCACGTGGATCGCATAACGCGCGGGTGTGATGGTATGGGAGGGTAACAGAAAAGTGTGGCGGCACCGGTGGCTCCTTTCATTCGGCCGAGAACTTATGTACTGTGCAATAGTCAGGGCAGGTGTGGGACAAAGAAAAAAAGAAGAAAAAAAAAATGCGATTTATGTGTCTCGCTTGTTGCCGTTTCGCCGTGTAAGTCTTAGTGCTGTCCGCCTGCTTCTATCAGCTGTAGACGAACTGGAGGGAAAGGAAGCGACGGGTTAGGGGTGACGCAGGAAACTGTCGAGCATGTTTCTGGACGGCGGTGAGCGTGGCAGTCAGGATCTAAAAATGGACGTCGTTGATGGCGGCTCAGCCCTTTGAAGTTTCATCTCTTTAAAGTTTGACGAAGGTTGCTTGTTTATGTTTCCCTTCGAACATTTTAAAGAAGATCTGCTGGGCTCACACAATAAAATACACTGTTAGCAAAAAGGGTGTATTTGGGTAATATTTGGTGGTAAAATATACCCGATTTGCAGTAATTCGAAGAAACAATTACACGATCAACAAATAATAAGCAGTCATCAGTATCCCGTGAGTCGCAAGATTGTTGTTTTTGTTCACAAATACAAGCCCTTACGCCAACGAGGTAGAGGGCCTTAGAGCGATAAACTGGCAGCTGAATCTGACTCCCCCCCCCCCCTCCCCCCCCCCCCCCCCCCCCTTCGGTCGCCGCTTTGTTACACATTTTTGACTCCTAGACACTTGACCTTATAGTTTCACGTCTAGATTTTAACAAAGTACCGCCACAAATAATTGCGTATTGGTCTTTAATGACAGTACCGACGAGATAAGTTATGTTTCGTTTGTTTTGTATTCAAAATGTGCTTTTATGACAAAAACTAAGGCAACTTCGCAATGCCTTCGCTAGATACCGTCAGCCGCGGTGGTGTATTTTGAGTTTTTATCGGAGCGAGGGACTGATCTCTGGGTTTATCATGTTTTAGTTTATCATGTTTGTTACAGCGATTGCAATACAAATCTCGGCTAAGTTTTGTGTAAATGCCTCAGGATTTGGTATGGTCACGTGTCTACTGGTCAAAAGTGTACAACATGGCGGCATCCAAGTGCCTGTCAATTTTTCCTGGTGAACGGGATACCATCGCAGAAACCCCCTCTACCTCGTTGCCTTAAACGCAAAAGACCCCCAGAATACCAGCGAGCTCGTTGACAAATACCCCGCCAGTCTACCCTATCATCATCATCGGCCCGAATAACCCAGATGTAGCCCCAATGCTTCGTCGACCGTGTTGGAAATATCGTCTACTGTGTCTACCGCTGGCATATCGACGCTTGTTGAACGTGAGTTGCCGGTTTCTTCCCTTTCTAGAGAAAGCACTTCAGAACTTTTAAAATGCGCTGTATAAAGACTTCAGCTTGATTTACTCACTTCAAGTTTTGTCTTTAGATCCGAACTATAGCCGGCTCTGTAAGTTTGTACATACACGATCCGCCCGACAGAAACGGCGACTGAGAGACATTTCGTCGCGGTTTTTTGTGAATAAAAGACGGCTTCCATTCACCAAATATCAGTCGAACATACTTTTTGACTTCAAGAGTAACTAAGTAATACATAGTTGACTTAGCTTTTTTATTTCTTCTTTTTAAAGCCGGCAAAAAGTTGAAGCAGTCAGAAAAACAAAAGGTACCAAAACGTGCGAATCACTTGCGAAGCAAATGATTTATAATGTTTTTAATGTTGCAGAAATTAAGCAGTGCATTGAACGCGTGAAATATCCTGACATTATAATAGCTAGCACATCAATTGAGTTTAAATGTTTGGAATGGAGTCATCGAAGAACAAAAATAAGTCCCAATCTAAATATTTCGATGCATTAACGCGGGCACCTACTGAAAGCTAGATATACAGTGTTTCATTCTAGGAAAAAGAAAATAAACTAGGATGGGCTGGCTATTCACCTGTATAATACAGAGTTGCAACATATTTCTTGCTACAAATATTTGGGTGTTCTTGTTGACTCAAATATGCCTTGGAAATGTCCAATTAATCTCCGCCTTATTCCGTGACATCACTTCATTCCACCGTGACATAGTGAGATCACTGTTGAAAGAGGTGTTCATAACGGACAATAGCATAGTAACTCCCGAGGTTACTTATGAAGGCACTAACGTTATTTAGAGGTTCTTTTGATTTTGCCTAAAAATGAAAAAGGTGAAGAGAAAAAAACAAAACAAAAACGTACGCCTCATATTAGGTAGAAACGTATTTTCTACCTATTGATAACCCGTTTGGTCTTCTCAGCAATCCGCAAAACTTCCCGTTTTGCGGATTGCTAAGAAAACCAAACGGGCCATCGATAGGTGTTAAATTTACAAAAAAATTGTTTCGGGCGCCATAACGCCGACGTCAAAATTCAATTTGCATCTCAGAGTAAGCACCTGTTTGTTGGTTAAGAATATATATTGCAATTGTTCAAAATAATAGAAATCATGGTTCTTTTTTTTCATATCCGCTAGCCACCAAACAAGGTTCACAGAGAATGAAGATATCTGAAATAATGTTTCATATTATAAATGTTGTTCGGAGTAAGTACTTTAGCCTTCTTTGCAACTCATTCAACTATTTTTTTTAAATTTCCAAATACATATTAGAAGGGTGCCTTCATGTGCGCTTTCCTTAGGGCCATTTTGTCTGGCCATTTTGTCCCACACTTTTCTTTTTTTTTTTGTTCAGAAGCGCGTGAAAGAGCGTGTTCCGGCACGCGTTTGTGGCGCTGACTGTGCTATGGCGACATTTTGTTTTCGTCGATTTATTTGTATTTTACCCTTGAGCGCGTGCTGCCGGCATCGGGTACTACAAAGGGTGGCATCACCCTAAGCAGAAGGACATTGAGGCACCCTACATATTAGGATATCTCTGTTCAACCCTGCAGGATCTTAGCGTGCTTACGAGCCACGCTTGTAGCGTATGCAAGCGTTTGACCACGCTCGCTAACATAGCACACACACAAAAAAAGAATCAACAAAAGTATCGGTTTCAGAGCCTTATCAGGCCTTTCGCTAGAAGTCTGCTGATGACTAGTTACTCTTTTTTTTGCAACGTTCAAAAAGTGCCGACCAACGGAGCCATCAATTGTAATTTTGTTGTGACTATGTTTATACAGCGGGAAGTTAGTCAGCTCTGAGGGCATCTGCTGCCTTCGTTGGAGATGAAAGACAGTGCAGTGTACCATTGCTTGTCTTACGACTTTAACGTGCATCACGCAAGTGATACATGACAGAACGCCGGTACGATGCTCATCCAGATTGAATCGGGCAGAGGCGGTGGATTGAATCCACAATACTCTGTTTCACCTTATGATGTACTGCAGGAAAGGCTACCAGCGCGAGCTCCTTGCTCTAGGGCACATCTCGGCGGCACAAGCTCCCGTGCGTTAAGAGTAGCTCCCAACGTTATGAGCTCGGGCTTCTAGCCTTGTCTGCGGTACAACATAAGGTGAAACGTAGTAAATCAGTTAGCTTTACAACGTGAGCTTTCGCTACACGTGCCACCGATCCACGAGCAACGAGACATTGCGGTCGAATTCGAGCTTGAGAGAAAAACAACAACAGCAACAGCAAGAAAACCTCCGGTTTGAGGCATTTAGTACTAGTGTCACCATCTCGTTTAGCAAGTTGGAAACAAAATTAACAGGGTGATTTTATTCACACAAATAAGCAAATACAACAATATTTTGCTCTCTTGTCATGGTCTTAAAATTAAGATTAGAGGCACCCCTAGTACGTACGGCCAAGCGTTTTGACACGTTTTTCTTCTAAATATTTGTATTTTTAAAAATGCCTCAAAACGCGCTAAAAACAGTCGAAACGGTCACATTTCTGGATTTTATTAAAAATCTTCAGCGCTTTAAAGGAAAAATTCAAGGGCCGTACAACCTTCATTACGTTATCATAAGTAACCCCCGAAAGAATCAATACTATCGTGCATTCCTGAAACTCAGGTTTGTGTAGCGAAATTTTCCCATTGAGTGACGAGCGGTTGAATCCCCCTTAAATCGTCTCAGTGTCTCTGAGCCAACGCGCTGGCCCATGAATCCATATTTGTCGGGGTTAAATATCCGCCGAGGTGCCCGCGATCCGACGGAGGCCAATCTGAGATTTCGGTTGAACGTCAAAAGATCTCCAGTTAGTCAAAATAAACCCGCAATTTTATTTTTATTGGGGCGTGTTAAGTGATTGTTGTTGGGTTGGCTTGTGAAACCCTAAGATCTGAGTATTTGCTTTGCTTTACCTTAGTTCGGAGCACAGCCAACGCTACGAGCTGATGAAACCATTGAAGCAGCGCCAAGAACGCGAGGTCAAGCTGTTCGTTCTCTTTTTGTGGCTATGCGGTCGGGCTAAACTAGAACCACTTAATAAGCTACGCTTCATACACATCTTGGTGCTTAAAATGATGGTTGTAAGCTATCTGAAGCTTTATTTGTAATCACAGGAAACGCTTTTCCGTCCTCCACAAATGTTTAAACAGTTCGCGACAAAGCAAAGCAATATCACGGGAGCTTCCTGACACCGAAACTAATGCTGGGGAAGTCGCACCTTTCAATCATGACGATCAGCAGTTGCATTTGATTTGTTACTAACCATCAAGATGGCGGCGCCCACAACAATATCGGGGGAAAAAGCGCCTATACTCTAAGCATAGCCCATTTGGTTTAGCTCACAGGCTAAACCAAATGCCCGAGCGCGAGCTCCGTTCAAAGCACGGAGCTCACGCTGCAGAGCCTGTAAGGACTAATACTCCTGTCAGACGGGCTAGTTTAGTGTCACTACAAGCGAGTGCATTTCGCCCTTAGTGTCATTTCTGTAGTATGCCACACGGCTCATTCCTGAGGAACACACTTGGCTTGGAGTGAGTTTGACGAACTCACTTCGCTCGATCGAGTGCGTGGCATCAATAGGAGTGTTTCAACAGTAAAACATAACAACACAGAAACCAAAAGCGTGCCGTAAGTTTTATTTTATAAAGAAAAACAAATTCGTGAAAGAGACGACATGTAGAAGAGTGGCATTGCAAAAAAATAGTGGGGTGGACTTGGAGTTTAGGCTGATCTGAATCAAGATTAGCGCAGCGGTGAATTAATAAAAGACGACGACAAAGTCAGTCGTTTATGGCTATCTTGGTTAGCAGAGAATGATAGAGCCTACTTTTGTTTCAGCATGTAACTATTCGAGACAACACGATAATTATGATCTGATTAGGCAGTGTCAGGGCCTCCTCGTAGACTTCAGTGGAACGAAGCGGAACGCCAAAGTTGGATAGGCTTCGTTCTTTATCTTGGCTTGCGATGATCGATCAGAATCACCCAATTGGCATAAAAATCGTTCATTAATGTAACGTTGTTTTAGAGCACAGCTCCTAGGCACTCGTTTTTTGAGTTGAGCGGCGTCAGCGTAACCGCGCGTTGCATTAATTAAGGGCTGTTTCCCAAAATTACGTCACACGTGACGTCACGAGGGTAAAATTTTCTTGCTAAATTTTGCGGTAAAAGTTTTTGCTAAGTTTTTTAGCAATTTAGAAAACAAATTTTACCCGTGCGACGTCACGTGACGTCACACTTAATATTTCAGATGACGTGTCATGTGACGTCACACGTCAATTCAGCGGGAAAATTTGCCGGCTAAATTTAGCGGGAAATGTAGCAGACTTTTGACGCTTAGTGGGATGGGAATAGGAGAGGAGGATGGGAGGGTACGGAGGGGGACAGCTGGCATACCCTCTCCTTCGTACCCTTCCTCCCTCCTCCTCAAAAGCTGCGCTCCAATTCGGCATTACAGAGAATCGTAAACGTCTATTTTTTTTTAACGTGTCTTTATTAAAGGGTATCGGTGGCCGAGTGGGCTAGCGCCCACCAGATCGGAGTACGTGAAGAGAAAGCTCGCGCTGAAGAACCCAGTGATCCTGAGCTCAATCCCCAGCCCTGCCTGAATTCGAACACACTTCCAATGAAGTGAAGTCGGGGAGAACACGCTCGCTCCGGTAGACCGAGTGTGTAATCTCGATAGCAGCGTTCAAGGAGTACAAATAAAAGAATAAATTAACGCTGCGTAAAATTAGTATTATTTTGATGGGAGTAATATTAGATGCACACTTGTTTTTTGTTGGCAGGAAAGTAGTGCATTGTAGAAAAACAAGTGGCTAATCTAGTTTCCAGCCTTGGCCCCTGCGCGACGGCCAGCGACGGCCAGGAGGCACCTGCAAGACTCCACCAGGAATCTGAAGGTGGCAGGAGAGACGCGAAAGGCTTGCTTGAAATGGAACTCGCCCAAATGGGGCAAGGTGTCTTCGAACTACCGTTCGTTCCTCTGGAAAGCCCACCGTTCTCGACTGATCACGGGTATCACGGGTCATGAGAGCGGCTATGGTGAAGGCATTGGCCTGCAGCTGCTGATCGATGTCACTTGAAATTCTTGCCTGTGCGTCGGCATCCAGGTCCAGCTGCATCTCATCTGAAAGGCGTTGGGCTCTCACGGAGAAAAGTGCCCCAACCACGCGCTTCCACTGTCCAACATCGCGGATATCGCCCTCCAGCTCGTCCTCCACACACTTCATGATGTTTCGTTGTGGCGAGTGGCCGAGGGCTCGCGCACACCAGCTCGGAGCACGCAGAGCGAAAGCTCGCGCTGCAGAATCCAGCAATCCTAGGTTCAATCCCTACTTCTGCTCGTTTCGATCTATAGACCAACTCAACTTGCTGACGTCATACGACCGCGGTGGCGCTGCTGTCGGTACTGCGCATGCGCTAATGCTTCATTCCTCCCAAATTTGGCTTCTGCGCATGCGCAGTGCCCACACCTGTTGTGGGCAAAGCGGGCTTGTTTGTAAACAGTGTGTTGGTTTATAGACCTTTCCAAAAACGAGCTTGTGGCCGGTGCCATTTTGAGCGTTCGTGCGTATGGCGCGTGCTTTGCTCACTTTCCGAAGGGACGAGCACGCACGTGCTGGGCTGTGAAGATCGCACGCTGGACTGTGATTTTGTAAACATTGGAAAGGTCTATAGACCTTTTCTTTAACGACGCCGCCATCTTGAGAATTGCGGCTCCGACGACGCCGTCTAGCGGCTTAGAAAAAGAAATACCGGCTAGTTCTGGCAGCACAGCTATCTGGGTAGGCAACGGTGTGGGTATTGGGGGAACTTGGCTAGACTTGGCTATGGTGGGCTGCAATAACTTGGTTGGAGCTTGTCCGGTTGAATCCAGCTGGCTACTCACAGGCCATCACCTTGCCTCCTCGAGAGAACGACGACGAAGACGGTGGGGTGTTTTGATTGAGTTTCCACAGCGAAGTATATATGAGCAGTTTCATGTAGTCTATGCAGGTAAGCTCTCGGCACATAATAGCTCCATCTTGAGTGGTGGCATGTAGACTTTTTCATACCTTTCACATACCATGGGGCTTGCAGTGATAACCTAATGGACCACCTGCACCGGGAATTAAAATCGGTCCTCTTGTCGTAGACGAAGTGGTCGTGAGCTTAAACGTGACGTTGAGTCTGATACGAATCTCTCGCGATTCAAGCTCGCAATCGACTGACTCCATAAATAAGAATTCTTGGGTAAAATGCGGCTCGATAACATTGCAGCCACACTCGCGCTGCAGCTTCTTGTGCTCATGGCACACTTTCTGCTATTGCTCGTATGCTTTTTAAAATTATTTATCCATCCGACGACCACGCAGTGGTAGCCAGACAACCGTAGATTTTCGGAAATTGCAGCACGGTAAAAAGGAGCACTCAGAACTAACTCATGCACGACGTCCGTTTTTAAGCCTTTTCGCCCATACCCTTGGCGGTTGCATACCCTGTGTCAGCGGGCAATCCAAAAATGCACCAGGTTGAGGGTACGTCAGTTAATGGCTGGTTTGAGGTTATGCGAAAAAGGTCTATACTCCGTTTCACCTTATGTTGTACAGCAGACAAGGCTAGAAGCGGGAGCTCATAGCGTTGGGAGCTACTCTTAACGCGCGAGAGCTTGTGCCGCCAAGATGTGCCCTAGAGCAAGAAGCTCGCGCTTGTAGCCTTTCCTGCGGTACATCATAACGTGAAACAGAGTATAGATGAGCGTCGTACCGGCGTGCGGACGTGTATCACTGGCTTGTAATGGCTGATCGTAATGATCAAATTGAATTTAAATTTGGATTAAAGCTCGTGACTTAGCGCTACAATCTGTGGTAACGTGTTTCTAATAAGACGACGAAGTTATTTATAAAAAAAATGCGTATGCACTGGAATATTTTGCGTGCCCATTACTTACCCATCGTTATTGCCATCATTTTGGAGTGACACTAAAGGCCCGTTCACACGATGCATTTTTCTCGCGCATCTAGTGTCGCGAAATGTAGTTTCGCGAAATGGTTGCGCCGTCTGAACGAGTCCAAAAAGGACGCGCGTCCTTTTTGGACTCGTTCAGACGGCGCAACCATTTCGCGAAAGTACATTTCGCGACACTAGATGCGCGAGAAAAATGCATCGTGTGAACGGGCCTTTAGTTTTCCCGTGTAGCACCAACACACTTGGAGTGTGTTTCGACGGGTTGAAGTGCACTCGCTTGTAGTGACACTAAACTAGCCCGTCTGACAGGGGTATAAATCTCCTTGATGTGTTTGCGTTGGTTTTTCAAATAACCTTAAAGGTTCCAGTGCATGAGGCCCGTATCTCGAGCGGCCCTTGGAGGCAAATGGTGGTGCAGCACTAAAATGACTGGTCCTTGAAAGCCAAAGGCGGCGGAGCACCCGCTCGTAGTACATGTATTGTGCGTTTCCACAACAATGGTTGGTGGTACTTTAAAAAAAAAAACGCCTTTATCAAGGGGCTTTAGCAAGGACCCTGGGTTCAGTCGGCCATATACATCCTACCTTCGTGTGATCATGTACCTCATATATTTGCGTAATGCACGTTAAGGCCTGTTCACACGATGCATTTTTTTCGCGCATCTAGTGTCGCGAAATGTAGTTTCGCGAAATGGTTGCGCCGTCTGAACGAGTCCGAAAAGGACGCGCGCATCTAAAAAAAGTTGCGCGCACACCTCGCTTCTGGAGCGAGCTTTTGCTGAAACTTTGCCGAGTCCTGTCAATCACTCTGAGGGCGCCGCCAATGGCCGCTGAGAAACGCTCTCACGTGGCCTTTGAGGGGGGAGCGAGCTGTTTGAGAAGACCACTTCACTGCCGGTGTTGTAGCCGAGCCAAATCCGAAAAAACCGAAACCACGAACGGTGGATACTGCCGGCGCTTCCGCAAGCACGTCAAGCACCACTTAAGGAAAAGTGAGTAGCATATCGGAAAAAAAATCAAGCGATGGACGAAGACAATTAGCGGGAGTTGGCGAGATTAGAATAGTGCTCATAGCGTTGTTGTCGTGACGATACCGCTGGATAATACCCCTGTTACACGGGCACCCTCAACCGTGGTTAACTCAGCTTTAACTGCTGTTACGTGGCACCACAGTTACCGCACTATACTCTCAGACAGCTATTTCAGAAGAAGTGAAGAGCGCGTGTGCACTGCTTTGATGGGTGCTCAAAATGCTCAAGCGCACGTTCGCCAATAGCTTTGACTGCATAGCCGCAGAATGTTGTCCGCAAGTATTGTGCGCTAACTGTGGCTTAGCGTAACTGCAGTTAAGTGCGCCCGTGTAACAAGGGTATAAGAGACCATCGAGTAAACTGAAACCAAGTTTGCTTTGTTTACAAGCGAACGTGAAACCATTTGCGCTCTCTGAAACAGTTGGCACAGTAAAATCGGGGCAGACATGGGCGCCCAGAAGTAACCAGATTGGGCACGTAGCGTTTCTATGAATACCATGTGCATTGATAGGAGCTTTGGCAATGAATTGACTGCGTACGGGCTCGGCGCCGGCACATGTCCTTCACGTACTGGTTGCCGCCTCATTCGGCTTTGCGCACATACGAGATCGCTCCAAGTAGTGCAGTATGTGATAAAAAAAAAAAAAATAAAGTGAATTGACTGCATAAAATGCGCAAAGCAGGTCCCCAGATAAATAGCGATCTGAATCGGAGCGCCACAGTATGGTCAACACCGAAACTATTTTCGCGAGTCTAAACGTCATCGTTGTTGCACGTGAAGCGGTACGTGTGAACGAGCACATTTCGCGAAACTTGAGTGTCGCGAAACTGTTGCGCGCCTAAAAGATGCATCGTGTGAACAGACCATTAAAGACCCCGAGCTAACAGTTGTGCTGCACTTTTTATAACCTTCAGCGGGTAACAATGTCGCCCTACGAAACTGCTGCTCTTTAAGAAACTAATGACTAATTTTGAATGCGCCGTTACATTGCATTTTTAATGTGTGTTCGCGTGTTCGCGTTTTTTTGTCTAAATGTTTGATTATGCGCTTCTTACTTATGATGAAACAGAATGTAGTTGTCGGACTTGTGGAAAAATATTATATAACTAAGAAAATGGCACGTGAACGCAAAAGACAAAACACACACACACACACACACACACACACACACACGCACACGCACACGCACACGCGCACGCGCGCACGCACGCACGCACACACGCACACACGCACACACGCATACACGCACGCACACAAACACAGGCGCGCCTAATAAAAATAATTGAAATAATAGAATTGATTATGATTGTGTCTTGAAAGGTTTGAGCGCACCAAAAGCTATAAAAGCGAGCTCGATGCTTTGGATGGTGCGCTTGTTCACTGGAAATGTAGTTCAGGGCAGTATGCTCGTACTTGTATGTTCCGCTTCACTCGCAGGATAAAACCAAATGCTTTACTGGTAATGTATTTAGTGAAACAAAGCTTACCTTCTGTATATGTGCAGTGCCCTCAGTTTTCGCGTCATTAAATGCTTGTTCATCATTGTTTTTGTTTCCCGCTGCAATTCAGTTCGTGCTCTTCTGTGTGCTACATGCATTAGAGACTTTAAGATTTTAAGCTTCACATCTGACCGCTTGCCTGAGTAAACATTGTTGTTTGTCAAGAACAATTGCGATTTTATGAAATCACGTGGGAAAAACTTGTTCTAAGCACGCGACCGTTGGCATGCAGTGAATACTCATCATCGGCGCCGAGATGATTGGTAGCTGTCGGCAGGTGGAGATTTTCTATCAGCCCAGAGATAGAATGTTTCCTTCTTTCTCTTGTAAGCAATCAGGAGACAGCTTACACCAAATCTAAGGGTAATAAAGTACTATGAGCATTCAAACATAATGGCCTGAGCAGTATATGTGTACATGCACATATACTGCTTTCGATGGACTCTTAACTTTCGATCGCTCACCGCTAGTGTAAAATGTAGAGTTGTTTCAGTCTTAATCAGCGTACCGTATGCGTGCTTACACTATAATTTATACAACGTCAAACTCTACCCGTTTGCATCGTTTTCATTTTTGCACGCCACTACTTACGCGCATGAATCACCAAACTAAAACTGGTACAGGGTGTCGCAAAAAAAAAAAAAAATCACATTTTTTTTTTGTCAGAAAAATAAACTACGCATCGCCTAACGCTCATTCTCCGCCCAGATGTAGCGCTAGGTCACAACCAGATGCCAAAGTTTCATCCCGAACGGACACCTTATTCAAAAATTATAAGTGATTTTCTGAAAATTTCGATGTGAAAATGGAGCCCATTTTTGCCCGTTTTCGGTTTCTGGCGCCATAGAGTTCCGTGAATTCGAAAACTCCGTCGGCCGCCATTTTCCCATTGAACTTTTCAGAAGATCACTGATAACTTTTGAATAAGGTATCGGATCGGGGTGAAACTTTGACATCTGGTGATTTGACACCAGGACAGGAATTTGACACCAGGAAGCCCGCGAGAAAACTGGGCTCGTCGCACTCACCAAACGAAGGCTGCCTGACGACACACGAAGCTCATACAGCAGCCATCTACCTTCAGCGGCGGTACTTCATAGTGACGCGGCTAAACAGCAAAGTGACTGTTTTTTTTGCCTTTCGCCAACTCATACCACCGAGAACTGTTCTTCTGAAATCAATCTGCACGAGAAGAAAAGTCGGCTGGCAAAGGCAGGTAGATGCTTTAAGTGTACTGCTATTGGACATCGGGCGAGAGACTGCCGCCGTAACGTACACTGCTCAGAATGCGGGGGCAGACGCGCTACTGTTGTTTGCGATCCGATGTACAAAGCAAAGAAAGGCTCACGCGAAAAAGAGAGCGCCATCATGCACGCGGCAACCAAGAATGCATCCACGACCTCAGTGGATAAACAGGTGCTCTTACAGACGTTTCGAGCCTGGTTGTTGAACGAAAGCCAGTCGTGCTACATCAGAGGAGTCTTCGACAACGGGAGTCAGAGAACTTTCATAAGAGAAGACGTGTCGAGGAAATTGGGATTACGCACCGTAAAAACGGTTGACTTATCAATCAAAGCTTTTGGAGGATCTAACGGAGCACCACGAAGAAAACACAACTTAGTACAAGTAGCCGTGATGAGCCAGTTCAGCCATTTGCAACACGAAATCGAAGCAATTGAAGTTCCATTTATCTGCGAGGAATTAATTGAAGCTCCCGCTGCACACTCTTTTGTCCATAGGCTGACCAAGGAAGGACGATATATTGCTGACTTTCTGCTATTCCCTGGACTCAAAGGAGAAGCTGGTATCAGCTTGCTTGTGGGAGCAGACCAGATATGGAAATTCCTCCTAAACGAAGTCTGTTTGCATGGCGAGGACAAGTGCCTGGCGGCTATAAACACGAAGCTCGGTTGGACCTTCCAAGGACCGGTGACAACTGGCGGCGGAGTTTTTACAGAAGCTGGAACACATATCTGTGTTCTCCAAACAAACGGCGTCGAATCGGAAGTTTCCGACACGCTCCAGCAATTCTGGGAGCTCGAAAGCATTGGAATACTTGACGCTTCAACGAACTTCAGCCACGACAGCGAAGTTCTCCAGCAATTCAGCAAGGACATTGCTTTTAAATACGGAAGGTATGAAGTAGCTCTTCCTTGGAAGAACCTTAACGTGGACCTGTCAGACAACCATGGGGTTGCAGTCAAGCGGCTACACAGCTTGGTTCGACGGCTCATCACAGATACAGAGATGATCCAGCAGTATGACGCAGCTGTCCGGCAATACGAAGTGGATGGACATGCAGAAAAGATAACTTGCAGCCAAAGCTTACCTGACAAGTGTTACTACATGCCTCATAAGGCTGTGGTACGAGAATCATCCACAACGACAAGACTGCGAGTCGTCTTTGACGCCTCATCCCATGCACTTGGGGTCGCTTCACTGAACCATCATCTGGAGAAAGGGCCGAATCTGACCAATGACATAGTGAAGACACTCGTGAACTTCAGGCTGCACAAGATAGGTCTCACGGCAGATATTCAAAAGGCTTTTCTTCGGATATCTATTAGAGAAACCGACAGAGACGCTCTACGATTCCTGTGGTCTGAGCACATGCCAAAGACAGGCCATCCCCTGCCTAAAGTGAAAGAGTATCGAATGACTCGCGTACCTTTCGGAACGACGGCAAGTCCATTTCTACTGACTGCCACATTACAGCATCATTTCAAGCGTATGGAAGTAGCCTTTCAAAACACAACGAGGCTGCTCTGTGAGAACTTTTATGTGGACGATCTAGTCACGGGAGTTTCGACTTCAAACGAGGCATTTCGTGTCTACAGAGAAGCTAATGTCATCCTTGAGGAAGCTGGCATGACGCTTCAAAAATGGACCACAAACGACGAGGCGCTTCAACGACACATTGGAAAGGGAGTAGCACCGTCTTCGGCTTCGGCAGCTAGAAAGGTCCTCGGTCTTTTGTGGAATACCGACACCGACGAGCTTCACCTTCACATCGAAACAGTGCTGCAGTTCCTCGGAGACAAAGACAACACTAAGCGCTTTGTTCTTCAGACGACAGCACGGCTGTTTGACCCTTTGGGGTGGTTGTCTCCGTTTCTCATCAGGATTAAAATCCTTTTCCAGAGGATTTGGGAACACGGCACCGACTGGGAAGAAGACATGCCTGGAGCATTACAGAAAGAATGGGACGAATGGTGTGAAGAATTCAGGGCGTTACATACATTTTCGATTCCCAGATGTGGGTTGAAGAGCTTTTTAGATAACTCTGCACTCTACCAACTTCACGTGTTTGCAGACGCCAGTTCGAGTGCCTATGGTGCAGTGGCCTACCTCAGGGTCGAGGATACAACCGGAAATGTGAGCGTCCAACACTTACTCTCAAAGTGTCGGGTAGCTCCTATCAAGCGTGCCACCCTTCCTCACTTGGAACTAGTTGCGGCAGTTCTGGCCGCTCGTTTAATGAAGTTCCTGAAAGAGACGCTGGCAAACAAGCATTGGAACATGATTTACCACTTGTGGACCGACTCAACTGTCACTCTATGTTGGATCCGAAGTCCTGCAGCCAAGTGGAAACAGTTTGTTTCTAACAGAGTGACAGAAATACAGACAGCAACCGATCCGTCTCACTGGAGCCATTGCCCTGGAAATGAGAATCCAGGGGATCTATTGACTCGAGGACTTTCTGCAAGGGAACTTTTAACTAACAACCTCTGGTGGAGAGGACCTGAATGGCTTTCAAGAGCACAGGAAACCTGGCCTGGGATAACTGCTGCCGTCAAGTCTACAGACGTGGATAATGATGAGATATTAGAATTGAAACGTGATGTTCCAGTTCTCCTCAGCGTGGCAAAAGAGCCGATATTCAGCCCTGACAAGTACAGCACTTGGACCAAGATGACAAGAGTGACAGCTTGGATCAAGCGTTTCGCAGACAACTGCCGTTCACCGACGACTCGTCGTGAAAGTGCACTTACGGCACAGGAACTTCGAGCAGCCGAAAACGTGTGGTTACGTCAAGTACAGAGAGAAGCATTTGTAAATGAAATGCCACAACTAATGAAAGGAAAAAACCTGGAAAATACTTCACCAATACGAGACCTCCATCCTTTTATTGACGACGAAGGACTCGTCCGAATTAGGAGCCGCCTCCAAAACGCGGTGGTGTCCTACAACGAGAAAAGCCCCGTACTACTTCCAGGTGAACACTCTGTGACAAGACTGATTGTTCTACATGCTCACAAAGCGGTGCTCCACGGAGGGGTTGGTGACACCTTAACTGAACTGCGGGCTAGGTTTTGGGTCACGCGTGCACGACAGGCTGTTAAACGGGTTACCGGAAAGTGTCTACTTTGTGCCCGGTTCCGCCTTAAAGCGGCAAGTGCGCCGATGGCTCTCCTTCCAAGTGACCGAGTCCTAAGCTCTCGTCCTTTCGAAGTTACGGGAGTAGACTTTGCCGGACCCATTTTTGTGAAAAACTGTAGCGTAGTGAAAGCGTACTTTGTGCTATTCACTTGTGCTGTGGTTAGAGCTATTCATCTTGAGCTTGTTGTAGACCTTACGGCAGACTCTTTTCTGATGGCTTTTAGAAGATTCTGTGCCAGGCGTGGCACCCCGCGAGTTGTGTACTCGGATAACGCTGCAACTTTTAAAAGAGCGTCAAGAGAACTAGCTGCAATGCACCAGTTGCTGAGAGAAGATGAAGTGAAAAACTACTATGCTAGTCATCATGTAACGTGGAGATTTATCGCAGAAAGAGCGCCATGGTGGGGCGGTTTCTGGGAAAGGCTCATTGGAATTGTGAAGACGTGCCTTCGCAAATTATTGGGAAAGGGGTCTTTCGATCTGCAACAGCTGGGCACCTTGCTGTCTGAAACCGAAGCGGTTGTGAATTCAAGGCCGATCACTTTCATTTACTCCAGTTCCAATGAGCCAGACGTATTGACTCCGTCTCATTTTTTGTTAGGTTGTCGTATTCTATCTCCTACAGAGGCTTCAGATGAGTCAAAGGCTCAGCTAGAAATCCTCAATCTTTGGATTCACCGACAGCGTACGATGGAGCACATGTGGAAACGATGGCAGCATGAATACCTACTTGTGCTCCGCAGTTTTCACTCTCGAAAAGTGCAGCGTACTCATAACCTAAAAATAGGTGATGTAGTAATAATTCATGATGATAGTGTACAAAAACTGTTCTGGAAGACTGGGGTCATTACGGGACGCATTCAAGGCAAAGATGGTGTAGTGCGGGCATGTAAGGTAAAGCTGCCAAAAGGGAGTGAAATCATCAGGCCTGTGCAGCGTTTGTACCCCCTTGAAATTCCCACCTCGGGCCCCGGAGTGTGTTAAATATTGTAAACGAAGAGAAGGAATGTGCGCGCGACAAAGGACTGAAGACGAGGAAGTCCGAAAAGAGAAGCGCGAGGACAGAGGACATCGAGGCGATCGAGGCAGCGGGGAGCGTTGTACCTATCTGCTAAGTAAACGCGATTTTCCATTTTACACCGTGGACGTCGTTCCTCTAACTACATGAAACAGTGACCTCTAGAACTACAGTGGGCAGAGAATGAGCGTTCGGCGATACCTAGTTTATTCTTGCGGTAAAAAAAAAAAAAAGCCCTGTACTTTTTTGTTTTGTGACAACTTGTACATTGCTTAAACTATGTGCAAAAGCTATCCACAGACCCAGAATCTTTGCCTGGCCAGTCGTTGCATTTGTCAGAATTCGTATAAGTTAATTCGTACCATTTATTACTGTGAGTTAATTTTTAACCTCGGCATTTTTTTATTATGACTCCCGCGCCAGTCCTACTTTTGGTTTACCAAACCCAACATCTAAACCTGAGTGTCATTTTTTGTGTCTTCCAGTCTCGCGGTTTTGGCCAAAATAAACACCCAGCCACCTAAATAAAACACCTGACCGCCACCCCCCCCCCCCAAAAAAAAAAAATATATATATATATATATTTCTTTATTTTTTAGGTAGTTAATTTTTCAAGCTAGAATTTTGGAAACCCAAGTCTATCACGTCATCACGTTTTCCTAGAAATCCACAAAGAGCTAAACACATGCACGACAAAAGGGCCGGCCCGTCATATTGCCGCCCGCTGAGCCGAAAAAGCAACGCTCGGTCACGGACTTCTAGAAGATTCGCGTTCATTCTTGCACCAGACGTAACATTCGCCCGTCTTTCTTGTTCTCGAAAATGCCAGTTCATCCTCGTCCCGAGCGCGCGATGCTCGAACCTTCTTTGCCAAACTATCGAGAAGGTGACGCACTCTATACTCTGTTTCACCTTATGATGTACCGCAGGAAAGGCTACAAGCGCGAGCTCCTTGCTCTAGGGCACTTCTCGGCGGCACAAGCTCTCGTGCGTTAAGAGTAGCTCCCAACGCTATGAGCTCGCGCTTCTAGCCTTGTCTGCGGTACAACATAAGGTGAAACGGAGTATAGTAGATAAGCAGCTGCCAGCGACCTTGTCGAGTCAGTCTCGCTCTCGCTCTCTGTTACGTTGGTGAATCGCCGCCTGCTTTTCTGCTGCCTCGACGCTCTTTCTTTACTTTTTTTGCTTGGCACAGGTTCGCCGATTAAACCTTTATTTTTCAGTTCACTGTTCGTCCTCTCGTCACCTTCATTCGTGTCCATATAAATCTAACCACATTGAAATATGTGTAACTGACCTCTAAAATCTCCGATAACGGCGCACAGGCAATTTTATATATTTTAACGCGTCTTTGGTTTTGTTGTGCATGTGTCTCGCCATTTGGCTCAGGACGATTTTCGCGTTTTGTTCTGCTCACATTTGCTGGAGACGTGAGCTCGGAGCGTAGGCAACTGGCACCCTCGCACGAGAACTGACGCACCCGTGCGCGTTCCAAAGAAAGCTCGTGCAGAGAAAAACAAAGAAGGGACCAGGGATATCAAATTCAGGATATAGAAAAATATCCCACTGTATCGAAGCGCCACCACACACGATTTGTCGCCTTGATGTACAGGCCTGGAAGGCGATCCCACCGCCATCTTTTGGTTCAGAATCACACTAACCAAGGGTTTGGTTGCAACTTAAAGGTAGCGACTTGCCCCTGACTGGAGGCCCACATATCTCCTGGCTCCCCCCTTTCTCTTCACCCCAAAATAAACAAACAACAAACAAACAACAAAACTCGCGCGTGATGCAAAAAGAGAGAAATAGAGAGAGAGAGGGAGTGAGGATGTTCACGTAAACGAGCATGTTAGCGAAGACTTGGGGTCCTCGGGCTACTTTGGAATTAACTTCTACCAAAGGTTGGACATTATACTTCAGTGCTTGATTATGGTACACCTGCGCAGGCATGACCTTGATCTCTTAGTTGGTGTCGGTCGCGTATATATAAACTGAGTATAGAAATCGTGAGGTGGCCTACATCTTCCGTTTAGTCACGGCAAGGGTACAACCGAGATGAAGCATTTGAACAGCAAGATTTTTAGAGGTGGTCAATCACAGAGAAGTTGAGTGAAGAGTCTCTTGTTCAAAGGAAAGGGTTGCTTTCATCAAGCCAGAAATGTTTGCATAACCTTTCATCGAAGCTTTAGCTTTGCTGAGGTTTTTTACTGCCATAACTTTACTCAGCCAAATTGCAAAAAAAAACAAAAAAACAACAACAACGACAACAAAAACAAAAACATTCAAAAACAGGTTAGTGTAAAAACATAAATTTTGTGTAAATTCCTGCAAATTTCTTTAATCGAATGGCTGCTGTTTAGAATGCTTGACAGCACTAGAACAGAGACTTAAAGGGGTCGTGAAACGATTTTCCTGCTTCTTCCTCCTTAGCTTTAATCCTCAACTCAAATGCGAATTATGAAATCACGTCGTCGTGACATTCTTCGGCACCAGTGCGATGACTCCAAGCTTTTACCGTGCTTTTTATACACACCATAGAATAATAATAATTGGGGTTGTGTGGATATTTATACAGCGTGTAGTTGGTCAGCCATTTAAAGTTGCGACGAGTCACTCGCTGTAGATGAGCAATTCAGCCAGTGCAGTACAACCGCTAGCCTGGGGTCTTTAACGTGCACCACGCAGTAGTGATACACGACCGCACGCCGATAGGATGCTCATCCAGATCGAAACGGGCAGGGGTGGGGATTGAACCCAGGATCCCTGGGTTCTGCAGCGCGAGCTTTCGCTCCACGTGCTCCGAGCTGGTGTGCGCTAGCCCACTCGGCCACCGATCCCCCCCCCCACCATAAAACTTGTCATTCGCCAGTGACGATAAGTTCCGTCAGGGCGCTCATTGGCCACAAACGCGAATCCAAATATTCGTCGACGGATTGATTGTTGACGAGCGCATACGTCCGAATGACGCAGTTCTCGTGTCCAATGCGTGAGCTGGGCTCGGCTGACGTCAGGTTGGCACCGCTGACGCGCTTTGGGAACCGCGGATGTATCATAGTGAAAAGGCGGAGAGCTTTCGAAGGAAAGAAGGTACGAAATAGTCCGCTAAATGTTCAAATGTTCGTACCGAAAAGCTGGCTTTTGACTTTCAACCCTCTTTCGTTTGGCCAACTAAACGATATGCGATTAGTAAAGTCCCAATTTAAAATCATTCATCCCAGCCCAAAATTCGTTTCATGGCCCCTTTAAAGACTAAGATAGTCAATGTCTGATGCTTGCTCAGACGCCGAGATCCGAGCGCCGACTGAGAATGGGACAGAGTTAGAGAGAAATAGAGAAATAAATAAATAAAAACTTTTATTTGAAACAACTCCTAGTCCGAGTTGTCGCACAGTACAGAAGTCTCGCGGTTTGTGTTTGTAAGTTTGTACTAGCGTATATGCCATGCCCGGGAGACTATTACTATAAAAGCGCTTGGTCTTGACAATCCTTGATCGCGCCTTTCGCTTAAGAGCAAAACAACGGTCGAGAACCCAACAATGAACAGCTACCCAAAAAAGTAGCAAAGGCTCATTCCTTCATTCATTTATTTTACCCTAATGAGCCCCATCAGGAACAATACATAAAGGGGGAAGGGCAGTACAGGAAAAACGCACACATAAGCCTTTAAAGGGGCGATGCAACGATTTTTGTATTTTGCGCAAATACCGCCTAGAATGGATCCCTGACGTTAATGACCTGTGAAATACCCATTCGTTTTTCACCACATGCAATCGAAGTCGCAGAAAAAAAATAAAGAAAAACGAGAAGAGTCCACCCCCTCAACTCGCAGCCAGAACAAGCGGCCACGTGATCTGGAGCCGATTATAGACGTTTTCTGTTTCCTGTTGTTCTCAATCACGTGGGTTCCGTATCTGGTATGCGGGACGAAAAAATAATAGAACATTTCAACCTGGAATATGCGAGAAAATAGAGGTGAGGCAAACAACGATGTGTGACAGTCACTCATTTTTCATAAACACCTTCCAGCGGCGTGGAGAGATCAAAACGATGTTTTACCGCATACCAGAAGTGACGACATTCAAGATGGCTGCGCCCTAGTGGAAACGTTGTATATGCGGCCAATGTTCATCCTCGACCGGACTTGAAGCGCGCGCTCTCTTTCTCTTCTTACGGCCTTTGCAATTGGGGCAATCGCCACCTCCCGCCGCAATTCGCGGGGGGCGCTGTCACCTCACCCCTGGTAGGGTTCCTGTATAGGCTCCCTACGGGAGCCAGAGTTGCGCGTTCACGCATGGCATGTGGATCCAGCTCCTCACGTGACTGAATTCGGCGAATAGCAGCGCCGCGCGTTCGAGGCGCGCGGCGCGATCAAAAGCCGGGGAACGTACGCCGGGGCGCGTGCAACGTCTACTTGCTGCACGACACTTGATACGGCTCCTCACGTGATCGGATCTCGGCGAATAGCGGCGAGGGCGGCACGCGGCATGTGGAATCAAACGCGCAACTCTGGCTCCCGTAGGGAGCCTATATAGGAACTCTAACCCCTGGGCTACCCTTTGCCGTTTGCACAGAGCGCGTCTGACAGTGTATCTCAGCGCTGTCGCAACTTGCGGCCGCGATTTTTATAGCCTTTGACACCTGATCCTTACGTTTAGACCCTCAGCCACTACCTATTGCGCTTCTGATGAGCCCAAAACGGTGAATATTTGACGCACATCTCCGAGAGATTCGGAAGTAAAAAGTAGTAAGTAGAGACAGCGAATGCAATTGCGGAAAAACTATACTCGACTTTACCTCCAGGACTTCTGTTGCAACTCAAGAACAGGAGGAGACGGACCCCTTCTACGTGGAGGAACTTTAAATGATAAATAATTCGTACACTCTCGTGAAATGTAAGCAGGCCCAATCTATCTATTGCCGGGGTCTGCATCACCATTTCATTCGCCGCACATGAACTCGGTCAGCTATACTCTAGACGAGGGTGTAGTATGTGTACAATTTTCGCACAGTGCATATTACAGCCTAAAGTGCTTCCTCGAGGGCTTGTGCACATATGCAGCTGAGTTTTCGTTTCTGTCCGTGACCGTCTTTGCATGGTTAATCAGAAGTATACTGAGCAACTGGTTGCAAATTAAACCAGCCAAGCGCTTTGAGTGACTGTTGTCAATGCCCTCTGGGCAACTTAGGATTGGCGCGTCTTCAAGATAGGGTGCAATGAGTAGTTGCAGAACTTCGTGCACATTTGTACGCGGAAGGTGCTTAACAGCCTTTAAAAAAGCAACAATATTGTCCAGAAGTGCGAGAAACCTAGGATTTGAATAATGAAGTCCGCTTTTATCCTGGCCACCAACGTATACCAGACCAGAGTATGTCACGGATGGAGATTGAGCGCAAGGCTCTTTCAGTTTTTTCAGGTCAGTGGTAACTGAGTCGGGCACAGCCGCTGCCAACTGCTCAGAATCAGTGTCTGACATCTGTATTTGCACAGAAGGGGCCTTTTTTTTGACAATGTCATCAAGGGCTGCTGTGACAGCCCTTGCATCAAGCATGTCATTCCCTCCACAGATGGACCGTAGTCGTCCATGTGTGGTAGAGTCGGTAGAGTGACTTAAATCGGAGCGAAGTTCAATAAACCGTTGCCAAAACAACAACCTACGAAGCTCGAGCACCAGCGCAAAACAGCTCGAAGGGACTCTCCGAGTGGTGTGGGGGAATTGCCTGTTATGTAAAAAACCAGAAACCATAGACCACATATTCCTAGATTGCTGGGACGCAATATTTCATTGGGACGTCCTACAGCGTACTTTGAAAAAATGTTTGCCGATAACACCTCATGGAATACGTTTCCTCACGACAGACAATGAGGAGGACGTGCCTTATGACACGTTTATGTTGCTGAGTCTCCACAGTATGTGGCAGTCTAGGATGGCTCTTCGACATGCCGACTTGGTTGTACGACCGGTTAGAGATTACTTTATCGAGAGTATGTGCTATTTAAGAGAAGTCATAAAGATGCAGAGTGAACCGCCGGAATGGCTGCCTGTACTAGATAATCTTGTTGATCTGAAACCTTTCTAGGGCCTGATGCGCAGTGTCTGAATGTATCTGTATGATGTGTTAAACAGGAAATAAAGAAAAAAAAAAATCGGTGGCCGAGTGGTCTAGCGCACACCAGCTCGGAGCACGTGGAGCGAAAGCTCGCGCTGCAGAACCCAGGGATCCTGGGTTCAATCCCCACCCCTGCCCGTTTCGATCTGATGAGCATCGTACCGGCGGGCGGTCGTGTATCACTACTGCGTGATGCACGTTAAAGACCCCAGGCTAGCGGTTGTACTGCACTGGCTAAATTGCTCATCTACAGCTGGGAGACTCGTCGCCCGTTGAGGCAGACCAGGTTCTAGGCTGTATAAACATACACACAACCCAGTTTTTTTTCCGAGTGGTGTAAAGTGGGGTTAGGGTGCCTACATGTCTGTCTGTCTCAGGGTGAAGACATCCATTGTTGCCCTGAATGTGCCAAAGCGTGACGCTTTCGCGCACTCGGTGCGTGACTTGGACGGTAAAATGGCGTCTAGGCATTCGCCAAAGCTACGCGCTCGAGCTGAGTGACACCGGATTGCGCGCACTTCAAAATGCATAAAAAAACGATTGGGCGGAAAAATGGCTGAGATGTCACCACTCAAGCAAAAGCGCGTGTGTGTATGAAGGAACTCTAAGTGGGGTGAGGTGGTTGCGCCCCTGGCGGAAAGCAAGTGAACTACATACGGAGAAAAAATGCCATTGACTCCCGGGCGATTGCAAAGGCTGTAAGAAGAGAAAGAGAGCGCGCGCTTCCAGTCCGGCCGTGGTTCATCATAGCCATGCGCTGGGGTTGGCAAGGCACAGGACACGCGCTGCGTTCACGACATTGTTATGGTTCAGCTGTTGTCTTCATTGCAGCGATTGGACACAGGACACTACCCGAATGCTTCTCGAGCTATAGACCTTTCCAAAAAAGAGCGTATGGCCGGTGCCATTTTGAATGTTCGTGCGTATGGCGCGTGCTTTGCTCGCTTTCCGAAGCGACGAACACGCACGTGCTGGACTGTGAAGGTCGCACGCTGGACTGTGATTTTGTAAACATTGGAAAGGTCTATAGATTATCACGAGCCCAAATCGAGTGCCCACGCAATGCTCGGGTCCAATCTATGATCCGCATTAAAATATCGTCACTGGGCGGTACTGCTACCGCCCAGCTACGTCATCACGTTTTGCGAAGGAGAGATTGAATGAAAACGCTCGGTTTTGTCCTCGAAATTACAGCGCTACAAAGGAGTTCCTTGGTCAGTGGCGTTGCGTGCGAGTAACCTTGAGTCCCACTCGTGCCAGTAAGCTCGTGTAAAGTGAAAAAACATTCCAATTGAATATCGTTGCACCGCGCCTTTAACAAACAATGACAAATATTTACAATATGCTGTAATGCCGCAGTGGAGCGCAGCTCTTAAGGAAGAGGAGGAGGAGAAGGGGAGGGGAGGGTATGCCCTCCTTTCCCCCTGTACCAACACCCCCTAGAGAAGAAGGCCGTAGCGCTCTTCTTGTGACATCGCAAAGGAAGGCCATCGGGGGCGCGCGTCGAAGCGAAGGCAACGCGCGTGGATCCACCGTCGTAACACGCTTTTAGTCACATACGCGTGCCTTATTAGCTAAAATGAAAGCTGCACATAGCAACGGGGCTAGAAAGCATTTTATTACACGGACAAAACATTACACCGCTAAATAATCGGTACGAAATGGCGCGAGGCATGCGTATAAGACGTCTATAGAAAAGTGTTGTTTTAAGGAGAAAACATTAAGTCACGCAATTATTATTGTAGGAATGCATATTTTATACAGAAATACTTCAACAAAATGGCGAGACACGCAGTGATTAGACACAGCAAAACAGATCAGCTAAAAGTCAGGTAGACGTAGTCAACGCGGACACGGCAAGACAAGTGTCACTTCCGATCATGTAAGCGATGTTATCGCGTGCAGTCACTGAATTCTTGCATTATACCCCGTCCAGATGGCAAAATTAATGCAATTTCGATCGCATGACATTATGGGGTCGACAAATCAGCTTCACTCCAGACCGCGAGCTGATTAAATTCCATGTCACTGAATGAAAATATACTAACTTTTTCGTGTCGCAGAGGTACTAAATTTACTACTTAGTCAACTAATTTACTTCTCCCTATGGGCTCGAGCTGCCTTAGAACAAAATATAACTTATTTTGTATATAATAATACTATTACCTTAATACAGTGAAGATTCTAGTATAAACGCGGTAAAGGCAATAAAATAACATTAGTCTATATCATCACTAAACCACAAACAACGCACTTTCAGTAATCACACAAACTTGCTTTTCACCTTCCAGTGAAAACTAGATTACCACGCATAGTTACAAATGTCGAAGCAACTGCACACGGATAACGACAAAGAACAAAATTGCATCCTATCAAGCGATAAAAAAAAAAAAAAAAAACGGTTGCAGCACTTTACTTGCGTCCTACATGACCAAGAAAGCCCGTAAATAAGTTGTTTCTCACCTGTCGATCGTATCTATACGTCCCAAAATATCCGTGACAAAAACAGTTGAACACGAACTCCAAGTAGTGTATCTCTGTCGAGAGAGAGAGGTCTATGATCTATCGATAATCGACCAGAGTCATCGATGGCTAGTTGTCACACATATCACTCAAACCGTAGCAGGACTTGTTTCACGAATCCACGTAAATGCCGTAGTATCAAGCTAACACAAAAAACTACCCGAGACTGCGGTGATGACAGAAAAACGACGGGAAACAAGTCTCAAAAGTACCGCACACGAGAGCAGCGGCGACGAAAGGCTTAACGTTGTCGACCCATCTCTTGCTTATGTGCGCTCCCTGCGGCGATGACTGGCTTTTTTTTTAAATGTCTCAGCGTTCCTTTTGAGACAGTCAGCAGCTTGCACACAACGTAAATTTACCAGAATCGGAACCCGTGTGAGGGAAGAAAATGTCGCAACCGGCCGGTTCATTCGGAAAGTCTGGGGTGCTGCGGGCCTGCACGTATTCCTGCGGTTACGGGACTACTCATAAATGCAAATTTGGTATTTTCAACCTTGGTAACGCGTTGTATATTACGTTTATATTATATATATATATTAAATTGTACAAGGCTGCGCTTTTAAAACGTATATTAATGTCGGATAAACGCGCACGAACACCACCGCGCCGATTGACGAGAAACATTGTTTTATAATAATAATAATAACTTTATTTTTCACCACAGATACATGTGGTGAATGGGAGGCCAGAGAAAAAGCTGCATGAACGCAGCTTGACGAAGCTCCACGAAGCTTCACGTCGATAGCATTTTTTCTCACGTAGTTGCGCCATGGCCTTCTTTCCTCTGACATTGTGACGTAACCACTCGGAGTGCTATGGCTTTCTTCTTTAGGAGTTAGGAGGTGTTGCCTGCACCCTCCCCTCCTCCTCTCCTGTTCCCCTCTCATTTAGCTGAAACTTATCGCTAAATTTCCCGCAAAATTTAACGAGGAAATTTTTTTGATAAATTTAGCGGGGAGACTTTTCTTGTAAATTTAGAGGGAAAATTATTTTGATAAATTTAGCGGGAAAAATTCCTCGCTAAATTTAGCGGGGAAATATTTCCGCTAAATTTAGCGGAAATATTTCCCCGCTAAGTTTTGCGGGGAATTTTCCTGATAAATTTAACAAAAAAATATCTCCGCCAAATTTAGCGGGGAAATTTTCCCATAATGGAGCGCACGGTTACGCCCGCCTGCATAATTCCCATAATGCAACAAGCGCGGTTACGCCGACGCCGACGGCGACACCGACGCCGCTCCAGCCGGAAACGGGCGCCTATAAGGGCTGCCCTCTAAGAACAGAACAACACAAGGATGAGCGATGGCCAAGCAGTGGCCACACAAGGCAACATGGTATTGATTACGTATTTGGAACAGAGAAGACTCTATTTCGAAAAAGATAGGGATCACGATGTGCGCTATGTGATCCGGCAGACTATTCCATTTTTTTTTATGACAAGGGAAAGAAGAGAGTTGCTAAACGTGACAGTAGAACCGGGGATGCGGCGTATACACGGGGAGTTAAAGTATCGTTAAGATGAACGGCGAGGGTCTAGCAGCCGAGAGTGCCTGAGTTGAGGGGGATGTTTAAGAATTTTATGGAATAAAAAAATACGCGATATTCTGCGGCAAGTATGAAGTAGCAAGGCATAAAGAAGTTTTCATGGCCGATACACTAAAAGTAAGCTCACAGTTAGATAAGATGAATCGGGCAACTTTATTTTGAATTTCTTCTAAAGTGTTAGTGAAGTGTTAGTGAGGTATATTTGATCAGGAGACCAAACGGCAGCTGCATACTCTATCTTCGGGGGGACAAAAGTTTCGTAGGCCAGCTGTCGGAGAGCGGGAGGGGAAGAATACAGGCAGCGTCGGATATAACCATGGGTTTTAGAAGCTTCTGCAGACACAGAGGCAATGCGGTTAGTCCAAGGCATATGAGGAAAAAAATGTACACCAAGGTATTTGTATAATTGAACACTCTGGATGTTTTCTGCTCCGAGAGACTATTAAAAAACAGATGCGGAAAACTTGCGATATAATACACAATCGTCGGCGAACAGATGTACGAGGTGTGACCAAAAAGTTCCGAGACTGATTTTGTTGCGTAAAAAGAAAAAGCAGCACAGGAATGCGCCCGCAGCAGTCGAAGCCATGGACCTTACTGCGTCATTATGCGAAAGGCGTCGCTCTTTGAACATTTGGATTTGTGCACCCCGAGTTTGTTTGACCACATGCACGAGCTTAATGGCGATTTCTCTTTAGACTGCACACCAAAGCGAGAGCGAACATAAATTTCATGTCAAACTCGGCAAATCTAAAACAGAGATCTCTGAAATGATTTAGAAGGCTTATGTCAAGAAGCAGTGAGGTGTGCGAGATGTCTTGAGTGGCACTCGCGCCTCAAGAATGGCAGTACGTCACTAAGTCAAGGAGAGGTCGGATAAGGTCGCTCTACCGCTCTTCGTCTTCCAGCGATGTTCTGCCGTCCCCAAAGCGCGAGTTTTGCTTAAAACACTTCGCAAAATTCACTGCTTTTTGGCGCAAGCCTTCTGAATCATTTCAATGATTTTTGTTCTATTTTTGCCGAGTTTGACGCATAATTGATGATCCCTCTAGCTCTGGTTTGCAGTCTATCTTGAAATCGTCATTGTGCGCGTGCACGTGGTCACAAAAACTCGTGTAGCACAGCTCAAAATGTTCACAGAGTGCCACCCTCTGGTACAGCGGGACACGATGGTTCCTTTCCTTGACCTCTGCACGCGCATGCCTGTGCTGTCCCCTCTGTTTACGCTACAAAATAAGTCCCGGAACTTTTTGATCTCACCTCGTAGTATTTTCTCACGCTTGTATTACTTGGATTCGCAAGCAGCGAATCCAAGTAATAACCAAAGAATTTATAATGAGTCAACACTGCTTTGAGAGGAGACGGAGGCTAGGAAGACGATCAAACGCTTTGAAAAAATCTTGGAAGCTGGCATTTGTTTGTAACTTTGAATCAAGGTTAGTATTCAGATCGTGAGGAAATTCAAATCGTTGTGTATCGCAGGATAACCCTGACGAAAACAGTGCTGGTTGTGAATGAAGTTGTTATATGTTAAGTGTTTCATATTGTTAGAGTAGATAATAAATTTCAACATTTTACATCCGATGCAACGTAGCAATATGGGACGATAATTACCAGGATCAGAGCGATCACCTCTTTTGTTGACCTGAATGATGCGGCCTATTTTCCACTACAGGAATACAGCCGTCTGTCAATGATAGGTTAAAGATTAACTGAAGAAATAAGTAGAGATATTTCTGGTGTTTCTTAGTGCTTTTGTGAAAATGGTGTCAGGGCCGGGGGAAGAAGATATCTTGAGGTTATCGATAAGCTTCGAATCACCATCTGCAGTGACAGTCACACGTGGCATGGAGGGAAAATAAAAAGGAGAGAGGGAAGCAATGTTATTTGGTGACTCACAAGTAAAGACAAAAAAATAGTCATTTATTACTGCCATGGCAAGTTTATCGGGCACAAAGGCACCCTCCTCGTTCAGTGATTTGATGATTAGGGAACTGGGGTTAAGTGTTACGGTTTTCCAAAGTTTAGTGAGGTTATTTCGAAAGTTGTTTGGCAAGTCCAAATGAAAGTATTTCTTCTTAGAAGGTTTAAACAACTTAGTACATTCTTTTAGGGAAAATATACTTCTCCCATATAGATCTGGAGCCAGTGTCCTTCGCTTGACGAAAATGGATTTTTTTGTCATTAAGGAATTTCAACCTTTTCATTATAGTATGATCTACTAGAAACCCCGTCAATACGTAGTAAGGGAACATATAAATTGTCCAGGTCAATTACTTTTTGTTTATATAATAAGCAGTCGTCCTCAACAGACAGTGATTAATAGTAGTAGAGAAAAGAGTAAAAAAAAGAAAGAAAGGTAGAATGTTTATTAATAATAACAACATAATTTGCGTTGTTGAAGTCACGAATAACCTTAGGCGCGGAAGACTTAACTAGTATAGACAAAGTTATTAACACATTTATTATGCTATGATTGCTAAGACCAGGTATGTAGCAGTAGATTCAACAGCTGACCGGGTGATGAAACAAGGACCAGATCAACGATATTATCATCGCGTGTGGGCTCGTCAGTCACTCGAATGAGATTGAACAACATTACGACGTCGGGAAAGTTCTTAAATTTTTGTGATGTAGATGTTAATAGCTGCAAGCTAATTTCAAGAAAATTTAAACCACCAAACAGTAAAAGATTTGATTTGGGGGATCGGTTATTTCGTCTTGACAGTCCGTGAGCACGTCTTTCGCTAAAGAGCAAAACGACGGCCGAGAACGCATCAATAAACAGCCACCCAAAATGGAGTAGCACAAGCTCACTTGCATAATTTATTGTGATTTCTTGACTAGTGATGGAATGTATTTGTGTTTTATTGGAGTATCTTCCATATATATCTGTATCCGCGGTGATTGTCAGTTAAAGCGCCTACGCGTAAATAATTATATATTCCATTGGAAACTCTACATTTGTGCTTTCAGTACTATCACGTGTAATCCTCCAGTTGTCGATCGATAGTATTCCTGATGAGACGAACTTACAAGCGTCATGCATCAACAGGAAGTCTTTAGAGGCTCGAGGATTTCACACCGGAGTAATACACACTTATCGTCAGATAAGCTAGCACCGAAACATAGGTCGCACGGACGAGTCGTTGATTAGCTGGAGTCATCGACACTGTACTGAGGAATTCTAATTTCAGTCGCGGCGTACCAACTTCAATCAATGTACGATTTTTTAGAGCTCAGCTCTTAGGTGGCCGTTTCTGGCCTGAGCGGCGTCGCCGTCGGCGTAACCGCACGCGTTGTATTATGATAATAATGCAAGCGGGCGTAAACGCGCGTTGCATTATGGGAATATTTCCCAGCTAAAAATAGCGGGGAAATTTATGCTAAAATTCCCCGCTAGAATTAGCGGGTGAATTTTCCCGCTAGATTTCCCCGCTAAATTTAGCAAAAATATGTCCCCGCTAAATTTAGCAGAAAAAGCTGCCCGCTAAATTTAGCAGAAAAAAATGCACAGCTAAATTAAGCGGGAAATTTAGCGAATATTTTCCGCTAATTGGGAGGGGAGCAGGAGAGGAGAAGAGGAGGGTACGGAGTGTGGGGAAGGGCATACCCTCCCTCTTCCTCCTGAAGAGCTGCGCTCCAATTCGGCACTACAGAATATTAAAAACGCCCTTATCTTTATTTAGAGCAAACATGGAGTACCTCGATGTTTACACTTCAGAGACTGCTTTCGGCGCGATACAGCGCACAAAATGAACTATGTCGAAGGCGACAACCCGTTTCGCAAACGTATACGCTTGGGAAAGAACGTTTCCTTTCGGGTCTGCGTCAGCTGGTCGAGATAGATGTGACTGTCTTCGCGCCTAGAACACACTCACGAAAGCTGAGAGCGGAGGCCTGGGCCGGAGATTGATTGCGTTGTTCGCACTCTCTTTTATAGCGAACCGCGTTCACGCGACGTGCGCGTATACTTTGCAGATGCCTGGAGTGCTGAAAAATGTCCCTTTTCGGGCTCGTGTTCTGGTACTTGAAGAGTGGATTCATGCGCGACATGCTGCTCACTTTCGTAGATAGGATCGCTCTACGGGATGCGTGGGGCGTGCTTGTGAAAGGTTTTGTTGCTCGCAATTGTGTTGTGCTTGGCACTTTTGCTTTTGATTTTTGGCTGTAGATTCATGAACTAGGTTTCAACAATATCACGTTAAAATAATCCTCGAAGAAAAACATGTAGCTGCCAATCAAACAGCTGGGAGCCTAAGGCAGCGTCATGGACCACCCCCTGATGAATGATTGCTGCATGTGGGCCCCTAATTTTTCGTAAAGATCTGAAATGCGCTATTTGATTATATATATATAAATATACGCGCAAGTGCTTAATGTTTAACATAGTCTCTTATGGCCGGTCGGCTATAATTTTTTAACGGCAGAGTCTATGTTGTTTAAGGGGGAATAAATGGGTCCGAAGAGAACTCAGTGCGGGGAATAAAATTGTGTGTCCGGGATTAAATATTTCTGCGTCTCAGCAATAAACGAAACTAGTTTTGTTACATGAACCATGATAGACCGGTCATACCACGACAATCAGTTGTAATTAAAATGGCAGAAGTGGTTTTCTGTTTAAGCTCGTGAGTAACGTTCGTTGTCCGCCTGGTCGAAGTGGCCGTCGTTAATCCGCCTCGAAGAACTCTCCCAGATAAGCCCGTCCCCATGGGCGAGCTGAAACCGGTGACGATGACCAGAGAAGCATCCACCAAACAAGACCGCGGAAAAGAAGCACGCCTCATTGTTTTACAATGTTTGCTCGGCGCATTGACTCCACCGGCAACACGCGGCAATTGCGGGCGCCTTTTGCTGCGCCGAAGAAAGGTTGCGGAGAAGGAATCTGCGCAATTCTCCTCTCCGAAAAGGACCCTTCAAGGGCTATATTTTCTGACAAGAATCGCCGGTTTGCCGGGCGCTTGTGTGCCGTGAGATTAAGCCGCAGGGGGCCCAGTAATGTATGGCCCACACTGCCCTCGGCCGAGGAGGGGAGCGTGCTGCTGCAGCCCCGGTTGACTGGGCCCTGGAGTAGGCGTTCGTGGAGCCCGGCTCGGCCGAGCCGATATCTTGGCGGCCTTTTTGTTTGCGCTCCACACGTTCCCATGATCGCTAAGCTCATATAATAAGCGGCGCCTCCATATCAGAACCGAACGCGACGCCGCTTATCCGTACTGAAATGCACTTCGCTGAACCGGAGGACTATTTTTTTTTTTTTTTTCATTTCTACTTTTGGATTGGCGGTATGACTGCTTTATTGAAGTTAAAAAAAATCTCGATTCTCTATTTGGGCGAGGCAGCGTTAGATGATGCCACGTAGTTACAAACTGGAAGGAATGGGGCACGCCTACACGAAAGGAATATGCAATGCGCGAGACAGTTAAAGAAAACACGACAACCGGGCTTGCTATTGTTTTTAAATTTTTCAGACACATCTAGGGACAATAAATTGTAACACCCAAGTTTGTTGTCCACACGTGGACGTTCCACCGCATTGATAGCTTTGTTTACTGCATCCCAGTTGTGGCGCTCATGCACTTTCTTTGCCTCCACAAGCGATTATTTTGTTTTACTGGAGCTGACTTGGGCATGCTGTGAAATGTAGGTTACTTACTATTGCTGCCCCGTTGCACCAAATGTATTTCGCAAAAAATGAGAAATACCTATCAATTTTAAAATGTAATGCAATTAACAAGAAGTTATTTTTCTTTGAGAGGCGCCTGACTACATTAACGTTGATGTGACAGGCTTTTTCCACGCTGAAATTAATTTGCTTATCCCTTGCTTAATCATTTGACGATTCACTACACAACATCCTACTTTCGACCCGTTCTGCGTCCTTGTTTAAGAAGTTGTATTAATCGTATTCTCACATTTTAAGTATGTTCTTTTATTATTTTGTCACGATACTTAAATCGCTAAAGCGCTTTTTTTTTGTACGTGGCAGTAAAAAAGAAAAAAATTGAATGAACGCTTAAAAATAATCTAACGAAGACCGATACTTTAAATATAAGTAAATCATGTTATTCTGGAATAGGAAGTTGACCAGCTCAAGCCCTGAAGACCGGTCCCAACTGAGAAAGAGAGCCAGACTAGCGGCGCGGGACCATGGCATCCTGGACCGGGGAAGCCACCCACCTGGGGAGTCGGGGACTACCTAGAAGCGTTCGTCTGCTCAGAAATCAATAAAGTTTATGCTGCTCCTCCTGGCAAACATAAATGTGGTAAGGTAAAATATATCCACAAAAATGTAAATTGTTTCGATATTTATTTTTTTTAGCTCTATTTTCACATTGGAAAACAGCGCAGTCGCACTATAGTCGGACCATCCACGCAAAGCCACAGCGCGTGTGGTGTTGTGGCCTTGTGTATACGGTGCACTGTCGATGCAAGAGTGGAGTCTTTGCGCTTTCAAAGCTCCACGAGCTGCAGAAGGACAAGGAGAGAAACGTCCAGCTCTTTGTCTTTCCTCTCAGTGAGTCTATATAAATAAGCTTGACCATGACAAAATCATGACAGAATTACTAGTAAAAGTAATTGAAACTTTTCGGTTACTCATGTCGAAATTAATTAATCTAGAATTACATTTGCTTGTCATCAAAAGTAAGAAACTGCTATTTTAAATTGAATGACGTCTTTAAATTATTAATTAAATTCATTTAACTGAACGACAACCCAAGAGTCATTGTTGTGAAAAATACAAAAATTAAAACCCTAAAAGATATAAAATGTACTAACCAGACTTGAGATTAAGGTCAAGAGATTAGGTGTCAAGTTATCTTTTAAGCTTTTTTAGAAAAGGGGGGGGGGGGGGGAGGGTGAGGTCGATTGCTGAGTGGGCTAACGCTAGGGATGGGCAGTATTAAAAAAAAACTTATTTAAAATATTTCAACATTTTGTATTTCATATCTAATTACACATTGGCTAATGTTACAGGGCGATTTCAGATAAGATCGGCCAAAGGGTGGTTGGTCGACATTTTTAAATCAAGTGATGATTCTATATGCCATTGTCTAGTGTCTGGTATAAACGAATCCATACTTAGTTTTGACCAGAAAAATATTTTGAGACAGGAAAAATCTTAAGGCATGAAGAGGTGGACAGTTGCCTTAACGCGCGCTGATGGAAGGGGCACGTTTGAAAGTGAATAACTAAAACGATAAAATTAGCAGAATTCTAATACGGTTTAGAAACAAACTATGGGTACAGCTTGCTTGTAGTATATAGTAATAATATTTATCTAAATTTTGTTTATTTTTCTAAAAATTGCCAAACATGCCTGCTCGAACGACAAATGGAAAAATTCGGAGGCCTGTGTCTCCATGAAATAATTTAATCATTATCATGTACTTTTCAGGTAGTATTCTACTTATATATGGCTACCATTTAAAAATATATAAGGTCTCTAAGTGATACGATAGTCATGATATATTTAGGCAAACATGGGAAAAAATCAAACAACGAAAAATTCCGATGCGAATAAAAAAAAACACCACCTTCGATTTTCTTTTTTAAATTTGGGTACCCTGTCATACTCTATTTCGGCATTCATTTCTATTAAAACATGGTGCATTATTTGATTGAGAATGAAGACAAAACTACCCAAATTAGGGTCTTTTTTCAAAGCCTACACTCAGCAGTGCCCTATACGAGAAGTGGTTCCGAGTTCCAGTTTCAATAAACTAATACACATCTTTTATCAATGTTTATTCAGGTGAGGTCACTGACAACTAGAGCATACGGTCACACAATAAAAGTGAGTAGAAACTATATACAGCATTTTACATACAGCGTACCAAGAGGTAAAACTAACTGTTGGGCTAGTTGGGTGGTTGCGCTTTTGTAATTAAGAAACAAAGAGGTAGCATATTAGAGACTAGTGATTCCAGAAAAGGGGATGCAGTCGTGCCGGTCGCCATCCCACTCGATGGCGTCACGGGCGATAATATCAGGCACAAACAGGCACAACCACAGAAAGCAGAAACCCCAAATACTCGAGCCCCGCCTAAATACTATAGAGCATAAACACTGTCGCCATGTTAACCTAGGAAAGGTTAACATGGCGACAGTGTTTACGATCTAGGTAAGGAAAGGCAATGCCTGTGGTATGAGCCAGATCCTTACACGAGGTGCAAGGTGAGCCCTGAGGACGTGTCTGCTGCTTTAGAGTACTTCATGAAAGACGAACTACGATGTTCCCGCCAAGGTCCCAACCAGAAGGACCTGATCTCTGTTATGCTCGGCGGGGAGAAAACGCTCGTGCCAAAGCGCTTCTTGGCACACTCAAGCCGAGAGGCTCTTTTGTGTATACAGAGACATGCATCCTAATTCCGGCCTTGGGCTAACGAAATTTTATTCCTTGCGCCCTGGATGGGTCAAATTTATTCCACATCAGGAAGTGTGCGTGTGTGTGCGCTGCACCAATTATTACCTTTGCATTGCCGCTGTAGAGAACGTAACAGTGTCAAGAGTCAACACTGGTGAAATAAACTCAGCGTTCCTGTGCAACCCACTAACAGGTCTTTGTCTTTAAGGAGACTGTGACCACTGCCCGAAAGGCCAGTCTCTTACATTCGAGGAACTTCATATCTCAGAGGATGAAGAGACTGTGCTTACAACATGGGAGTCCGGCGACCTTGAGAAAAAAACATTGGATCCTGAGACTTTCCTGAAAGTTGTTCAAATAACGGTTGAAAGTTGGATATTTCACAACCAAATCCGACAAACACAAGGTAAAGCGATCTACGATGAACAGCAGTGCAAGCAATGCGGGAGCATTGTCTTTCATTTTTACCGTGCTGAAAACTGGACCATCGTGCTTCCTGACAAAGTTCAAGCATACCACTGGAGAAAAACAAGTTACGATATTGACATGTGTAGTGACGACAAGAAAATCTACAAACAGCTTTGCTATCATCAGTGAGCACCTGTGTGACGCCGCCGCTCACACGTGTTTGGTTCTAGAAAAAGTGAAAGAGTGGGTTGAAGACAACGTTGCGGTATACTCGCACGTGACATACGTAAGTGACGGGGCCGCCAGTCATTTTAAGAATATATACCAGCTTCACCAGTTTGCACAGTACGATTGCCCACAAGCCCAGTGGTTATTTTCTGCATCTGGACATGAAAAAATGCATGCGACGAAGTTGGAGGACTCGTGAAGCACCAGGCCACGCCGAACAACCTGAGAGAGCGTTCAATAAACGCAATTCAGACGGCCAGGACAATGGTGAGCGTTCTGTCCGAGAAACTGAAAGGCGTGCATCTTGTGTATCTGGACGAAAATAAGATTGTTCAGTATAGTCAAAAAAAAAAAAAAAGACTAAATGCCTTTCCTGGCATTTAGTCTTGGCACGCGTGGCAGCTGTGCAAGTCATCAACAGAAGGAACCTGTGACATATATGTAGCACGGACAGTCGGATCTGGTTAGAAGAGATTTTATTAAACGGGTACATCGAGGAAAGCCTTAGAGTGAAGTGCCGACTTTGATTCTCCAAGGACTGCTCATTTTGAATGCAGGGACATCTTATTTATCACAGTTTTCTTCGCGGGGTATTTAACCTACTGTTTTACTTGGTGATAGCTTATATTCTTTATCTGATCACCATATGAGAATCACGAAACGTTATCTTTGCGCAGGATAAAATATCTCGGCCTGCCACGATCCATTCGTACACCGAGAGTATCGAAGCTCTTACAGTCCGGCGCGGTGGCACCCCTCACTTGAAATGGTTTGTCCCCGGAAATACATAGCTAACCTAAAAAAGTTTAGTATTCTATCTTTATCTTTGTGTGTGGAAGTAAAGTTATTTCTTTTATCCTAAGTATAAAATATACCGGAAAGTAAAATTTCACACTGCGTCCACTTTTCTCGAATCACTAGTCTCTAGTACGTTCCTCTTTGTGCGCTGTAGGTAAAATGCTGTATATAGTTTTTCCTCACTTTTACTGTGTGACCGATCGTTCTAGTTGTGAATGACCTCATCTGAAAAAAAAATTTATAAACGATGCGTATTAGTTTGTTGAAACTGGAACTCAGAGCCACTTCTCGTATAGGGCATTGCTATGTGTAGGCTTTGAAAAAAGATCCTACTTTGGGGAGTTGTGCCTTCTTTCTCAATCAAATAATGCGACATGTTTTAATAGAAATGAGTGCCCAAATAGAGTACGACAGCCTACCCAAATTAAAAAAAAATCGAAGGTGGTTTTTTTTTTATTATTCGCATCAAAATTGTTGTTGTTTGATTTTTTGCCATGTTTGCCTAAATATATCACGACTATCGTATTACTCAGATACCTTAAATATTTTTTTAAATAATAGCCATATATAAGTAGAATACTACCTGAAAAGTATATGATAATAATTAAATTATTTCATGAGATACAGGCCTCCAAATTTTGCCGTTTGTCGTTCGAGCAGGCATGTTTGGCACTTTTTAGAAAATGAAGAAAACTTAACTAAACATTATTACTACATATTACAAGCAAGCTGTACCCACAGTTTGTTTGTAAAAAGTATTAAAATTCTCCTAATTTTATCGGTTTAGTTATTCACTCTCAAACGTGCCCCCTCCATCAGTGCGCGTTAATGCAACTGTCCACCTCTTCATGCCTTAATATTTTTCCTGTCCCAAAATATTTTTCTGGTCAAAACTAAGTGTGGATTCGTTTATTCCAGACACTAGACAATGGCATATAAAATCATCAGTTGATTTAAAAATGTCGACCAGCCACCCTTTGTTCGATCTTATCTGAAATCACCCCACAGTATTTCTGAGTTGTATTTAAATAATACAAATTTTGTATTTCAAATACTTCCCAAATATAATTTTGACAACTGTTGTCCACAATAAAGTGCGATACTATACACTCCATGCGATGGAAGTCATAACGAGCATGCAACTTGCTGCGCTTTGATCGAAATCTTTGATCACTGGCGGCGTCATTCCGCGGAATGACGCCGCCAGTGAAAGACGTGTCTGACAGCGCTTCCCAGAGGGGCGTACGTGGCACGTGTGATGCTCGCTTCTATGGGAAACAGCAACATCTAATCTGCTTGGCTGGTTGCAACCGGCGCTTCCACTGCAAATGCCTGAACATCGGCCCGGAAGAATACAACATCTTTATGGAAAGTGGTGCTAGTGCATTAAATGGAAAGACTGTACCCGGCAACGGCGAAATTCCACAGAATGTGACATGGATACCAACCAAACCACTCGGCGGGGTCCAGCTCCGTCCCTGCTGCCAGCCGACCAAATTGACGGCAAGTGTTTTCCCCCTGATGTTCTTCGGCTCTTCAGCACTATGACTGTCAAGTTGAACGCACTAACCACAGAGGTAAAGTGCCTAAGGGTTGAAAATCAACAATTGCGTTCCGAGTTGACGTTGCTGAACAGGAGGATGCTCGATCGCCTTCCTTTTGCGTCGGCTCCTCTCGGCTCATACTCAGCGGCACTGGCATCCTCGAAGGTTCCATCGGTTGTTCCCGACCCACCAGCAGCAAGTGTAATCTCCGGCCTGAAACCGGCTTCTAACAAGGTAGGTGCCAGCCACGGTGCTTCTGTGTTTATGGCTGCACGTCCTTCTTGGCATGAAACGCCTGATGTGCCGGAGGACGACGGTTTCACCATGGTAGCGAGAAAAAAGCGAAATCCACCGAAGCTTGGAACAGCCAAGTCACTCAAGGTGACGTCTGCTCCTCGTCAACCTAACGCATTGTTTCTCTCGAGACTTCATCCCCGAACGACAGCGGATGACGTAAGGGATCTTGTCCAGCCCCATCTTGGTAGCAGGTCTCTAACCGCCACGCAGCTACAACCTAAATTTATCTCTTATGCGTCTTTTCATCTCGAATGTGACTACTCTTTGTTTGACAGTTTAAACGTCCCTGAGGTGTGGCCTGAGGGGATTATTTTTCATCAATTTTATGGGAAACTTCACAGGACTCACTTATATGTACCTGAGACAGAAAGCTTAAACGACGATGCATCTACGCCCTGAGGTTTTTTTATCAGAATGCTCGTGGTTTAAGAACAAAAGCAGCGGAACTGATGACGAGTATTCTTTCAACTGACATAGACATAGTTTGTCTGACAGAATCGTGGCTCTATGACAGAATATCCAGTGTTGAATATTTTCCTCCAAACTATGTTGTTCACTGGAGAGATCGCGACTATGCAAACACGGGCCAAACATTTGGAGGTGGGGTTTTGGTAGCATGTTGACTGTGCTGTTCAGTCGCTTCGAAGAGCGGATTTCGAAACCGATGCTGAGTGTGTCTGGGTGGAAATTCCTGCCAGCGATGGTTTGCAGTATTTAATAGGAAACTATTATTTGCCTCCGCTTTTTGATGACATTGCGTTTATTGGGCATTTTGAGACCCTTTGTAATACTGTTGATTTTTCTAAATACAAAGTACACATATACGGAGATTTTAACCTTCCTGGCCTTGATTGGTCGACTGGAACGCTGTCGCATATGAATAGTGTTACTTCTAAAAAAGCGGAATGGTTACTTTCTTTTTCGAATTTCTGTGGGTTTACTCAGTTCAACTTTTGCAAAAATACTGCTGATAACGTGCTTGATTTATGCTTATCAAATGCACCCATAGAGTATCTTGTTCCGGCGGTTATACATTTGGTGCCTGTCGATGCATATCATCCTCCCTTTGTAGTTCAGTTTTGTTTGTCATGTAGGCCCCGTGCAAATCATCAGTTGTCGTCGTTTTGTTATCGAAATGAAGACTATTGTGGCTTCTACGATAGTCTTGTTCAGAATAATTGGTCTGATGTTTCATCGGATCAAAATGCTGATTCAGCCACTACAAACTTGACTACGGTAGTGTCTACTGCAATGAGCGTTTTTATTCTGAAACAGCAAGCACATAAATCTAAGTATCCTAGCTGGTTCTCGAGAGAGCTAAAACGCCTATTTCGCAATAAGTCTCACTGTAATCGAATGTATAAGACTAACCGCCTGGTACGATAAATTCGTTGTTTACCGTGCTTTGGTGAAAAAAGACTATAAAAAGGATAAGCTATTGCACTCGTCGAATGTTGAAAAAAGTTTGACTAGAAAACCTCGGACGTTCTGGCGCTATGCTAAAACCCACATGCGCGACAATGCACTAAACTTATGCTTACGTGAATCAACTGGCTATCTGTCCTCGCCAATCGACATAGCTAATCGTTTCTCTGATTACTTTAGTCGCTGCTATTCTAGTTCGAGAACTGACGGTGCATCAGACAACATTAACAACACAGACTTTTTATCTGCTTTTACTGTCGATGTCTCAGAAGTCTTTGAGGCGATAAAAAAAAAATTAAAACCTAAGTTTTCGACGAGAATTGACGGTATACCCAATTTTATTATTAAGGCTTGTTCTGATATACTTGCTCCCCTTTTGGAACATATATTTAACATATCTCTCATGAAGGGTACTTTCCCTCTTTTGTGGAAGTCTTCTATAGTTGTGCCCATATTCAAAGCTGGTGATCCGTCATTAGTTAGTAACTATCGTCCCGTTTCGATATTGTGCGGTTTTGCGAAGGTTTTTGAAATGGTTATGCATAAGCGGATCTCAAATTACCTCAGTCAAAAAATTATTCCTTTTCAGCATGGTTTCTTAAAGGGAAAGTCCGTTGAAACAAATTTGTGCTCTTTTCTAGATTTCTCTGTGCCGATAGTCACAAACAGAGGCCAAATTGATGCCATATATTTTGATATGTCGAAGGCATTTGACCGTGTAGATCCTACTTTACTCCTCTGCAAACTTTCTTTTTATCGCTTGTGCCCAAAGTTTTGTGAATGGTTCAGGAGCTACTTGAGTTTACGCAGTAATACTCTTCGTGTTGGTCACTCTTTTTCGAAGTGTTTTTCATCAACTTCTGGTGTACCTCAAGGTTCGAACCTGAGACCACTGTTGTTTATTTTGTTTGTGAACGATATAGTATCATGCGTCAATCACTCAAACGTCCCTCTTTTTGCTGGCGACGTAAAACTTTTTAAATGTTAAAGACCATACTGATTGTACTTTATTGCAAACTGATATTGGTGCAATTTCTGAGTGGTGTAGAAAAAATGCCTTGTCGCTAAATCCTGAAAAAACTAAAGTGATTTCTTTATATTGAAAGCGGGACATTTTCTTTTACCCTTATGTGCTTGAGGGAAATGTGATGTATCGTGTATCTCTGGTAAGAGACCTTGGCGTCTAAATTGATAGTACTCTATCATTCACTCCGCACGTTTCTAAAATTGTTGGATCAGCGATAAGAAAGTTGGGCCTGATCACTCGTTTATCGAGTTCTTTCACTTCACCATTATCTGTAGTGTGTCTGTTGTGTAGCCTTGTACGCTCGGGACTTGAATTTGGTTCAATTACAGTTAAACCTCGTTATAACAAAGTTGAAGGAGCGGTCGTAATTATTTCGTTATAACCATTAGTTTGTTATAGCCATTGTCCTTTTCTTCCCACTATTAGCAAGCAAGGGGAATTAGGATTGCTTTGTTATATCCATTAGTTTGTTATAGCCCATTTTGTTATAACGAGGTTTTACTGTAGTTGGAATTCACTATCTTTAACACAAGTTGAAATCATTGAGCGTGTGCAAAAAAAATTTATGCGAATTATTTATGACCGATACATTGATCGGAAACTGTTTTTTAGTTACGATTTGTTGCTGTCATTATTTAACCTTGAAATGCTATCAACGAAGAGGGCTGTTAGAGACATTCATTTTCTTCATAAGGTAGTGCATGGTACTGTTAATACTGAAAATTGACTGATGAACATAGACTTTCATGTGCCATTCAGAGCTAGTCGCCATTTTTTAACATTTTATCCTACCAGAATTTGTGAATCATCGCCGTTATGTCGGATGCAGTCTGCCTATAATATTATATGCGATTATGACGTTGATATTTTTCTTGATTTTGTTAGTTTGAAGTCGGACTTGAAAAAGTGTATTTTATCCAACCAAGAGTTAGTGTAAGCTTGCATTGGCTCTGCAAACTTGTATTGTCCTTACAAATGTCTGTGTAATTTTGTGCATGCTTGTATTTTAAACTGTGTTGCTGTTAACACGAAATGACAGTGCACCACACAAAAGGCGTTACAGCTGTATGTGGGGACTAAAGAAAAATAAAACATTATTATTATTATTATTATTATTATTATTATTATTATTATTATTATTATTATTTCTCCTTAATACCTAGTTCAACAAAAAAAACAATAGCTCAAGCATTAGTATACGGAATTTTGCGGTATGGTATAACAATCTTTGGACATAGCTCTGGAGCCTGGCACAAAAAAATAGATACAATTTTGAAAGGCATTTTTAGAAGCATTGTCTATGGACCAGCATTGCAAACTGAAGAGGAAAAACTCGCCAACTTAGGTTTGCCCTTCTTCAGGGCTTTTTTGGTTCAGACTGTGGTCCTTAAGTATTTTTGGAGCGATATATATAAGATACCCCATGTGGCTACTAGATCGCTTAGACACACAGAACGATTTAAGGTACCTTTTGTAACAACAAAATACGGGAAGAAGGTTCGGGACTTTTATGTACCAACGATTTTCAACAGCCTACCGGACCACGTTTATGGTGCGGATTCCCTGAAGAAACTGAAACGAGCACTTCAAGATCTCAGCAAAACATCATGACATTGCGTGTCTGTGTGTGTGCGTGACCCTGTGTGTGTTTTTGCGTGAACGCTTACAAACGTGATTTTTTCTTCTCTTCTTTCTTTAATCATCATCGTCACTGGCATAGCGTGGTAACAGTTGCCTGAGTCGGTTACTACAAATCAGGGGGACATTTTGTACTCATTAAGTGAAGGGTGCTGTCCCACAAGTCATCCAATTGGCTTTGACAGACCCGTATTTTACCAAGTATGATACATGCAAAAAATAAAAATATTATTATTATTATTATTATTATTATTATTATTATTATTATTATTATTATTATATTATGTAACTTATTTGTTCTGCGCTTTTTTTTGTGTGTGTGTTTTTATTGTTATGTGTGCTTTTGTAGATATTTTGTTGGGATCAGTCCTACAAGTCTTTAGGACTTTGACGGTCCCGAAATGATATTTTGAGGACGTTTAAGCACCTGCAATAAATTTATTATTATTATTATTATTATTATTATTATTAATAATAACGCATTAAGTCACTGTTGGCTTTGATTGCCCCCGCACTATTGCATGTATGTATGAATGTTCTTGAATACAAATTTATTATTATTATTATTATTATTATTATTATTATTATTATTATTATTATTATTAGTAATAATATTATTATTATTACTATTATTATTATTATTATTATTATTATTATTATTATTATTATTATTATTATCACGTCCAAAAAGAAACTTAAAAAAGCTCTACGTCATGTATATTGGAATGAAGGAGATACATAAATAATTTTTTGTCTATCGCGAGAAAGAGGAGGGAAAGGGGGGGGGGGAAGCGAAGTTAACAAGCGGTTTTTTTTTTTTTTCCTCAGCCATTTTATTCTTACTTTCGACGCTAATTGAATTGTCAATGCTGTTCTGCATCTTTTTTTTTTTCTTTAATAACACACGCGTTTCTGACAAAAGCTTTAGGCTTGTGGGTGTAACCTTCCTGTGACTTTCATGTGACATTCGTGTGACTTTCACGTGACTCCAGTGTGACTTTCAGTTTCTGTGATTGTTCTTTTTATCGTGACCACTGACGTCATTTTGCTCAAATCCTCCACTGTTTTTTTTTTTAGAATATTTTGTCACCAGTGCTACCATGGTTCAGTCACACAAGCCCTTGAAGGCTTTGACGAACCGGCCTTGCTTCATCACTGCACCCATAATGTACAAATAAATTTATTATTATTATTATTATTATTATTATTATTATAAACATGGAAAAGAAAAAATAAAGCATGCAACCAGGAATGAACGGGTTTGGAACAATTATTGACTTTATGGTTGGCTAGCTTCATTTAAGAGTTCGCGTTAACGATATTTTGGCCGAAAAGACTATTTGTTCAATTAAGCCCTGCAGATTAAACTCGTACTGAATACATTGCACTTGTCTTGTTAATAGGGTGACCATATTCCTCGAAGTAAAAAACGGGACGGGGGGGAGGGGGGGGGGGGGGGTATTAAACTTGAGGTTGGGAGAAAAAACTTTATTAAATAACTGCTCTTATTCCAAAACGTTACCTTACTGCACTAAGCCCTAGAGAGCAGTCACACTCGCAGTTCAGTTCCATGCATTCATTTGGAAGGTTCTGCTTCGGGCCCTTCGTTCAGTCAAGCAAGGAGTACCGCAAGGTACAGTACTAGGCCCACTGCTTTCTAATTTATACGTTAACGAGATAGCCCAGGTTAAGTTAAAAAGTGAGCTCTTTCAATTTGCAGACGATACTGTAATTGTATATGCACACAAAAATTACGAAGTAGCTGTAAAGACGATACAAGAAGACATTTATAACCCAGGTAGCACGCCAGAGGAATGCCCAACTTGGGCAAAGGTCTGGCGAACATAAGGGCCCAACTTTGGCGCAGTTAGGTTTTTGCACCATGGCAATCATCAGTGCCAAAGTAGGGTGCCTAAGTATAGCCTTAGTTGGGCGATCCTAGGGCATGCCAAAGTTTGGTTCTTCTCTGGTGCGTCAGAGGAGCGCCAAAGTTGGTGTCATACTTGATCCATAACTGCCAAAGCCACGCCGAATTTGGATATTTCGGACATGCCAAGTTTGGCCTTTCTCTGGTCCGCCACAGTTCTGCCAAAGTAAGTGCCAGACTTGAACCCTAACTGCCAAAGCAACGCCTAATTCGGGTATTTCGGCCACACCAAGTATGGCTTGTCTCTGCTCCGCCAAAGTTGTGCCAAATTAAGTGCCAGACTTGAGCCATAACTGCCAAAGCAATGCCTAATTTTGATATTTCGGGCATGCCAAGTTTGGCTTTTCTCTGGTCCGCCACAGTACTGCCAAAGTAAGTGCCAGACTTGAGCCCTAACTGCCAAAGCAACGCCTAATTCGGGTATTTCGGCCACGCCGAGTTTGGCTTTTCTCTGGTCTGCCACAATTGTGCCAAAGTAGGTGCCAGACTTGAGCCATAACTGCCAAAGCAGCGCCAAATTTGGGTATTTCGGACATGCCGCTTTTCTCTGGTGCGCCACGGTTCTGCCAAAGTAAGTGCCAGACTTGAGCCATAACTGCCGCAGTAAATCTTAATTTTGCACCACCGTTTGATATCCGGCAGGTATTGCCGTACAGCCGTTTTGCCCCGGCCTAGCGTTCGCGCAATATTGTGCGATTACTCTACGATGCGTCTGCTCCGTATTGGCCGAACGTCGTGCAAGTATGTGTACGTTGCATATCATTTGCTGCATATCCAATCACATATACGGACAAGCAAATTTGTTTCGATCACTCCCAGAAGTTTATTAAACCACTATCATTACACACAATGTATTCTCGACATATTTGCAAAGGTCACACTTCTCTGTAAAACGAAAAGCAAATTATAAAATAAAACTTAACACTGTCCTCATGCCAAACAAAACTCATCACACAAAAAACCGCGGAGATTGAGAGGAAAGCAGGACTACTATCAGAAGCATGCTTGCAGTGTACTTACTAATAAAAGAGCGATATCATGTAATCCTTCATAGATGCATAATCCATCCGAGGCACCCCACAAACACACTCGAGAAGGAAGGTTGCGCACATTCCACTGACGTCTCGTCGTCGGCGAAGAGCAGTTTTTGTCGAACCGTATCCAACAAACACATCACAAGAATTCCACGAACTCCGGTGAAAAAAATGGCTATTACCGAAAAATTGGCATGGACGTATTCCGGCCGTTTACGACGAAAACACACGGCCACGTCTGCAACGCACGAAAGCAACAGAACACTGAAGAGCGCATTTCAAAAACCGGACCTACGTGGCCCGCCAATTTATAACTAGGCAAACGGCGAAAACAACAGCCCCAGAGATCCCATCGGCGTGACAAAGAGAGTCACGCGAAAAAATTTTCGTCCAAACGTTTTTGTCCCACGCGTCCTACGCAGAGAGGTCACGCGTTTCGCAAGCAGGTGGGGAGGATTTGCAAAAGGCGAGGTCGAAGGGGCATCAACAACGCAGCTAAGCTCTTTCGGCATTTTCGACATTTTAGAGCAAAAAAAAAAAAAACAAAAAAAAAAGCCAATTTAAAAAAAATAAATAAAATAAAACCTGCTGTACAGCCAAAGCTAAAGGGGAGAGAGTGCATCCGGACCTGTTCAACAGTAGGGAAATAAGGGACGTGGAATCCCAGCCCTTGTCTGGAATGAAATGGAACGGAATGAAAGGAAAGGCCGCTTCTGCCGGTGACCTTGTCGCCTTGCCTAGTCTGTCAGCGTTCGGCTTCAATTGTGGGCCTCAGAAAGATAATCTCCTTTCTTGAGAGCGAAATGGAAGGGGTGCTTATATTTTGCGGGCTTGTCGCCATCCGATAGGCCTCAATTATTTCTCTCCCGACTCGCTCGCAGTGGCCTCCCATGGCTGTCGTGCCGGCGAAATTAGGATGGCAGCCGAGACATTTTCTCCCGTGAATGACGATCGGGTGCTGAGAATCCGAAGCAGCTCTTTCGGCGTCCATTTGATGTTCTCGGAGTCGGTCGTTGAAGCGTCGCCCCGTTTGCCGGATGTACCTGGCCCCGCAGGACAGGGGGATCGCTTACACTTCCTCCGCTTCCTCTCCTTCCCCCAAGATTTTCCTTTCCCGTAGTTCCACGGAGCGGGCGGACTTTGAGCTTGAAGCCGAAAATAAATGTTGTTGAAGTTGAAAGATTGTCCTGTATGTATCGTCCCCTATGTGTCTCCACTTTCTATATAATTAAAAAGTACCAACACGTCATCAGTCGAACGCCAAGCCAGTAAGCCTAGTTCTGGCACTTGTTTGGCAACTTCGGCCCGTAGCTGCCAGATGACAGCCGAACTATCGGGAAGCGAAGCCTAACTTTGGCACTTGTTTGGCGACTTTGGCCCGTAGCTGCCAGATGACAGCCGAACTATCGGGAAGCGAAGCCTAACTTTGGCTCTTGTTTGGCGACTTGGGCCCAAAGATGCCAGAAGTCAACCGAACTACAAGGTAGTAAGCCTAACTCTGGCACATCTGTGGCGATTTTGGCCCGAAGGTGCCAGATGACAGCCGAACTATCAAAAAGTGAAGCCTAATTTTGGCATTAGTTTGGCGATTTTGGCCCAGAAATGCCAAATATCTGCCAAACTACCGGGCAGTAAGCCTAACTCTGGCATTTGTTAGGCGATTTAGGCCCAAAGATGCCAGATGATAGCCGAACTTCCAGGCAGTGAAGCCTAAGTTTGGCACTTGTTTGGCGAATTAGGGCCAAAATACCCAGACTATTGCCAAGGTAGGTCAGGTTTGGCTCTACTTCGGCTTCTTCGGGCTTTTCAATGCCCTAAACTCCCAGACAAAAGCCAAGTTTCGGCCCAGAACTCGGTGCTACCTGGGAACTTAATAGAATGGTACCAGAAAAATCAAATCATTGTAAACGTTCCTAAAACACAAGTATTATGCTTCAGAGACCCGAGGAAACAAATTCTAACTGAATTACCAATAAAAATGCACAGGCAGAACTGCAACAACTGCTCATGTATTCCCCTGAAATACGCAGAAAATGTCAAATACCTAGGGATGCACATAGATAAACACATTAAATGGGATATTCACGTAGAACATATTTGTAAAAAATTAAGGATATTAATGGCGCATATGTATCACATCCAAAATTTAGTTCCTCGATCTATACTAAGAATGATCTACAATTCACTAGGCAAATCCACAATTCAATATGGAATAACAGTCTACGGACACTGTGCAAAAAATCTACAACTAAAGATTGAAGCGATTCAAAAAAAGATAGTCAGAAATATGGGTTACCTAAGTGAAGAAACTGATTTGCAAAACTACATGCATAAAGAACTAGGAATGTTGCGTTTTAGAGACCAGATGAAGTACGACATTATTATAAAACACTTTTTCAACGACAAACATAGAGTGGAAAATGCCAAAGAAAGAACTTTAAGACCGAATAGAAAATTTATTGAACCATTTATATACACTAAATATGGAGAGGCCACCAGAAATTATTATGTACCCAAGATTTTTAATGAATTACCTGATGACTTACTCAAGGTAAAATCCCAAAGAATAAAAAAGCTGTCAAAAAAGTGGGTAATAGAACAAAGTAAAAAGAACCCCTAAATTTTGGTTCGCTTCGATAAACTCATTAATAGTTAACGACGTGACGTAATCAATGCCAAAATCCATCATATGTTATATAAAACTACTCTTAATGAATGCGGGGAACAGAATGTAAATATTGTTCAGTAAGCAATGGCGTGCTCTAGTGCATACGTTTTATCACTTTTTCCTTTTTTTTGAAAGCAGAGGCATCTGTCGCGCCCTACGCACAAGCCAAAATTGGCTTATGTAGGATTATTTTGTACTGTGTTTTCGGAAGCAAATAAAGATTTTATTGTATTGTATTGTATTGTATTGTTTGTGTGGGCGTATTTGCTGACGACTGAAGTTTCGTAAACGGGACTTTAACCTACAAGACACGGCTGTAAAAGTCTGCACACTTATATAGAAAAAAATAAATAAAGAATATGTCCGGAAAACGGGACGTGATTCTTTTTTGGGACAAAAAGACGGGACGGCAGAAGCGGACCTCGAAAACGGGACTGTCCCTGCCAAAACGGGACGTCTGGTCACCCTACATATGTCACCAAAAAATTTATATTTATGGCTGAAACTTCGTTACTTCGTTTAAACGCGCTTCTTGGTATATACGTGTAGACTCCACTCTTCATTTTGGCACGTCATTTTTATTATGAGGTGATAAATGTAAGTTCGAGATGTCAGACTAGGGGAACGAAAAGTATTTGTAAAAGTATTTCAAGATAACCAAATATTCTAGAATTTGTATCTCGTATTTAAATATTTTTCTAAAAAAGGTGCAATTGAATTTTTAATTGAACACATTTTTGTCGAAGTATTTTGTATTTGTATTTCGATACATTTTAAGTATTTTGTACTTCCCTGCGCCCCAGAGCTCCGAGCACTTGGAATGAAACTCTCGCTGCAGGACCCAGGAATACTGGGTTCAATCCCCACCCCTGCCCGTTTCGAACTGGATGGGCAACGTACCGGCGTGCGGCCGTGTATCACTACTGCGGGATGCGCGTTCATGACCACAAGCTAGCAGTCGTATTGCACTGGCTAAATTTCTCATCTAGAGCAGAGACACTAGATTCCCATCGGGGCTAACTTCCCGCTGTATAAAAATACACACAACACAATCATTGCTCAGGGCACATCACGAGAAAGTATCAGCAAATAAGAACAAACTATCAGAACAGCCAAAGAAACAAGCTGTGTTGCCGCCATCTCCAAAAAAATCAAATGAGCACTGATGGCTCTTCTGGCGCTAAGCCTTCTCATCGGAGAAGCCCACAAACGTAGTAGATGTAAAGTGCAGCAAGATGTATGATCCACTTACCTAAATTCTAGTGCCACAAAAACAAAAAAAAAGAAAGAAAAAAAAAGAAAGAACGAAGTTATTTTGTTTGTATCTGCTTCAGATATAATATGAATTCGTTTTGAAAATTTTCATAATCATGGAAGCTTATAAACAATTTCGACTTTCTTTGGACGAAACACTGGATGTTATGAGCTCTTTTCGCGACGGCGTAAGCAAAGAGGAGAGAGAACGCGCTCTTGTATCGTCATCTGTCTTGCCATTTCCAGGCTTCGAGCGGAAATTGCTTGTAAAGTAAAATTTCATTACAAAAAAAAAAAAAAAAAAAACAAAGATGAGCGCGAAATTAAGGCGCGAAGAAAGTACGAGACCATCTCTTGGATGACCTGTTTACAAGGCGCATGCCGCCAATCTCTTTTCTCGCTCTTTAACACCCTTGGCGGCGATTAATAAATGCACACACACACACACACACACACACACACACACACACACACACACACACACACGCACACGCACACGCACACACACACACACACACACGCACACGCACACGCACAGACACACGCGCGCGCACGCACGCACGCACGCACGCACGCACGCACGCACGCACGCACGCACGCACACACACCTGATCGGTATATCGTAAATTTGCCGCTTCATTGCCCGTTGGGAGACGCGCGAGATGCGGAGAGCCGCTGCTGTTTCGTACGAAACGGATTATTTTAGGTGGAACAAAAAAAGGAGCAGGCGCATGTCTCATGACACCCGATGCGAGCGAATGTTTGAAAGCAAAACCCACCGCGAGACAGAAGGAGAGCGTTCTTACCAGGCGTGGTGAGAGAACTGTATGGTTTTAATACTGCTCCGGCCTGGTCATGTACTGCATCTCTCGCAATTGGTGACGAGATATATTTCGGTGGCACCCTCTTATAGTTTATATAACTGACGTCACGACTGAGATTATTAGTAGCGAGTGACATGTTTGATGGTGCGTAGAAAGTGCGGTGGACGCCTGGTCATCACGTTCCTAAATGAACACCGTCAAAGTTGAGAGTCCGAAGGGCAGAACTCATCCTATTAACTCATCCTATTAAAGACGTCATAGTGAACGTTTGATCAATCGCGGAAGGCCGATGACAGCAACGCTTTTGGTCGCGCACGTGGCCAATACAGTGCACGAAAGCTTTTTCAGGTCAAGGTAGCATTCATCACATATACATACATACCTCAAATAGAATTGACGAGAGAGCACCCCTGTGCGTTTTAATGGCATACTCGGGAAAGGATCCGCAATATGAGCCGTCGTGGGCGGGGCTGCCAAGTAGGGGTGCATATCGATGTTACTATCGTAACTATCGATAGTGGAAGTCAAATTTAACTATAGATAACGAAAAAAACTATCAATAGTGCTATAGAGTCGACTACCGTAAAACTATTGGTATTGATGTTGATTGTATACTATTTAAAGTCGACTATCGTACAACCTTTGACAGTATAATATCGATAGTCGACTATCATAAAACTCCATAACATACTACCAATAGTCGACAATCCTGAAATTGTTTATGGTCAAATATTGAGAAACTATCGATAGCCAACTATCGTAAAACTATCAATAGTGTTTTACTTGGTGAAGAAGAACGTCATGTGTCCATCCAGGAAATGTCGTGTAGCACGGAGAAAAAGGCAACTACAATTATAGACTTCCGCATAATTATCGAGGAACAATCTAATAAAATTTATTGGAAAACATCCAGAAAACGGCTGAAGTCCTCCCTAAGAACTCTCAACCATAACTTATTAAAAATATAGATTATACACGAATTAAAAAAGTACGAATGAAATGTACCAACTTGATAGGTTGTCAATCGTTTTGGTGTTTTAGATTGCTTTCCGGGGCGTGCTTGTGTAGCTGTGTTGTGCCAAATACTCTACAAAAATACTTAGGATAAGAGACTACATGACAATATAAAAATGTATTTAGAGTAATATTCAAGTTACGTTTTGTACAAGCTATCTTGAGTAGAGTACAAATACTTTGAAATAGTAATTTAATTACAATCGAAGGCACTTGGCAAGTTTCGCCACCTGATAATACAAGAATTAAAGGTGAGAAAGGGGTGCTCTATTTGTGATGACTTCTCTGAAAATCATATTTTTTTTCTAATTTTATTACCTTCAAAAAGAGCCTTAGCTGCTGGAACTGATGCTTACTAGTATAAAATAATTCGGGATATGCCACATACAGCGTGCGGAACTATTCTAGGAACAAACGGGGCTCGTGTATCGTAGACATGACACCTGCCGTGCATTGCATGTTTGACGGCGTGCTCGGCTCATGACGCATTCCGCAATAAGTTCGCAGTTTGCCCTGCTGCGATTCGGAGGACTTGACATGCAGCCCGGCATTGCATATACACAACAACCGAACTAGAAGTTGATCAGGCAGCCAGTCTTGCTGATGAGTACGCGATTGAACGACACACGTGCATGCTCAAAAGAGGGTACTTTGTCCCGTTGTCAAAAGCGCGAGAAGGAGCACCTGTACCTTCAAACTGCAAAAACAAATAAATATATTAAGAAGGTCAAAAGGAGAATGCAAGAAACACAGGACAATGTCCAGAAAACCGCTTTATAAACCCCCTTTTTTGTTCCCTTCTTCACCAGTTCAAATCATTTTTGACGCACTGAGATCAAGATGGTCAAGATTTCAGAATCAGAATCTACTATAAATGACTCCACCTGACGAAAAATTGGTTTCGAGGATTTTGAGGACACAACAATGCGCGCATATGGAAGGAGATGAAAGGAAGGCATTTGAACGAGCTTCGGATCAATAGTAAAGCCACAATAGGCACACAAGAAGCTTTGGGGAAGCGCAATGTATAATCAAGAACAAAGTGCAAAAACAAAAAAAAAGAGCGGTTAAGAGGACACATGAAGACAGGCGTACTTGGGGCTATCCTTTAGGCATTTTGTTGACATTTGGAGACTGCATTCTGCGCGATCCTTGTTTCCTCTTCTGTGTTCCGTCGCTTGGCTCGAAGTTTGCAATCGTATCAGCTTTGCCCTGGAGTCGGATTTCTAGTTCCGTAGGTTGCTCAGTGGAAAATTGTTTTCCAAGGTTGCAAAATGTATTTGATATACTGAGTACAAGGTAGTGAGAAACGTAATTAAGATAGAGCAGCAAATACTCTAGACTACATTTATTTGTGAGATTCAAAAATACTACCAAAAGCATTTGAAGTATACAGTGTCTTGATTACTGAGCAGAGTTTTTAAAATAGGCACAAATTTGTTGTGTAGTTTACCGATAAGTAAACTACGTGTTGCATAAATCCGATCCCTGCTTGAATATGATGCTAGCAATGGTGATCAAATGAGCAAGTATGGGAAAAACATTTACCCGGATGAAAAGGTAAGTGGGATGTTTTTTTCTCTCGAACAGACAGGTTGCGGGAAAGAAAGGACACACCATTGCCTTTCGTATTCACACGCTTTTTTCACAGACATAATGCCTCGCTGCCAAAAACATCGTCCCTTGGATCACAGAAAGCTCGTTTTTCTATTTTACTTTTTATCCCGTTAACGTTAAATTTCTAAACCTATTGCCTTAAAAAAAAAATAAAAATAAAAGCATCTGTAACTAGCCATGTTGGCTTGGTATGATATCTTTATCTAGTAACGTTCAATTTGAAGTCTTTACGACAAAAACTGTAACATTTATTGATCCAAGAATATTTATTTATAGATTATGTGACGGCTTTTGTATTTTAAAGTTGTATTTTATACCAGCCGGTTAATATTTTCCCAGTCACCATTATAAAAATCTGCCAAAATAGACCCGAACAACAAGTGGCAACATATCACGGCATACAAGCCTAATTGCTTTATGTCAACAGCTAATTCACAATTTTCGGGAATTCGCTATGAACGAACATCACCAAACAACAACAAAAAAGATCCCCAGATGAATGCTTATTTTCAGCTGTCAATGGTCAAGGCTATAAAATGTGATATGTGACAATTGAGTAATAAAGGAAACACAAGCATTAAAAAGACTTCTGAAAACCCAGATGCGAAATGTCTTGAGCGAGAGTTTTCCCTAACTCTAAGAAAAATATACGGAATATACTTTAGTTTTAAAGATGCAGGTATAATAAATTACGGAGTCTGATACCTCAACTCCCTGAATATACAAGATATGTGCGCAGGAAGACTAGCAAAATACCATTTCTTTTGTTTTACCTCTATATTTATGGTATGAGAATGCAACTTTTTCTTTCTTTCATTTTTATGTCTTTCTCAGAACCGCGCGTTGTCTGCCCGTAGATATCCGTTGTCATTCCCTTTTTGGGTAGTGCTTTCATATTTGTAACATTAGATAGTTTTCTGAAAGCTTTCGATGGAATCGATAGTCGACCAAAAAACAACTATCAATAATACTATCCATTCCACTATCAATAGCACTATCGATAGTCCAATGTCGATAGTTTTCAACACGATTGAGAGTTTTTTGGGGGAAAAACAATCGACAGTATCGATAGTCATTTTATCGATAGTTTTGCATCACTAATGTCAACACAGCTAACTTGGTACGGACAAGTACTATTTTGGGCCTGGCAGCCGGTTCAATTTCATACTTTCCACACAGTCTCAAGTGAAATGGAGGCGGGTTCGAGTTCCACAGAATTTGAACCCATATCGTCCAAACGTATAGGTCAATCTTACGGCGGAATTTCACCAGCTCCACCGGCTTACTCAGCCGGTGAGTTGACGCATTGAGATAGGATATGAGCATGAGTTATCCTCAGATGGTTCAGCAAAACGCGGGTCCTGGTCTGTGCTTGGTTTCTGAGCACAATTCTTAAGAGCGTGTTCACAAGACGAGCTGTACCAATGCGGGCCCATTGGCCTTAATAGGGCCACGGCGTGGCCGTAGATTGCCTCGGTCGAAGAAGAAATCAGCTCCATACCGGGACGAGGCAAGCGGGCGCCGACGCGCCAGCAATCGACGCCTGCGCCGGCCTAATCACTGCCCGAGACACCGCCGCTTTGGCGCCGGGTTATTGCCGCTTACGCCATAACCCAATTACCGTCCGCACCGACTAATGAAATTAGTCCCCCGTTTTGAGGCGCGGCGGTCGGGACTGCTGCTGCTGCTGAACTTTCGCCGTACGCCCTTGTGAATGGATCTGTTAGGGTTATCGCCAGAAACTGTATAGAGTGTGCTCCTTCTACGCATTGTGTACGTACCCGCTAGTGAGAACTCTATACTGGTGCAGCTTATTCTTTGCGGATACCGTGTTTTCGCGTAGAAACACCTTAGTTGCGGGCGAGCTCGGCTTTTCAATACGTGTTCATTTGCTTATAAAGTGAGTGCAACAAAGTCATGACAAGGTTGGTCACTTTGGTTATTTTAAGTCATCCTATCCTAACGAGCCAATTTTCGCCAATTGACATTTTTTACATACTAGCGTCGAAAGACGCGTCATTAAAATTAACGTCGAAAATGACTTTTTTTTTTGTAAGAAAAGGAAAGGGAAAGGGGGAGTATTTTGTTTGTGGCTTTCAGCCGATACGGAAAAAAAAGCATATGGCAGCTTCACCGACTTTGCAAGATAATTAGATAGTTGGCGGATAAAAGTAACGAGCTTAAATCTCATATTCTAAAGCTTGCAAAAAGGAGACCATCACCCAGCATGGTTCGTACGACTTGACCTTTACCGCTTCAGGATTTTCATACCCGAAAAGTTTCTTTGAAGAAATCGATGTTCGCGGTTTATTTTTTTTTTCTTTTACAATTTGTATGTTAAGTCAAGAGCACATCTTTTAACCTCCCCCACCCCGCCTCTCCACTCCTTTACAAACAAGCGAACACGACTGAAAGCTACGATAGAACTGAAAAATGGTGGCCAGAAAAAGAGAGGCGAGTTCATCAGCTTGCTCTCACGCGATTCGTTATCGGTCTTTGTAGCCGAGTCGAACGATCGCCAGAGGGACTTCATCGGTGGCCCCGCATCCCGCGGTTCTTGTTTCTTTCTCGCGGTTTCCCTCTGACTTCGTCTCTTCTCTCTTCACGTTGTCCTTTACTGCTGGAAAGTTTCGAAATATACTGAGATCAATCGTAACTTGGAAAACAGAGAAGGCTACTGTCCTAGATATGCAACCGGAGCGTCGGAGCTATGTACGTGAGAACGTACACTTTAAGAAATAGGGGGTGGGTAGGGGTACACTCTTGTCCCATATGTAACTCCCCAAAACAACAATTCGAAGACCAGTCCACAGATGTCGAACCAACAATACCAACTTTCAAGAGCAGCTTGATAGTCGACCAACACAACTTTTTAAAATAGCTAATGGACGAATTAAAGGCTACAGTAAGACAATCAGGTTTTGTTTTGTCCTGCTGCGAAATCTCAGTGTTTTTCTTTTCTAGTTTCTGATAAGCACATTAGCTATTTAATACGCTATATCCAACAACTATCAAGCCACTCGTAAAAGTTGGTATCGCTAGCTCGACCTCAGTGGACTGAACGTCCAAATGTAGTTTTGGGGAGTTACATACACTCTAAAAAAAAAAGCCCGTGCGTCTGCTTTCCTGCACAACACTCGGAAAGCCGATCACCGCAACTTACGGAGGCAGCTCAGCGAATGACACTGCCGAAACATATGCTTAGACCAAAAAACGCAGTCAGAGTTGTGACATTAAGCAATGCAAGCGTGACGTTTTGCATTGCTTAATGTCACAACTCTGACTGCGTTTTTTGGTCTAAACATATGTTTCGGCAGTGTCATTCGCTGAGCTGCCTCCGTAAGTTGCGGTGATTGGCTCTCTGAGTGTTGTGCGTGAAAGTAGACGCACACACTTTTTTAGAGTGTAGGGGTCAAGGGGTGTACCTCTTTACACCCCCTATTTCTAAGAGTGTACGTCGTAGTGCCTTCAACCAGTGTAGAGCTGCTGCTCTTCGCACCATCGACTCGATTGGCTGTAGCGTTCGGCCTATGGCAAGTCGCGCTGAAACGAAGTACAGGAACTGTGTAAACAAAATGCAAAGACGCCCAACCCCCCCCCCCCCCCCCCCTTTTCTCATCTTCAGATTCAGCTTCTAATCATTGGCTTCTGCTTGAATCTACTTCCCTCCGCTGCGGCGCATTGGAGAACTTTAGCTCAGAATGGACTTTGCGGGCTTGATGATTCGCTGCGTCCGTCCCTTTCTCTCCAGTCCGTTCCTCGCATTCTCTCTCCTCCCCTCTATTCATCACTCCCATCCGTGCACTCTGACTGGGTTCAATCCTCTGACTTTCGTTTCTCTCCCTACTTGCCCTCTTCGACCGAGTGGCACAAATATTTGTCCGTGACTCCATTCGATCACAACATACATCTGTAACGCAATCGGTTTTTAGGCTTTTTGTGTTTTGTGTCTTAGCGCCTATTGTGTTGTGAATGGTATCTTGGTTGTATTGAATGAGATGGAGCAAGATACACATTTTTCGCTTTGTTCTTTTCTTTTTTTTTCTGCCGTTTTTTTGTAAAATTGTGCAGCTTGTTTTTTCCTCCTAACTAGTTTTATGAATGGTCTAATACTGAGTCTAACAACTGCTGGCGATGAGGATAACGACAACGAATTATTCTATGTGCATTTTGAGGATCAGATACTAAAATCAAAACAAACATAAAAATCAAATTAACATGATGTTGCGTCAAAATGTGCAGGGATATAATTAAATAATATATTTAAGTATATCTTAAAAAAAGTTGTTTTCGTGAAGCTGTTTTCGAAAAGGAAACCACGTATGATTTGTTCCGCAGTCTGCTCTCCTGTAGCTGCTTCATCACCTGAAATGGCATGACAAGGTTTGGGTGGCGTGACACGAGGAGCCGTCTGTTTCTCGCCTAAGTGCTTCCATCTCAAAGTGTGCTGTTACTAAGAATTCAGAACTCGAAGCCTAAAAATAAGACAAAGACTCGAGCTTCAGTGCCTTTAACCTGCTTCCTAGCAAGCTCGCCTTTTTAGTTTTCGCACTTAGTATTTTAAAGTTTCAGTATACCTTCCAGTGTTTTTATCGAGATCCGCTTGCGATAGCAATAAGAAGTAATTAGACGATTATGGAACAGACGAAATGATACAAACGATGCAAAGTGGAGATATGCAACGAGGGGGAAGGGAAAAATTGCCGTAGCGATAGGAAAGAGCGCTTTGCAAAGCGGACGAAGGAACTGAATAAACATGCATAGAACTGATACAATTGCTAGAGAAAGAAAGCAAGGTACTTGCGAAATCCCTATGATTGATCAAGATAACTCGCCAGCTCCTCATAGGAAGATGTCTCAATAGCTGCACGTTCCAGAGCGAAATCCACACGGTGTAGAGTGGATGCCTGTTTCAGTTGAGGTATTTGGACTGTAATACGAACTCTAGTTTGTATTAGAGAGACGGATCTTTGGTTGTCTAAGTTCCAACGCTGTAGAAATATGAACAGGTTATACCTGCAGCTATGCTGCGCAGTGAACGCCAGAAGCACGAGATCGTAGTTTAAAAATTTGACAGCGGTTTGCAATCTCATGCTATATTATCGGCTAAAAAAAATCTTATCTCGTGGGTGTAGCCGTTGCTGGTAAAATAAAACGTAGTAGACTTTATACTCCTCAGTAGCGTGCGTAACAGTAAGATATGGAGGCTAATAGCCCCAGGGATTAAAATTGACGTCAGAACCTCAGACAAAAACAAGCACGTGGGCTTTTAACTAACTTATAGAGCTCAGAAATGGATCAGCGTCTCGCCATTGTCGGCGACAGCTGGGACCGAAGATATTTCAGTGCTGGAAGGCTTTCCGTTTATCTATCTACGCACTATAAATTTCCAAACTCATCGGCTCTGCTCGACCGGGTTTTCACGCAACCGAGTGCTGCTGCGCGCTTTGAGACCGCCCAACAACCCGACTCGATAAATTCAGCTCCCATCTCGTCGTTGTACGCCGAACCTTCAGCTGTCACAGCTTACAGCCATTTCGGCTTTTAGAACCCCGTCCGATTAAAAGAGGCACGGGCAAAAGCAAAATAAGCTTCTTTTTTCGGCTACGGCTGCGGCGGGGTCCGGGCGACAAGCACACGGGAAGGGGGCGTTCCCGAGGGCCGAGCATAAGAAAGAGCACTGTCGGAGAGGCACGCATGGGCGACGACAGCAGCCCTTCGGGTCCTGCTCTTGTGCGGCAGCGACGGCGGCGGCAGTCTATATCCGGATCCACGTTTTCTTCCTTGCTCTTCTCCAGGTTTGTGTTCGCGTGGCGCGGGACAGACATCGTGCGGGGCTCGGCCCGCGACGTGCCAAGTTCAAGGAAAGCGTTCTTTTCGGTTTGCCACGGCTGTTCTTTTCTGAGTGCACGTGAGATTCACTCTGGCAAAGGGATCTTTAGCGGCGGGGGCCGTCGGCGCAAAAGAATTTTTGTTCCGCTCGTTTGTGCTGGAGTGCGAACCTACGCTGTGAGGATGCAGAAACGGACTCAAAACAAACGAACCTGAACGAGCAAAGCAGCGGCAGGAACTCGAATTTCAACACTGAACATCTTTTATCAACCACTTTACATGGCGTTTTGTAACGTTTGGCTGTAATGGCCGGCTGTAGGGATGTCCAAACTGGACACTTCTAGAACGCGTGAAGCGACCCTTCTCAGCCATATGAAGTGCGGCGATCCGCTTCCGTTCTTTTTTTAAAGCGGGAGCTTTGTAGGTCAAACCACGCTCTAGGTCACGTAATCAAGGTCACGTAATGCCAGTGGCTGAAGTGCTCGTGGCTGAAGCGATGATGGCTGAAAAGCCGGTCGCGTAAGCTTCGTTCGCTTAAGCTCGTAAGCGCCGGTGGCTGAAGCTGACGTGACCTGTCGTCCTTGACGTCGTCCTAGACGTCGTCCTAGCGGTCGTCCTTGACGTCGTTCTTGACGCCGTCCTTGACGTTGTCCTTGAGGTCTACCTCGACTTCGTCCTAAAAGTCGTCGTAGATGTCTTCCTAGACGTTGTTCTTGACGTCGTCCTCAACGTCGGCCCTGAGGTCGTCCTAGAGGACGTTCTAAAAGTACTTATTGACGTCGTCCTTGAGGACGTCCTAGAGCTTGTCTTTGTGGTCGTCCTCGAAGTTGTCCTATACGTCGTCCTTGTCGTCGTCCTCGACGTGTGTACGGCTTATTACAACCATTACAACACCATACCATTCCCTTTCCTAATTGTTTTCACTAACGACGTTCCCGTAGAGCTACCGCATTCATCTCATTCAATCAAATTAAGAAAGCTGCAAACATTTTTTTTTGTTGCCGGGGGAAAGTTTTTTTTCTGCCGAAGTCCGCCTGAGTCCTTTACGGAGGCCTAGAGCATGCTCATCACGTGGGTTCGGACATCGGATGCTCTGTTGCCTGTCAGTCAATCGCTCAAGGCCTCCGCTGCTCTTGAAGTCGAGATTATGGGAAAAGGACGGATACTATGGCGTGGCACAACAGATGGACAGGGAAGAGGCGCATGTGGCGTTTGACGTCAAGTCTGACAGCACCGACGTCAGAGAAAAGCACAGGAGGCGAGAAGGGAAACCGTGATGTTTGCATGGTGCATGTCCAAACGGAAGACAGACTGCCGGGCTTCCAACATTCTCTTCATATGGAGGAGAATTGTCGCCTCACTCGTTTTGAAGTATCCTGTTTGGACACCCCCTGTAACGGCCGGCTGTAGCGGCCGGTTCTAGCGAAAAACCGATGCCGAAAGGCGTTACGCAGGTATGGAACCATATAGAGGACTTCAGTCCCCCATCAGGATTTGAACTCACCACCATGATTGTGAGTTAAGTGCTTGGCCGACTGAGCTATCCAGGCTCGGTGGTACGTGCCACGCAAGAGCGGGTTCATTTGGCGCGCGCTTCGCGGCCCTTCCATTCATGTATCTCCACCTTACGGCGTGTGTCAGAAATGAAAGCAAATCTTCGGTAGGTGGTGCCGTTGAGACACCCTTCTTTTCTTCCCTGAAGTGACTATCGCACATTCTATACCTAACATTCTTTGCAAGCATAGTCATGCTTGTATCCCTTCACGGGTGGAACCAGAGAAACAAGGAAGGAAGGAGAAACAGAAAGGCAGCCGACCGCTGGACTCCCAATTAGTTTAATAATTCGGCATCCTCTTCTACTAGTTCTTACGCGTATCCCTTTGCTTCTGCTTATTTCTTTTAATCGTGTTGCTTCCCTCATGCTTCTTAGAGAAACCTTGCTAAGTTTAGGGTATACGGGTTGAGGAGGTTGAAGTGAACGAAGGAGATGCTCATGCAACTATAAAGATAACTAACAACAGGGATGAACTGATCTAGTTGGTCATTACACATCACGGGTGGGACCAGCTGAACAAGGAAGGAAGGAGAAACAGAAAAGACAACCGACCGCTCGGCTATTTTAATGAATCGTCCTCCTCTTCTACTAGTTCTTATGCGTATCCCTTTACTTCTGATTTTTTATTTTAATCGTGCCGCCCCTTCATGCTTCTGGAGGCCAACCGTGTTAGGCTTAGAGCGTACGGGCTGAGGAGGTTTAGCCTTGAGTGTCCTCAGTAGCTCTGTTTTGCCGTGTGAAGTCGAAGAATCCAGAGGGACTTCATTAACTCCTCATTTCGGGAGAACCGTGTCGTTCCAAGTTTGATCATATATTTCTGTCTTGCTTCGGCGTTTAGAAATCTATTACATATTAGCACTAGCTGTCACGAAGCGGACGTGTCACTCGTTTGTGCCACTGGGCAAATTAAAAAAAAAAAATTCTCTCTGCCTGAGAAAATATTTGTACGCCTTCTCGAAGCTCCTGCTGACTCATTATGCGTACCGCTTAGTTATATCAACAACAGTGGCGAATACGCGTTCTAGCCTCTTTTTTAGGCAATTGTTCAAGTGATAATATTAACCTAGCTTTCATTTGATGATGTTTCAGTTTGATCCTGGCTTAACACGCCTGATGTTTAGTCGTTTTCTCGGGTTGCAAAACATAACATAGCATTTTGACCCTAAAAATTGAAGTGCAATGAATATTGCGTATGATTAACTTTGAGGACTTTTATATACAGACTATTTTGTATGTTAGGAGTTGTGTTCTGTCTTTTTGCAGGTTTAGGCAAATATGTCACGATGCAATATACTTACATATGTGTGCCGTACCCATATACGTGCGTATTTGCCTTGTTATGTTAATTGTGTCGCCCTCGTCTTCATGATTCAAACGCGCCTTTTTTATTTATACCTATTTTGTCCCTACTAGTGCTCGGGCTAGGGAGTTGCCTGTGATATATCCTAAATTAATATATGAAGATGAACAAAATACGTTGCAATCGTGGTACAAGGATACGTACGTTTTGAAAAAAGACCTAGTTTGCTTCAGTGCCTCACATCCTAACCAGGAGTGCATAATTTACAAACAAACGCAAGTTCATTAAATAAAAAAGACAAAGCAGAGCACCACAGCAGGATGAGCTCAACCACTCCGGAAGCGTCTCACTCTAATAGGTCTATACAGATGTATACGAGACATTATTTTATGTTATGGTTGGGCCGTACTCTCTTGTTCTAGATCAGAGGTGCATCAATATCTTGATACTTCTTAAGTCGCTAGTGTGTTATTTTAATATTATATTTGACTCCGCTCTAAAGAAGTCGTCCTTCTATATGTGGGGGCACATCACTGACCTTCGCAGCCCTCTGGGTTCTTCGTGCGCGTAAGAGTGCGTATAGACGTTTTCTGTTTCCTGTCGTTCGTAGTCACGTGGGTTGCGTATCTGGAACAGTGTTGAACAAAATCAATAGAAATATTTAAGTTAAGTTACTAAATACCTGCTCCATAAAGTATTTAAAAAAACTACTCAAGTTACATTCACTTTCAAGTGTCTTGAGTAGAGTAGAAAGAATTAGAAATGTAATTCAATTACTTTTGCAGATACTTCCACATTGCGTAACTTGTATCAACGTCAGTGGCAAACACGATTATACAGTTGCGCAAATCTGCTTTACTAGAATGGTTTATTAGCACAAAACACAAAACGGAAAACAAGCAAATAAAAAACAATGTAGGGCCATTTTATGCAGTCCAACCATAAGGAGCAGGATATCACTGATGCACGTTACCAAACATTTTTAGGACAAAAAAAAAAGAAAGAAAGAGGTCGCTTTAGCTTTTCGCAACTTTAAGACCTGTCGAAATGGCTCTCCTATGCATGATCGTTGTAGAACAGCAGTAAGAGGCGGGCCTGCGACGCGTAATTAATTCTAGTTTTGCTTTATACGAGCAGCCTTAGTTTATTTTTTCCCCACAGGAAGGTTTAGGCAAGTACCTTTCTTGTAAAGCCGATCATCCAGGAGCTAGGGAGCGCGATTCTCCCTTGCTGTACCACCATCGCAGAAAGTTGCGAAAAGTGACATCCCTGAATATCACGTCCTGCGGCGGACTTTAGGCGCATCGTTTAACTACAATCCATAATCCATATATCGGGAGTTCACTATAAACGAACTTAGGATACGGAAATGAGTGAATGGAAAACAAAGAGAGCCCACAGCCATGGCCATACTCGTCGCACCTTCTTCTATTAGGTTGCGTTCAGAAAGGCACTCAACGTTGGGAGACACTTTGTTGGCATTTTGAGAGGTCATCCTACACGTAGTTAGTTTCCTGTCCTGTTCTCTGCTTATCAATGTTCGCTTGCAGTGTTCGATCAAGAAGTGCCGGACTGATGATAAAAAGAAAAGAAACAAAAGAAACCTCGACGCTTTGCCGTAGCAAAATAAAAAAAAAAACGACAAGCAAAAAGAGAGAAAAAAAGTCTCCTTTTTGTGTCTACTTCTTGTTTTCTTCTATTTGCCATTTTTTTTGACACTGAAGTCTCAATTGTTGTCGTGGGTCGTTTCCCGTTCTGCGTTGCACCTGAGTGTGGCAATCTTTACATCCGTAAAACCACCCCTTTTGTTTGAGAACTTTTTTGAGGGGAAACTCTACGAAAAAAAAGGCGCCTTTGGGAAGGCGAGGGGGAAAACCTTCATTGCACAAACTTTGGTGTGAAATATGAGTCACAATCGACACAAAAGCAATGTTTCCAAGAGCTCAATCTAAGTCATCATAGCTCATCGGAGCTAGCAAAAGAATTTGGTTGCTCGAAAGAATGTTCAAGTTTGCTCGTGCCACGCCCACGCCACTTCATACCAAAAAACTCGGAAAATGGCGGAATGAAAAAATTCATTTGAGATAATGAGTACAAGACACTCAGAAATGTAATTAAATTGAGTATCAAATACTCTCGATCAAAAGTATTTGCAAGATACCAAGATACTTCAAAAAATATTTGAAATACAGTATCTTGAGTAGAGTATTTGATATAGGCACAAGTCTGATCTGGTATGAAGGAAGAAAAAATAATAAAACATTTCAACCTGCAATATGCGAGAAAATATAGGGGAGGCAAAACAACAATGTGTGACAATCACGCATTTTCCGTTAACACTTTCCAGTGGCGTGGAGAGATCAAAATGATGTTTTACCAAATACCAGAAGTGACGTTATTCAAGCTGGCCGCGCCCTTGTGGAAAAAGTGTACACTTTGCCAATGCAAAAAATCGTGAAACGTAATATATTATTGTTTTAAACCATAAAATAGAGTTGTAAATAAATGTAATTGATTAGGCATCCTAGATGGCGATTGGCGGCTGGCTTTCATATTCTCCATTTCTTGCCTCGACCGCCTCCACAACGCTCACTCACGGAGGGCGCTTTTAATCCGACTACAGGGCGATTGCGCTAAGATCGTGCTCGCACACAGCCACCAACGCTTTGCAATGTGCGCGGAGCAACGCAAATGTGGAAGAGCCAGTGAACCGAACACAGGGCCGTCTGATCCCCGTCCCGGCGGCGTGTCGCACGTGTCGTGTCGGCGACGGAAGCGTGACGTCATCCCCGTCCCGTTTCGGAAACACCCTGCGCTGTCCCGTTGTTCGCTCCACTGAATCACCCCCGGTCTCTCACGAGCGCAGGGCCCGGCAGAGCGAGCGTAATTGGCCGGATTCGACAGCAATGGCGCCCGATTCGAATTTGGGGACTAAAACGAAGCGACGGAGCCGCCTGATTGATAGCGAAGCCGTGGGGCGGCGCCCCAAGCGGCAGAGCTGTCCCGTGACGTCATGGAGCGCGCGACGTCTGTTGCCTTTGTCGCCAGCTACTCTGCCCGTTCAGCTGACCAACGGTAGTTATCGGAGCGAAATCGCTTTTGAAGTTGGAGCGCGACCACGGTGATCGCTCTAAAAGTAAACTCAAGAATTAAACAAGATAAATGTGTAAATAAAGTCAGCAAAAAAAGAAAAAAAAGATCGACCCTATTATCTGTCTCCCGGGATTGGGGGGATAGGGAAATGTTTGATGATTTATGGGGAGCCGTCGATGACATCATATACGTCGCGAACAAAGCAGGCGGCAATGACGTTTGGACAAGGCATTATGGGGGGGGGGGGGGGGGGGTGGGGTGGGGGGGGGGGGGGGGTCTTCGGAGAGCCATGTGTTTAGGAAGTCGTAGAAACTTGCCGCGATAGCGTTTTTTCTTTACAAGTGAAGCGAACACCGGAATGTTAGGTTTAGTAAACATAGGCTTGCTGTGATTTCCTCTCTTGGTTGTGATGAGAATCACGCGTTGATATTCTCATCCTTCTCATGGGTGCGCGTATATATATATACGCTTGACTGTTCGAGTGGTATATTCGACAGACGCGAAGTGAAATATAGCCAACGAGCCAACTGAAAGGCTACGCGCAACACGACTACGTGAGGTTCGTTAGCCCATGAAATTTTCTTTTACACGGCAGACTGGTGTCGTGGTGTGAGGTTCCGCAAGTCTGTCGTAAGTCAGGGTTGGCATTCTCGACATGTATAGAGGCATGGGAACTCGGACTGCCTCCATAGACCTCCTCCGTAAAGAGGCTTCATGAAGCGCCTTGTTCGACGCCGCTGTGCTGAAGTCGGCACCCGCGCGTGCGCCTATGCCGCCAGAAGGAGGCTGTGCCCCTCTTTGACGAAAATCGAACGGGGGAGCAAATCACGACCGTGACTCACGGGGCTTGACAAGGCGCGGCGCCCGTCTGTCCCTTTGAAAAGGGAAAGCGAAAGGAGGAGGACGGGGGGGGGGGGGGGGGGCGTTAAATTGCGGCCGTCGCCATTTTGTTTAGGAGTCACGTGGTGCGTGAGTGTAATCCCGGATAAGGTGGGGACTATATAGCCCCCGGCATTGCAGCTTGATGACGACGACAGATAACCATTGCCGGATTAATCCGCTGGATTAAACCGCTTGTGCGGATTACTTTGCGTTAGGGAGATATGTATAGCCACAAGCTCATTCAGATATGGTTTAATTTTTTTGTTTCAGTTTAGTTCGCTTGCGCGTCGGTTAGGTTTATGGGTGGGGACGGCGTAACGAGGCAGCTCTGCTCCAAAATTTGTTACACGAAAAAAATATACAAAAAACGGCAAGGTTATGAGCACAGTAGATACGAGCCAAGCTTCAACTATGTTAAAGAACTTAAATAATTTCAACTAAAGCATTGTGTGCGTTGCAATTTTCAGCAACATGGTCTTGCAGAAGCGAATGGCTAATGTTTTGTTTCTTAGATCTCCTCATTTGACATGAGTTCCCAGATACTTCTTCCAGTACTATCAAGATCTGGCTTCGGATGCACAACTGCTGCTGACGTGCGGCCGCAGCAAGAAATGATGGTGATCACGCCAGAAATGGAGCAAGCAAAACACCTTTTTTTTTTTTTTTATCGCAGCAGTTACCAGTCATATGCCAAAAACATGTGGTTTCTCCAAAGTTACTCGCTTCGAGTGCAACATGAAATCTGGAAGTTAGCTACGCACCTTCTGTTATAAAATACAGGCAATTCGGCATTAAAATCTAAGCAAAAAAGAAAAAAAAAGAAACCCTCTAAATTGTGAAGAAAGTTATATTGTCATACATTCTATGAATTTCGGTTTTATGTTTCACAGGCTGCACGAAAGACCAACTGATATATATATATACTGTAAACGACTTAATTTTTGCGGGCTGAAGTTTTTGCGAATCGGGCCAAAGCTGAAAATTTGAAATTATTCGCGGGTTCTAATTTTCGCGAATCGAGTGTAGCTTCCGTAGCGTTCACATATTGCCCGAATTGTTCGCGGGACGTATTTTTCGCGAATTGTAGGCGATTCGCGAAATTCACGAAAACTTAGTCGTTTACAGTATATATATATATATATGTATATATATATATACGGTGAGAGGGTTCAACGGGCAAAATCAAAGGATTGGACGTGCTTCCCGCCGCTGAGGGCGGAGCTTCACACCTATAAGCTTGAACGGTCCTAACTTCATGGTCCTCTGTAAATCTCTGCGTGCGCGGATCTTTATCGCATATTTGCACAAAGGGAAAGCAGTGGATGGACATTTTGTTTTTGTCGGCATATACTCAAAATAAACGTTGCAGGTTAATCTATAAGCCTATTACAAATTTCCGTGCAAAAGTTCTGAATGAAATAGTCAGTAAGATGCTGAAGCGGCATTTTTTTTATCATATGTTACATCAAACGTGACGACAATAGAGACAAAAACTCACAATAAGCCTTAGTATGGGACGTTTGTGGCATGGACTAAGTTTCTAGATACCTAACGCAAGGTACTATGATTTAATAAAAAAAATATATTATACTTGCGTAGTACCCCTGGGCAGCACGGACCGACACGACCTAACTCGTGGGCTGTGGATGTCTTCGGGTCAGTAAATGTTTAGAATGATCCTCACCACAAAGGAACTGAAAGCTCAGAACCCTGTGCAGGAACTTTTTGTATTACGCATGGACTACATAAAATAATTTTTCTCCTTCCATGTTGTCCTTGCAATGAAAAGTTTGGGTCAAATAGCGATGATAAAATAAATATATGCATATCTCTAATGATTTGGTTTACATTAACGATGAGGAGTAAGATGTAGAATATATGAAAAATTGCCTGTGACTCACACAGACTTCAATACAAAAAAAACAAAAAAAAACAAAACAAAACAGATACACATGAAACGCGACTCATGAGCATTCTCTCATTTGGTTCTTCTCCGTCTCGTGGGTTCAATCACTTCGGTGCACAAAGTTTAGGACCGCCAGTCTCAAGTTCATAGAGCGGTGATCATCACGGTCCGTTTGTAATTGAATACTGTAAGTTACTGTAAGTGTCTTTTTCAAAGGAAGAAAAAACATTATTATTATTATTAATATTATTATTATTATTATTATTATTATTATTATTAATTCATCTCCGACATCTGTCTACTCTGCTCACTGCAAGTACGCTTCTCCGTAAGTTTTCGCCTTCATTTGGCGCTTTGAAGCGTCGTCGATTAATCTATCCACCTTGTTTGCATGGCTTTCTTGCTACAAATGCATGCATCAAGGAAGTCTTTGTTACGGCGACGGAAGAGAGAGAGATCCGACCGTCAACACATTCCTTTAGATCACATCACTCTGTCCGTGGAGGTGACACATACAAACGTGTCTCCAGGGTGTGAACACGAGTGTAACGTCGTGCCAACACGTCAAAGAGAGACTGTAACAAGCACGATAGGCACAGGTCGAACCGAAGACGAACTGGCGTGTCACGCACTGAGAGAAGACAAAGCACAACTCTGGCAGGTGACGTTCTTCCTGATAACGATGAGGACGCCGGAGTGATTGGCGGTCGACGACCAAGGAGCCCGACGTTGTCTTCGATGGGAGTCCGCTGTCGTACGTCGGCAGCAGCGGCGTGCCTTCTCGTCGTTGGTTGGTTTGTAGGTGTGCTAGGCATCGGCGGGACTCATTTATTTCAATCGGAAGAGAGACGACTGTGCTAATGGCGCGCCAGATGCCCGGATCCGGCAATGTGTCAAGCGCCTGCTCGGTTGAGCGGGCCCCCGCTCGCTGGGCAGGGATTGTGCGGGGAAAGCCTCCTCTCAAGCTATAAGATGGCGTTTCCTAGACGCTGCCACGGAATGCCTAAGAATCTTAACCGCCTCGTCAGCGAAGTGTTGAGTATGTTGCGCATGGATTGGTTGTGGGTAAATAACATGCCAATCATTGTACTTCAAAGCAAAATAACAATGTTCAGAGTGCTAGATACTTTTCGCACGAAGAGCTGGGACTGATCTTGAGGAAACTACTCATCTGCTAGAATTTGCAAACAACCACTGTCACAAGAAAAGTTTGAAACCAAGACATTCACAATATTGCACCAAATTTCTTACACATCTTACACTTTATGCTTGGGAAGTTTCATATACTGCAGTATTAATTTTTATCGATTATATATACATCTCGATGTTTTCTTAGCACTTTTTGAAACGGGATTCAGGGAGATGGGAAGGATGAGCATTTTGTTTTATTATTCTTGCAATGCAAAAAAAAAAAAAGAAAAGATATTCGCGTTATTTATTATTTAATAATATTTATCGCGTTATTTATTACCGATTAAAAAAATATATGGACAAGGGGAAGATTAGAGCGGTAGTGCTGAAACGTAAAATCTCTTGATTTGTATATAATTTTTTTTATATTCTTTTCAGATTTCCAGCGCGAAGCATTGTAAGAACTGCGGAGTTCGCCAATCCGAATATTAAATTGTTTAATACGTGAAAAAAAGCAAAATTCTCCCAAGTTTGTTTTTCCGCTAGGGCCTTCGGCGTGGTTACAGAATGAACCGAGAGCTGTGCTTGGCATTGTATTCGCGCTTTTAATTGGGCCCATTCTTGCATCGCACAAAGGAACACCGCAATACTTTTTTAATTTCTTAAAGTATATTACTATACTATAAGAAGCACGTGGTGACCTATACGTAAACAAGGGGAGGCGGAGAAGCACAAGCCAGCTTTCATATCAAGAATTAACCAAGAAGTTGATTTCAAAATCTAGTTCTCCCAATTTCAGTTGTTTCCATGACAAGTGCCACACAGCCGAGGGCAGACACGTGTGGTCTAAGCCACCGGATGGAGAACACGTCCTGCCTTACGTGTGCCTGTTTATATATCGTGGACTTTCTCCGCGGGATCCGCTTATGCTATGTTCGACTCTGGAAGGCTCGTGTTCCTTGAACCACTTCGACAGTCCCGTTCGGTGCTTTCTTTATCGCCGATCCCCGACCTCCCCCGCCTCTTTTCTATTCTCTAGCTGCTTCTGCCCTCGTCTCTCTTGTAGTCCCGGTTTGTTTAGGTTAGCGGACGGCGCCTTCGCTTCCCGCGGTTGTCGGCCAACAAGTATCGAGGCACCAGCTGCTCGGGAAACACGATTGACTTATCTCTTCTCCCGGTGCCTCGGCTCATGTCTTTTTTTCTCTCTCTGCCTTGGTGCCTGGGGCCTTCAGAAACACGCCTTTCTTTCTTTTACATTTTCGTATACACCTGGCTGTTCGATGTCACTTGAGTTTTCTCGCCCTCTTTATGTGTTACTTTTTCTAACGTGGTTCGAGTGATTCTTTTTGTTTGTCTTCCATTATGTTTTAATGGCTTGATGGTGAAAAATTATGGGGGGGGGGGGGCTATTAGCACTACAGATTGAATGGGATCGACGGTTCGGGAGGAATTGCTGAAATTGTTAACAATTTAGGAGTTGAGTTGAGTTTCTGAACCTTTACTTCTGCCTCCACGTGTCCGGTATCGAGGCCCACATCCTCCGCCGGTGTGAACACTTACTGACTCTTCCAAAGTTCCCAGCGCCAAGGCCGACATTCCACACCGGTCTGAGATCCCCTGAATCCCGTCTCGTCTACAGCTCCAAGGATTGCATGCTCCGCTTGTCTACCAGCGAACATCTGTCTGGAATTTCCAAGGGGTCCCCATTCCCATCGTTATAAACTATCATTCCCGATTTGTCGGGAATAATGGTTTGTAACGATCATAACGATCATTTATAAGAGACATTATGTACAGCATTGCCTTCCTAGCTCAATGCTAATAAATGAACACCCAGAGAAGCAGAAAACACAATGCGAATTTTGTGTCTACATACTTCATTTGTAGGAATAAAATATATTTAACGTCTAATGTTTTAGTCCTTAGCTAGCTTCAGTCAGATAAAAAACAGAATAGAACAACAGATAAAAAAAAGAACATGTTATGTTACGTCGATGAAGGATTTTCAAGTTTTTGGCATACTTCTTGTTATCAATTCCCAAAGTTAGGGAAGAAAAATACAGGAATTATTCCAGTTTGTACTCGTGGCAAAACAAAATGCTACAACGTCTTTCTTAAAAAAAGAAAAGAAAAGAAAAGAAAAAAAAAAAACTTGGTTACGTGTGTATTGCAGACTTGAGTTTGTTTCATGAAAGTGAATTAAAGGTTTAATGTAAAAAAATCGGCTTCCTTCTCATTGTCAGCATCCGTGATCTCGCCGCGACATTATTGCTTGACCCTGCGGTCGTCGTGTTGGACTTTTTGCTGTGAAACAACATAGCACTCAGGTATAGTCATAAAAAATGGACTGGTTCTCAGCAGTCAACGTGCCGGAGTGCAATACTTGTTTGAATTGCTTTTTAAATGACTTACTGAATACCATAGATAAAATAATTCATTAGCAAAAACACATGTCCCTTCGTTTATAGCAAGCTTGCATGGCCGTCTTAGCCTGCATGGGTAGGTCTGGCATTTATCGTTGTTTTTAGACTATTTATAGCTAGCGTGCACGGACATCAACAACATATTTTTTTCTTCTGCTGCCGCCTGTATTTTTGTACACAAGTGCTTTTTCCTACATGGCTTAATGGCGATGAGCACCTTAAAAAAGACATCTTCCTTTTTGGCTAGTACATTTTAGCTATAATGTACCAAAAATAACAACCAAAAGGCGTTCAAAGGCATCAAACCCTTTCAAAGCGTAAAAAAAAAGAAAATCCATAGATTCCCTCGAACTTACCTATTTTTTTTTTTTAACATTTCACGGCAAGATATCTATAATATCGAAATTCGAGTATTCACTCACGAACTCTCCCCAGGTTGCTACGCGCCTTCAGAGTTTTTGGAAGTTTAAAGCGTTAGAACCGCATACCTCGCCACTGAGCCGAGAAATTCCGCAACAGAATCGATCTCGAATCAGTCAACGAAACATTAAACACACAAACAAATTTGCTGCACATCGGGGCTCGCTGAACAGCGATTAATTTCCACGCACCGTGATTACGGGAGATCATTAACACGTCGTCCCGGACTCTCCCTTCTTCCGAAAGTCCCCGTCCGGATGTTTATGTCCTAAAAAAAGAAAACCACTCGCGCAGGGCACGCAAACAAGAGTGCGCGACACCGTATCGAGTTGGAAACTTTGAAATGGGTAATCACGCTGTTTATATTGTAAGGCGCGGTCGGTTAATAGCTTTTCCGGGCTCGTGCGACATCATAAAGCGAATGCGTCGCATTACCAGGTTAACGCGCGTCGACTTTAAATACGAGAGATTGCGTTGGTTTGCACACCGAGTGTATTCCTTACCTGATTGCTCGAGATGCAGGCTGAACTATCTTAAGGTTTTTAGCTAAAAGCTCGTAATATTATTATATAAACGGTAGGGTTGATATATCATTTAGATGGTTCCTTTATTTAAATATCGAAGCTGTGTCTTTCTTAGTACCTTGGTAAATTGGCTGGCTGCACGTTGAGAACGCATCCTTATTTTATGTGAATCGGCGCAACAACCTCTACCCCAGCGCCAACTGGCCTAGTGTACTGAAAGATCCGTGAGAGACTGTTAAACTACTGGTTGTAGTGGTTTTTGTGTTTGGCGAGCAGCAGTCGCTTGCGTCTACGGCCTGCAAACTCGCGTGCGCAGGACAAACCTCCCATTCCGCATAGCGGGACGGTGGTTGCTTATATGAAGATGGATTTACTGTAGCTGGCGGCAGGTCCCGCTGCGTGGAATTAAGGCGCTTCACCGTGGGCACGCAGCTCCGTGATGAGGCGATTGCGCGTGTCCGGGCTTCGACGGGGAGGGTGCCGAAGGGGTGCATCCTAATTTCACGCTCGCCCGCGCATATCACGGAACACTGGTCTGCGGACCGACTCCCCGTCCCTTCACGTGCTGCCGAGTGAGCGATCTCGCCAGGCAGCGAAAGTTACGCAGCACGCTCGCCGCAGAAACTGAGGAAGCTGCGCGGGAACGGGCTTGCTGCTTGTGTGGCTGCCGAGGTTGGAGCCTTGGAAGCCACTGATCCGGAAAACAGGGCTACATTGTCGAGCGAACTGTAGTAGCTCTTGATGTTCCCGGCAGCGCTGGGTCGAGGGCGCACGCGATCCCCTCTTTACTTCCCCTGTCGTTGACGCCACGGCTGATGTTGCTGTTACGGGTTTTGTAGGCGCGATACGTTTAGAACTTTTGGAGAGTTCGAAGAAAGTTTTGGAGGTGAGCCGCACTTCGCGTTGATGTTCATGGGGAAGGCGGGTGAGCTGCTTACGCTAATGGGAAAATGAATAGCGTTGTGGGGCAGCGAGTGAACTAGGAACGGGAACCATGTTCGTCTCCGCCCTGTATACATATTGGGCTGACGGTGTCAATGGAATTATTAAACAAGGATATATCTGAAGGTTTCTCCGATTATCTTTGAACGCAACTTTGTTTCAAAAGAGAAGTAAACCAAACAAGTTAAGGGCGTTTTTATGTACGACAGGTTCATTCTTCTCATGCGAATTAAACTGTATACTGGCGTTTCAAGTGCTTGCGAAGGTGTATACCGAAATCGACTAAAGCGATCAAGTGATGGGGCCAAGGCTCAGTGAGATTTTTGGTTAGTGAACTAAAAGCCTAATAGCTCTGTAACAAAGCCTAGCTTGCTCGATCGGATAATCATGATGTTGGTGGTAATTTTTTTTTATTCACCGCTTTTACCATGAGGTAAAAAATATGACGAAACAGGAATGATGTCACAAAAATTATTATTTCAAATAGTTGTTCAATTCCAGTACCATCAATAAATGATTGAAGCCTGAGTACACGAGGTTCACAGTCTTAAGCCAGAGTCACATATAAAAACAGTTTCAATACAGAACTGCAGGTGCGTTCGGATTCCGTAGATCATTATGTCACATGTGGTGCATGTCTTGCCCACATAAGTAGTCTGCACCTTTCGCACATTTGGAACCAGGCAGCAGACGAGTGCTTTTACTAAACATTCACGTTTCATGCGTACAGAACGAATGAGAGACTGGGGAGCTCTATCATATCCTCTTGTATTGAGCACAATGCATGCCACTGTTTCGCAGCAGCGGCCTTTTTAGGTATTCCAAGATTGTGCTGAGCAAGTCATATAATTGATCATTATCGCGATGGGAGAAGCGCTGAACACGTTTCAGGAAAACTTAGCCGACTATTGTATTTTTACTAATTGTGTTGTTCTAAAAGACGTGCTACGACCTTCCTTAGTATGTAATGTGCAAAGGATGATATGGAACATTAAAATATGGTACTTTTAAATTTCACATCGGTCTTTATAGATGTTGAACCACCTTACAAATCAATCGAGAAGAAAATCATGTCTCTACTTTTCTGCCACTTAATTGCCTTATTCACTTAGTTTTATAGTTAAACATCCTTTCGCACATAAAAACATGGATGCGAATTTGTACATTCCAAACCTTATGATTCATTAGTGAGCCCAAAACATCTCCCGCAACGTTCGCATCATGCATGAGTGATTACTTCAATTATTCAGGGAAGTGGCAGAACTGTATGATTAATACGTGCACAGTTCTAATATTGTAACACCATGTTTGGTGATTAAACAGTGTGGCTCCTGGGGGTGTTCTTTCGGGGCAAGCTGAATCCGCCGGTACTCGAGTCAAGTTCGCCACCTGCGAAACGTCTATACAGTGATGTCTCGTTAATATGGACACCTACGTTCCCCCAAAGAATCGTCCATAATGCGAGTTGTCCATAATAACGAGACAAAAATTCATGTTTTTTTTCCAGTTTGTTTCCGAAAAACATGTATACCGGGGTATCCATATTATCCGGATCTATATAAACGAGACATGACTGTACACGTATAAAACCCCATAAAGTTAGAAACGTTTTATTCTCATAACAAGAGATGGCTTTTGCTGCTTGAAGGGGTAGGCCCCTTTTGTCCTCAGCCTGCAATGCAGCTGCCTCACGGGTGGCTAGTGTATATCTGGAGTGCTCACTGTTTTTTTGTTTACCCCGCCGCATGGGTCTATCGTTCTTCTGGCTTTTTCAGAATGGAGTATAGCAATACAGAACTGCCGATTTCAAGACTTTCCCAAGAGGACTCCGTCCGGGGAACTACGTGCATCGTCTTCTTGTGAAAGTGTATATTATTTTTCTTAAAGTATTAGAAGCGAGAGGCAGACAAAAGAAAATGTTAAGATAAAAGGGGACAGAGGAAGTGGGGGTGGCAGAGTAAACACTTTGCCATAAAAAACGACCTGATCTTGAACTATGTCCAACTTCTTACTTGCGGTGTACAATAGCGTCGACGGCGTTTTTCAGGGAAATTATATTTCAGCCTTTTCATTATTTGTGTGGCATGCGTCTTTCGAAAAGGACGCAAAAATCAGACGATCTATGCTTTCTACAGAAAACTAAACTTGCCAAACATCTTCAGAATGACAAAAATATTGCTACATTTTCATGCCCTATCCAAGAACGCAGCAAGCAAAATCGAATCACAACCTTGAGTTCATGTTGTTACATACGTTTACACATTAAAATTCAAAAGTATGGACCTCCAGTTCAGAGACGCAGAGCCGCTCATGAAATGGCGTGATTCCCTACTGAACCCGTGCGAGACCTAATGATGCCGATATGATTGACGGGGCCCCGCGTGTGTCGGGATTTCTCGCCACGGTCGAGACACGCCCGCGGTTCATTCAGGGGGGCGTGTGCTTGGTCGCCTCGGTCGCGCCAGCAGCAGCCCCCCCCCTCGAGGATCGGCTCTTCGACCTCCCAGGCGCCCGAAGTTCGGCCACTGCGCGAGGACAATGACGGCTTCGTACTAACATATGCACAATTACAGGAGCCACACGAAGTGCGGTCTCAGCGCTGCAAAAATGACGGATGCGCAGCTCTCTTTTTGCAGAAATTACAGACACCTCCCAAGGGTGCTGACCCATTTTATGTTAAAGGTCGAAGTGAAAAACGAACGAGGAGGGGACATGTACCATTAGGTAATGATTTCGCCGTGGCGTTTAATTTGTCACCTTCGTCTTGTCTCGTCTCGTACAAATCAAGAAGACGAAGAAGAGAAAGAAGAAGAGGAAGAATAGGAAGAAGAAGAACAACTACAACAAAACAACACCTTTTTGCAAAAATATATTTTCTTTCTTTTTATATATGCAATGGCAGCATAGTAGCGTCGAAGTGATATCCTTTTATTCTAATTATACATATAAACTGACCTTCGAAACGATCGATTTCACAAAGCTTCAACTTGTACAAAGAGCTAAAACCATACCATTTCGTCAAACTACCGGCCGTTTATAACAATGAGTTAAAAAAAAAAATCCAATGCAACGAAGACGCATAATGGGCGCCCCCTAAGCACATTCCAATAGAGACACTTAGACATGAAATCCTCCCCTGTTGCTGAATGTAACAGGTGACAACACAGCCATCAGGTGCCCTTCCAAAGCTTAAACCTGGCGAACAAGAGTCCACACAAGCAGCAGGAGACCAAGCTTAGCCACAGCCGCAAGGGTCCTCCAGTTTGTGAGGTAGGAAAACTCCACAGCCTAAAGCGTCGGTCGAGAAACTTGGCCTCCGGACGGAGGCAGGAATAGGGTGACCTGAGGACTGCTCCTTAATCGAGCTGGTAATCGTTTGCGTTCATGATGCTTTAAGGTGTTGTTTATAGTCACGTGAAAAGCATCCCGAATACCATCAAGTAAAAAAAAAGAAAAGAAAACACGGCAAATTGTTTAAGTTGTTGGATCTCCTAATTTTTTTTGGATTGCTAGCAGGTACAGACATGAAAAGCATCCTAAAATCTGCGAAATATTATCGTAAATAAACAGGAGGCACAATAACATTCTAAACGCCTTAAGATGTTCGTGGCGCTAATTGGTCTAAAAAATGTTTCCGAGATTAAATAGGGCGACGTTCACCTTCAGGGAGCAGTGTGTTAGTTGCCTTCTGTACCTGCATGAGATCAGGCACTATTGTCCCGTGATAATGGAATAAATTGTGGTTTCATTTGATCAATTATCACAATATACGGTAGATAGATGTCGTTTTTAATCCCAGAACCAAACACCAATCCGATGCAAGCACTGCGACTCAGTGCCGGATTAAGGCATTTTGGGGTCCTGGGTAAGGCTGTTAATGTGGCCCCTAATGATAACCATGTTGAATTAACCTGCGTCTGGAGTAGAGAAGAAGCACCAAAACGTAGAAGAGACAGAAAATAGACAGGACGACGTCTCAAACTCAGCTAGCTCGTTTATTTTTTTTATTTCCCCTCCTTATGTAGTCTCAATCTGAAGGCATATGGGCTAACAACATTTGGGCCAACACACGTTAAAAAGGGGAAAAAACAAGAAAAAAGTGTGCGCTTTACAGTGATTTTTGACAATCACAATCAGAAGTTCCCAGTTCACACATTAAAACAAATTGAAATTACATGCTTAAAAAGGTTTTTGAAGTGCTTCCGAACTGTAGCGAAGCCTGACTTAAGCAATTGCCAAGAGAGTTTATCCGCACAGTCTCTTTCACTACTCTGTTTACATCGTTCCTCTTTCTGTAAGGTTTCAGTCTCCGACCAGAGCACCGTGCTGCTGTTACATTTGTGAATATATTTCGCGATTTCCAAGTTTTCTGCATTGTTCTTCGCATTCATTTTTTGTTGGTTTAATCTGTCATTGATGCAGCAGCGTGACGTCTGTCCTACGCACTTAAACCCACACTCCGATAGTATTTCATACACAACACCATTCTCGCAAAACACCGATTTTCCCCGATAGGCCTTTTTGCATTCACCCACACGTGTTTGAAATGGCGTCAATTTCCTTAACCGTGTCCACTCCAAACTGCCTCGCACACGCCTTCAGGTTGTGAGAAAGCTGATGAAAATACGGGATTATAGGAAAGCGGTTCCTTTATTTCTGTTCCGTTTCTCTCCTGCGTTGGATAAACAATTATAATTGCTGTTTGATGGAAGTGTCATTATCACCTACACCAATCATTCTTTTCAACTGCCTTTCTACCATTTCAGTAATATGATGAACACACGACCTTTCTAACGCGTTGCTGACCAGTGACTTTACAATCCCAGCCTTTACGGTCTTCGAATGACCACTCATTCTTGGCAAAACCGGTTTCGAATTTTCATTTCCGTATTCTCAATATGACCCTCGATTCACGTGAATGCGCCAATCTAGAAACTGCAGAAAATTTACCTCCCGTCTTTTCACTGTGAACATCAATTATAGAGCCGTTGACCTTAATACACCTTCTATGATTTCTGATAGACCTTCTGTAAACGTACATAATAAGATGTCATCTACACATCTTCTCACTATTGCCATACCCGGGGAAACCTCCTGTAGATTATCGTGCACTGCATAATCTAAAGGGTTTAAGTAAACTTCGGCTGAGATCGGTGCGACTGATGACCCTTTACAAACCCCTTCTGTTTTTATATACTTCATTCCTTCGTACCTCACTACCGTTGACTTCAGATAATACTCCAGAATTATTAGGAAACGTTTTACTGAAATACCTGAGCCCGATTGGAACTTAACGAGATTCAGCTCCAATGACTCCCTCACTCTCTGCATTAACCGTGTATTTTCTAGGGAATTGTACAAGTCCTTAATGCCCATCGATAACACCTAACAACGCCTCCCATGATGAGTTTTTAAAATGTCAATGAATTCATTTGAGTTTCTAAGGGATCGTGACTTCTCTAAGCATGCATAACTCAACCCTCGGTGTAGAAACTTCAAGACCTCTTTCCGCCATGTCCCACTCTCAATAATGGCCACACGAAGGGGCATTTTAGGCTTATGATCTTTTATAAAAAAAAACTAGGGCTTGATGCTCTAATAAACGAGTTGTTTGAGTTTCAGGCGCCGTCCTGTGTATTTTCTGTCTCTTCTACATTTTGGTGTTTCTTCTCCACCCCAGTCTCAGGTTAATTCAACTCAGGTTAATTCAAAATGGTTAATATTCACCAGCTCGCCTGTACCCTTACCATTATTTCTGTGGTCATATCAGAAGCAGGAGTGGTCCCCTTTACTTATGGCCCAACGTTTTCACCACCAGCAAACACGCTAATTTTTCAGGCCTTCGCGGTTTTGGATAAACTGGGACGTCGACTGGCAAAGTTAGAAGAGGATGTGGCTTTTTTTGGCATCTGTCTTCGCAATAATTTCGTGGACCAGGAGAACTTCAAACATCTGTCGTCATCGGGAATCCCCTGGAACGCAAAAGAAAATATCATCAAGGTATACCGGAACGGAACCAGCAGGGGGATCCAGGACATCCGTGGTGCGTTTTACAGGCTTAGGATACTTCTCCAGGGAGATAATTTCAAGCACTACCGTGAGTACCACCAATGGAGCAGCACCAAAAGAATTGTATTTGACCGGCTATGAAATGTGAAGCGAAGGCATGTCCTGGACAGTATCAATGACTTGAAGTATAGTGATAAGGGGCGTCTGAAATTGTGGTTTAGAACTGATGAATGGTGTGAGCCCCGGCATTCTGTTGTCAATCCATGGGTCGAAGCGTTATCACCTAGGACGTTGGAAGCTCTGGCTAAGAGACCGAAGTGTTGTTTGAATTTGAAGCCTTCGAGGATTGACGTGTTGTCGTCCATTCATGCTGTAGCCAGAATGGTTAACGCAGAAGAAAAGATCGCTTTCGCAGATCTTGCAGTCAGTGGGATGGAGAAAGTAATGAACGAGACGTACCCAAAAGACAAAAGAAGTTTTAGAGCAGTCAATGCAGTTAAGAAGGAGTTAGAAACAGATAAGACCGGACGTGTGACCATGATATCAATGAATCGGTAGAAAGGCAGTGGAAAATGATGATTAGTGTATGACATAATGACAGAGTTATCAAACGGCAATTAGAATTGTTTATCAAAGGCAGGGGAGAAACAGAGGAAAAATCAAGGAACCGCTTTGATGTAATCCCATATTTTCATGAAATCGCTCACAACCTGAAGGCATGCGCGAGGCAGTTGGAGTGGACACGGTCTTTAATTCATAATTTAGGTTAATTAAATTGACGCCATTTCAAACATGTGTGAGTGAGTGCAAAAAGGAATATAGGGAAACATCGGTATCTTGCGAGGATGGTGTTCTGTATGAAATACCATTGGAGTGTGGGTTTACCTAAGTACGTAGGACGGACGTCACGCTGTATCAATGACAGATTAAACGAACATACAAAAAATGTGAAGAGCAATGCACTAAACTCGGAAATCACGAAACATATTCAGGATTGTAACGACTGCACGGCGCTCTGGATGGAGACTGAAATCAAACACAAAGACAGGAACGATGTGAAGAGAGTAAGTAGTAAGGGAAACTGTGCAGATAAAATCTCTAGGCAATTGTATAAGTCAGGCTTCGCTATACAGTGCGGAAGCAATTCAAAAAAGCTTTTTAAAATGTAATGTCAATTTTTTTTAAAGTGTGAACTGGGATTCTTTGACTGTGAATATCTAAAATAACTGTAAAGCACAAACTTTTTTTTCTTTTCTTATTTTTGTTCGTTTTTGACGTGTGATGGCCCAAAAGGTGGTTTCGGTGTTTTTGTTTTCGAGTAGTAGGTGGAGAGGGCGTCTTTTGAGTCAGAAGTGGGGAGTGCGTTGAGAATAGAAGGGGAAGAGACCCTTTTGTTCAAGTTTGAAGGAGGTGGATGTTGCCTTATCGCGTCGACTTGTAAAGTTGTCCACTTTCTTACATTGTGTGATGGAGAATGGGGTGCTTGTAGTGTATAAGCTTCGTTCTTTTTGTGTGGGTGGTGATGACCTTGAGCATGAACTATATGTGGAGGTGGACTAAATAAGCGAGTCAGCTGAGTTTGAGACGTCGTCCTGTCTATTTTCTGTCTCATACATTTTGATGTTTCTTCTCTACCCAAGTCTCGGGTTAATTCAACATGGTTAATATTCACCAGCTCGCCTGCACCGTTACCATAATTTACCCCTAATGATGTGATAATGATGATTATGATGTAATGACACTGGAAGTGGTGGCGATGGTGACGTCGAAATGTAAATTTTGCCACCCCTGTGAAATGCAGATATATATTTATTGGGCCGTTTCTCTATTGGTAGATTGAATAATTAGAGAATTCTGAGGTTTCACTCAATAAAAGTGAAGCGCAGGCTAGTGTTTATCAGAGGCTGCTTTGCAAACGATCAATCACTCTAGCACTTCAATTAATATTCAGAAGTATCTTTCACAACTTTTATTTAGAAAACTGTCACGAAAACAAAAACACCTCTTTAGTGATTTCGCTTACTTATTGTAAGTTGCCTAACTATTTTTTGTTAATTTATTACTGATGTAAACAATAAATAAAATAACTACACAAGACGAGAAAATAATTTCGACAGTTGAAACAGTCTTTATACGCTCAAGCCGCTTCATTCACCCCATTCTAATAGTTGAACCCTCGCGTCATGTAAAATATTTCGGCATGTAAATCACGAGAAAAACCATTTCGATTTTGACTCAAGCACATACACATTTATTGCACTTTAAATGAAAATCAATTTCATATTTCCAAAACCTTGTTTCTAAATGCTGTCTTTTTGAAGGATGACACTTTTGCGATCAGTTTTGGAAGTAGTCGTCCTCGTTTAGAACTTGACGGTCATTTGTTCAAACAGTCTTGAAAGTTTATTTTGTTCAAACAAAATAAAGTTTGTTTCTGTACAGCACATTTTTTAATCTTGCTTATCCAGCAGTCCAGAGTGGAGTGAAATAGACAAAAATGTATCTGCGTATGTCCAAGGCCTATGATAAGGTAAATCATGAGTTGTTACTGCTGAAACTTGGGGACTATGGCCTTATACCCGTGCCACACGGGCAACTCGAGTGCCATTTACATTGATTGACATTTCAACGATCGGCCAATCAGCGCGCGACACTCCAAGCGTGGGGCTTTCCACGCGCGACAGATCGCGAGCCGATTCGTTGATCACACGAATGCCATTCTTTGTAAATGGCATTCGAGTGTCCCGTGTGGCACGGGTATTAGTCATGATTACAATACCTGGTTTAGGAGTTATCTTCATAAAACCCAGAACTGTGTAAGGGTAATTGGCTTCTTCTCTCGTCCTTTAATTTGCGTGTCAGGAGTGCCTAAGGGCTCTAACATTTGACATTTGTTGTTTCTTGTTTTTATAATTTGTTTGGCGTCGCCCGAAAGAAACTCTCAAGTACCAATGTTTGCAAATGATGTGAAGCTGTTTCGGCTGGTCACCCCATCACTGACTCTACTTTGCAGCAGGACAATCTTTGTTCAGTGCTAGAATGGTTGAGTAACAACAATATTTTTTTTTAAATCCCCGCAGAACAAAAGCTATGTCCCTGTTGAGAAAGCGCAGCAATTTATCGTACGAATACGTTCTAGAAAATGAAACTATCAGTCGAATCACGCAGATACAGGACCTAGGTGCTCTTGTGAACAACCACCTATTTTTCGACATCTTGGAAACCCTGAGATGGGGAACGATAAAAAAACGGACGAACACAACAAGATGTCGAATAAGTACCAGCTCGCCTGCACTTTATCACTGCTTACGAACCTATTTTTCCCTTTTCATGTAAACTCCATTACTAGCCAGTCTTTGCGTACGCTGGGAATCATGTCTCATTTAAGAAGATAATTTAGCATTCATCACTCTTTGGAGACTCTAGTTTTCCCATGTGCGCTCGAAGCTAGAATTTGCATCTGCAGTGTGGAACTTCATCTCTATATCGGCAAGTGAAAATATAGAACAAATTAAAAAGTGATATGTGAGCATCGTTTACGACATATATTTTGAAAGACAATGTTTTATAAATACAATTATTTATTAGCCAAAATAATATTGAGCCCGTTATGTAAAAGAAGGTCTGTTAGGTGCGTTCAATTTTTATATAGGTTAATTCATAATGCTTTAAACAGCCGTATTCGCCTTACCTGCGTTTAGTCTCGCATTCTATTTAAAACAAATTCTAGAAATCTGAGAGTATTTTACCTAGAACTCATTGGAGATGCATCACCTGTTTCGCGTATCCAACATGTTTTGAGCACCCAATTTACTGACATCGAAATTTTTAGTATAAACCTGCCTTTGGTGAATGATAAGTGTTACGCATGCTTTAGTTGGTATATAGGCTTGCTTGTGTGCTTTCATATTTTACACAACTCTCTACGGTGATGTTTTGTATGCGAATTTTCAGTTTGAGCCCCAAGAGTTTACGCTTGTTATTTATTGTGTATTTCTAGTGTGTGTGCTTAACCCAGAAGGCTCTCGAGCTGTTGGTTGGCACATAGAGAAATAAATATTGATTGACTGATTGATTGATCACAGGCGAAGTTAAAAATTATAGTTCATAAACTCATAGCTCAGAGGTGGGTGAATCCATGCAGCGCTTGCATAAATCGGTATATGAAAGACGTGTTCACTTGCATCTCGTAGATCGGTCACCGACCCCAGAACAGTTGCTTACTCAGCGGCTGTCGAAAATTGTTGAGGGGTGTGTATACTGCCGACTTTTTCAAATTACGTTTTGTGGTAATGGAGGTATTGTCGTTCTAGGGCCCTAATCTGGACACTTGGCAAAAAAGTCACGAGAAATCTGGCGGCCGTGATTGGCCAACGCAGCATTTTACCTTGGCGCCGGCCAATCAGAGCCACCGGTTTCTCGTCGACTTTTTCGCCAAGTGTCCACATTAGGGCCCCTGGAGGGAACTGTTAATTATTGCCGTTCTGGAGAAAATTGTTTACAGTATATGGAATCTCGCTAAATGGTGAAACATAGACGGTACAAGTAGAGTGGATTATATGTGCTGCTGAGTAGTTCTTGGCAGCACTTTCTTTTCTTTCCCAGCACAAAAGGGAGCTCCGTGGATGTGCTTTCACCTGGTTTCAAACAGATGGGATTCAGGGTCGACAGCTTTGCTCCTCCAACAAGGAAAGGCCGCACTTACATTTTGTTTTCTGGCACACTGCGCTATAACGAGATACCAGCTCGTCTAGAAAAAGGAACTTTGTGGCACTCCCATTTTCCTGTGAAAAAAAGAAAACAGAATGAGCCAGAAAGCCAAAGCCCTTCTCCCTTCTGAGGTTTACTTATCTTGGTCTGAGCTGCCTTGAAAACAAAACAGATCATTTTTTTCTAATATTCAGGGGCCAGTACGTGGCCCACAACAGCCTGGGGACCTGGGCCGCATCCCTCTTGGCCTGTACCTTAATCATGCCCTGCTGCGAGTTTTAACCACAGAAGTAATTTGTTGCTACCGTCAGTGCGGAGGAGATGGAGGTTGACTTGTGGGATAAGGAAGTCGTCATACTCATCCACTGCGTCCCGAAGGGAGCAACAGTGATGGCTACATCCTTCGAAACTGTTATTTAGTAAACATTTCTTGCCGCATTAAAGACGAATAAAAAAAAGAAGAAAGATACCAGTAAAAGTTAGCATTCATAATTTTCCACCACGAGATTGCCTCGGCTAATCGGGCTAGACATTTTCAAAAATGTCCTCAATGAAAAGGCTATTCTGCTAAAGTCTATTCTGCTCAAAGAGCTGCTGTCACACGGTAGACAAAAGGACATTTACAGCTAATGTTGATTGCTTTAGAGGCTGATCACTTGCAGTTAAAACAGACACTAAAATGTTATTACAAAATATTTTTCTCTGCTTTAAACATTTGACGCTGGTGGTGTTTATTGTACTAAGAATTCTAGAATGCACCTATCTCAGACTAAGCAATTCAATAGAGGTTTTTATTTCATACCCACATATCAGGTCATAGCTGGCGGAAATTTTGGGGTATACGTCTGGCTACCGACAGCACAAATAATGCGAAATAATAGGCCACTTGCGCAGACTGAGAAAACACAAAAATTGTCTCTTCCCACAGTTAGTCTGCAGGTTATCTATGCCCACGTTTACTGTTATGTACCAGCAATGCCGTGAGTGCCTACTGCTGAGAAAATGTTTTTTTTTTTTTTTCGTATAGACAAAGGAAGTTGGAAAGCTAATTTGCCATAAATGCCAGTTTAGCGAAAAGGGCGCTGTGTGGCAGACCACATTTTCCTTTTGAGAGAAAGCCCGCTCATAGCGACTGTCTGACAGGAGTAGTGTACTTACTGGTGAAAGAAGGCGTCTAAGAACTCATGTAAACTATCTAGAGGACTAAAAGGCGCAAAAAATACGGACGAAGAAGAGACACATACAACACGGACTGGCGCCGTTGTATGTCTCTTCTTCCTCCGTGTTTTATTGCGCCTTTTAGTCCTCTAGATCACAATGAACGAATTAGCCCAATCCATAGTTTTAATTCATGTAAACTAATCTAAAAAAAATAATCAAGGACAACCAGTTTTTTGTTTTCGGAACAAGAGACAGCTAAGAGACGCCTGAAAAGCCACTTAAAAAAAAAAAAAAAATATATATATATATATATATATATATATATATATATAGGAAAGTAAACGTACCTCGAAGCTTTTCGTGGAGTTTTATTACATATAGGTCGACGTTTCGGCCTGAGCCAACGTCGACCTATATGTAATAAAACTCCACGAAAAGCTTCGAGGTACGTTTACTTTCCTATGCACTTTTCGTCGTCCTACGCAACAGTATTTTTCTATATATATATATATATATATATATATATATATATATATATATATATATATATATATATATATATATATATTAAACAATCTGGTTGGGACACGCGTGTCAAAAAAATAAAATTTTTTGACACGCGTGTACTAACCACAACGTGTGAAATAAATAAATAAATTCCCACTTGTTTTATCTCTCGGCATTTCGGGCGCGTGGAGGAGAGGTGGATCGCCTCGGCTATCACGTTGAGGTGCAGAGAGTGCATTTCTATCTCGTTGAGGTGGAAAGTCTGTATGACCATTTCGTGACGTCATAAACGTCGCGCGCAGAATTTAAAATTTATCTCGCGCCGTTAATACCGCTCTATGTTTTTGTTTTTTTTGCGCAAAATTTATTTTTTTGACACGCGTGTCCCAACTAGCCAGTTATGTTTTTTTTTTCTTATTTTCAGTAGCCTTTTGAGGAAAAGTAGTCAATGGGGTATCTTGCCGGCCTTATGAACAGGCATTGTACCGTCTTGCGTTGAAGCGATTAATACCCTGGGTCGACAGTTAGATAATATACCGGTTTATACCGTATCCTGATCACAACAGTTTTTTTTTTTTATATTGGCAGACTAACTAGGGCTTTGTAAGAGCTTTGAAACAACCATTTTAAGTTTTAGGTTTATCACAGATCCCACAGATAGAGCTCTAACATTGGAGTGTAATTGATATATCTCCTGCATTGAAGATATTTAGAGGGTCTGAATAATACAGGCATTCGCTAAAGCTAGTGCGCACCAGATGCCTTTCGTTGTCCTGGCAATAACCCCATTCCGTCTCCCTCGAATGTTTAATATAATTTGCAATTTCATTAACAAAATTTAACCAACGATAAATCATCGGTTTAGAAGCGTTAATAAACATATGCAATGAAATAGACAGAAACTTTTAAGGTTTTACCAATCAAAGACTGTCAATTCGAGGGAATGCCATCCCGAATGCGATTGGCGAAGGGAACGCCATGGCACACAACACAGTACCTAGTTCTGCCTCCGCCTTCTGTTTTCGGTGACGTCACGGGCCTGGCGCCGCACCAGATGTCGCTCCCCCCGACAGCGACGATGGACAAGGCTCCTCCTTGTACTCGGGGAGATTCTTGCCCCTTCGTCTTTTCTCTCATTTCGTTCCGTCTGCGCCTGTTGGTGACGACGGTTTCATGGACGTCTATCTCTTTCGCTCCTTCTGCGCCCTTAGGATCGTCGTTGTTGATCTGGGAGCAAAAATATTTGCGCCTGGTTCTCAGCAAGCGTCTGCTTTGAGGGTACCTCCCGGGTCGGGGTGTCTTTGCGCTGAGCGCTTTCAGTAGGCTGAGGAATTCCCGAGGCTGATCGACGATTGCGGGCGTTCATGCGCAACATTCCGAGGGGGCATTTGGAACTCGGCGGAGTGCATGCCGGGAATGCCCGGTTAATCTCCACGGAGGCTGCCGTGGCTCGCGTCATCCCCCAGGCAAAGATTCCTACTTTGTCGTGGCTTTAAGAAAGCACGTAAGGAGTACGTTATATATATGTATTTGTTTTAATAACGAGGCATAATTGTTTACTTCTAGCCTGTCATTAGCGACAGAGAGAGCTTAGAAAACAAAAGTATATCCACCTTTGGGAGCCACGTGAGATTTGTGAGGTTTCTTTTACGGCCTTCGATCTCGTTTACTAGGTCAAGTTCATTCATTGCGGGGAAGAAAAAAGTTCTCGTGAGATTAGTCTGAAGAAAAAAATAAGTTGCACCTTTAGGGGTCTTCGCTTGCATCGATGAGAATTACAAGTAATCGGAGTTTGAAAAAAAAAAGGTTACTCTAAAAACACAAGTGCCACTACATGACTATTTAATAGAGTCGGACTAAAACTATCTTTAAAGAAACAAAAGCAAATATAGAGGGTGTATAAAAAAAGTTGTCTTTTTTTTGGAGTGCGTCCTATAACATTTGGAGGTCTGAGAGCTCTTTTTTTTTTTTTGCGTCAATAAATCCTGGAACATTTGTGAAGCCAAATATCACTTTAACGTTTTAAGACAGGTAAGCCAAATGCACGTACACTGCCAAGGCACTGTTCACATCAATGAGTATTTACCCTTGAGTTTTTCACTGCTTGTTGCTGAGAAAATGTTTATTTTATAGATGACCCGAGGCATTGTTGTATGTTAGCTTGCAATTTGCATTATCGAATAACACCAAACACCAGACAAATGAGTACAACAGAGACTGACACCTAATCTAAGACAAATGCGAAATAAATTTTTCGAAAAATCGTTATGAATATGAACACTGATGGGAATTATTTATTCGCGCAACTTGTAGAACTTGGCATGCCAAACACAGAGTAGCATGCAAAAGAGGGAAGGTGAATACATAGGCTATATGAAGTTGCACTCATGAGCGTATCTTCTGACTCTCGATACTGGACGGAGTGGCAGCGGCTGAAATGAGAAGACGTGTGTATATAGAGCAATGACCACGCACTGTATCTTGAGATATGAGCCGGATTTTTTTTTACTTCTTGCGTTGTATGGGGTGAAACAACCTTCTCTAAAAAGTTCGAAGAAGAGCACAGTTCGATACTAACACTGACACTCCTATTTTCATCGAGATGTCAGCTCGAAAATAGGTAAACACTGACTCGGTCTTATCATCGAATTGTGTTTATTGGAGTTCTCGAGGGGACTGAGGGAATTGTATTAAAACAAAAGTGTCTTCACAAAAAGGTAACGGCGATTCGTATTGACGACGCAGACAAAACTTCTTCCCTCGGGCGAAAGGAGTCGATTGTTTGCTGCAAGTAGACATAGTGAACGTGAAGCATAAATTATACAGGAATCCAAGGACTTAGACCAACAGCTTACGCACACCATCTTAAAGCAAACAAAAAATACCATGTGTGTTTTTTCCTCTCAAGAACAAAACGAGAACACAAGAAATTCTTCGTCGAGAGACGCCATATTTTGGTTACGCCCGTCTTCGTTGTTTTCGCCTCCGCTCGACGCTGTCTCCAAAGCTTGTTAGCCTTTGCGACGTACCTTCGGTATCTTAGCTGCCGTGAGAGCGTGCCACCGCGATCGAGTTATCGCGCCTTTTTCGTGCTTTGTTTCAGTTCTCTTCCATTACTGGATTCTCCTCCCCAGACCCAACAACAAAAAATATATTGTGTGTCGGATCATGCAACCGAACCCTCGCACGAGCTTCCACCGCACCTCAGGAAAACCAGCTGGGATGGAAATATAGCAGATAGGCGCACATTCCAACGTGGCTGATTGACTGCGCAAATACTAGATACGGTGTTTTTTTGTGAAAGTACCCTGCGAACACCTTAGGTCGTGACACACGAGCACGAGTACTCGACGGCAAACAGAGGCACAGAAGAAGCTTAGAACGTCCGTATCTCGGTGGAATAATGAATTTCCCCTCCCTCCGGCGGAGTGGGAGACGGGAGCTCGTTCCCTTTGTTTATACATGCGCCAAGCACTGTGACTTTCCCGGCGAAGTGGAAGAGCCTTCGGGGAGGACTGGGCAGCGGTATGGGCGATGGGTCTGCTTATCCAGGGACTTCTAGACATGCGCATATCGGCACACGGGCATCGTAAACGCTCTCGTTGTTGCTCTTTGTCCTTCTTTTGTTTTTTTTCCGGCGAAGTGATGGCCAGTGAGGGAGAAAGGACATGTTTATGTATGTTCCTGCACGGTCTTCTTCTGGCCGTTTGTACTGTTCTTCTCAGCTGGGTGGTTCTTCCTTCCCACTCGGCCTCGTGTATGAAGAAGAGCTCTTGATGTTGGACGGCGTATGTTCTTCGGGAGGGCACACGACTCAGTTAGTGGAAGAGAGATTGTATTCGTATAACTGGCGTTTTCTCACTTCCTGAGGCAGGCGCGAGATAGCGAGATGAGGAGAATAGGCCCTCTGTCTGGGAGACGTTCATTTTACTCGCGTTGTTGGAAACGTAGAATGTGGGGTCCTGGAGCGCTACAGTTCTGCGAATTCTTGCTTACACGGCCCTTACGCCCATTTTTTTTATGAACAATTCGTGGTTCGCAAAATATTCAACCCTCGTTTTTATGTCTTTTGTTTGGGGAACACAATTGTATTTAGTTTCACAGAAATAACAAAAACACCTGTAAAGTGCAGGAAGCGTGAAGTGGTCATCTGCTCCACAGCAATACAGAAGAACTTCATTGGATCTGACTCTAGCCAAGGTTTTTCTAAATGGGTAAGACACCCGCTGAGATTAAGCTAGAACATTATTCTACAACAGCTTCTATTCCAATTTGCTTCGCATACATATATCTCTTTATAATTGTAATTCTAATTTCTAATTCTAATATATTTCTAACTTGCCTCGTATATATCTATCCTTGTCTTTCCTAAAAGGATCAAGACGATGCATTATCCTTAGCTTCGAGTCGTCATAAGTCCTAAAGACAAATTCAACCGATAGCTCACTTGGAGGTGTACGTTTAATGTCTCCAGAGATGCAATCATACGGGCCTTGATCGATACCAGTTATGTTAGGGTGGTCTAATTAGTAGAAAATAGCGTTTATCGATAATGAACTGGTACTTTAAGTTTGTTTGAGGTCTACCGCATCCAGAAGAGCCTAAGGTATTTTCTGTCCTCATATAAACTAGCTTAGAGTCGCAAGATTCAAAGATAAAATTCGATTTATATAAACGAAGCATACAAACATTTTAGCGCTCCATAAAAAGGCTTTCATCATATACTGCTCCAACGGTACAATGTATCAATGCTAGAAAGACATAAACGTGTACCTCTGATGAAACTGCCCATGAACAGAAATGAGATAGAAGAAGGCACAAGAAGGAGGGCTTCTTAACACTCACGGAAACTCAGATAGAAAAATGTGACCATAAGGTGTCAAGGAGCAAGACAAAGAGTACATTCATTGCGTTTTATATTACTTTGTATAAAAAGTGTGCAATCTCGCGACAAATTATTTTGAATGCACCTTCACCACCGTTCGTGGTGAAACGTTTGTTTGTCTAAAGCGCTACACCTAATCTTCTAGCGTAGAAGAATGGCCAAATATCCTTAAATTGACGTAGTCGTTCATGTTTGATTCTTTAGGTGCTAACCGATGAGCTGGTTTTGAGAAAAACATAAATATCAGAGGTCCCACATTCAGTTGGTTCATATTAATGCAATGCTGCATTTGAAGATTGCGCAGATACTGTACTAAGACAGAAAAAAAAAAGAGATTAGAAACATAAAAAGCACACACGTCTAGAAAGCACGTCAAAGTTGAATTCGTAACTCGGGGTTTGAACGTGGCTGATTTAATTAGTGTTTATTGCAATTTTGTAACACGAAACCTGAAACGCAAAGTCATTTTGGAGCTTTTAACCGTTTTAATTTTTATTTTTTAAAGCATCTTAACGGTTTCTATTAAAAAAAATCTCTCGCGGAAAATATACGCACATACAAAAATTGTCTGCTGAAAAAGTTACACTTGCTTTGAATCGACAACATACCCCTGATGGCACTCACGATATGCAAGCTTCCTACCTCGACACTACTTTTTGATTTAGATAAGACATTTCAAGACAAAATCTACTATGTCTGCATGAGAAGTTCGAAAGCGATCTCCCCTTCTTCAATTGACAGCCAACATAGACAGTAGCTTTGTAGCGTTGTGGTAATGCTACCGCCGGTAGGCTTCTAGTCTCCCTTGTGCCCGAGTCTCTTGCTCAAGCCCCCACCCCTACCACGCGCATTCATATAATCGAAGGGCAGACGTACTTTTTTAAGCTGCGGTCTCCCTGTTCATCATCGCGTCTACGTGCCAACGTGGCGTTGCGCCCTTCTTCCTCAGGGAGAAGGAGACCAGTGCAGAAATCTCGCGACCCTTTTTTTGCATAACAAATGCTGAGATATGGTTTTTATCTTCGAAATTGCCGCATGTTTTTCCTTAGGATTCACGACCGGGGAGTTTTCTCAAGGGTTTCTCAGTTTTTAAGTCGGGATGAATTGCGAGTGAGCCAGGCACGTATCCAGGGGGGAGGCCCATGGGGCCCGGGCCCCCCCCGAAATCTTCCATTTTGCTGGGACCTCCTCTCCCGCCTTCCCCTCATACAGCATTTTGTCATGGGCGGGCCCCCCCCCCCCCCCCCCCGAAACAAAATCCTGGCTACGTGCCTGGAGTGAGCGCTTGACTATCGTGCTTGAGCAAAAGGAGGGAGAGATAGGGAAGAGAACCTCTGTTTTTTCTATGTGGCCTTTGAAGTTTGACTAAAATGGCAATTGCGAGTGAGCGCTTGACTATCGTGTTTGTTTCCTACTGTCGTCGAGTTTTGTGCGATTTTTAACTAGAATGAAACCGAAGTGCTTGGAAAGAGACGTCTGCGATTCAAACTCCAAGACCGTTGCTGCTGCTTTCTTTTTTCTAAGTTTTTTTTAAATTTTTTCTTTCTTCTTTTGCGCCATGAATAATGCAGGAAAATCCACCTTCCGCTTTCTGCCGGGTAAACGAGGAGGACGAAGGGTATTGATCTTCGTTAACTTAATTACTTCACAGCCGGCCTATCTTTTTTTCATTTTAATTTGCAGGCCCTCTCTCACTCGGCGTCCCGTCTGCGCGCTCTTTCTTCTAGAACAGAATGCGCAAAGTGAAAAACAAAACAATTTGTGTGGAGAAAAAAAAAAAAGGACCGATTTCACTCTCTCTCGTTTTTGCCTTTACCCGATAGACCTAGCTGCTGTTGTTGTTTTTTTTCGCAGGTGTTTGCACATTTTTATCCAGCCCCTAGAGCGTTCCACTTATGTTTGCGCAGCCAGCGCACGCAGATTTGTTTTGTCGTATCCAGCATTATATTTCTCTTGACGGAAACAAACACCCATGAGATCGAGCCATGACGTGAACCCGTGAAACGTCATGCTCAGTGTTACATTGTAGACTTTATGGTTAGGCCTAGACCAATAGTTTTGGCCTCCTGATTGACCAAGGTCACCACGCAGATTGCAGTGATCGGCTCTCTAAATGATCTACAGGAAAGTAGACGGACGGACATCTCTGAGCGTGCAGGTTGTTGTTTTAAGATGTGAATGGGTGATCTGGAGCAAGGTTATTACTAGCGGAACTTGCATTACATAATAGCAATGCCCAATGGTGTTAGAGAAGTCAAGATATCAACTTTAAAATAAGAGCAGCTGAAGACATGTAATATTATTGTGTGTCTTCTGACAAGTTTGTGTTTGTTTGTGGCGCGTATTTATTTCTTCAATTGCATCATGAGGATTTGTTTAAAGCTTAGTTATCAGTAACAAAGTGGTGATACTTTCCAAACTAGTGTTGACAACCCTCCCTTTACGGAGGTGTCTTCTTCCAGATTGTTAAGTTTCAGAACCTTTTTATGCAGCTAGTTAAGTTCTGTAACATTTTGGTCTGCTAAAAATAAAAGAAAATCTAATTGGAAAAGGGAAAAGTGAAATTATTTAATCTTGCCTTTGTGTGATATTTATATCTATTGTAAGAAAATAATAATTTTGTGCTGTGTCGTCTTTCAACCGTTATTCAAATTCAAGGCGAACGATAGAATCGAGGCTGCATTTTCTTTGCCCTTTTGAAAGATGCTAAGGAAAAGTACAAAATAGAAAATGCCTTGTTTCTCAAGATAGGATTGCGAACGTGCAATATCCCTAAACTAATACAGTAGCACTCTACAAGCCCCAAGGAACTCCACAGACTCAGGTTGTTTGAACGAAAGACAAGACAAGCAAATCAGCACTCATTTAAGGTCTCCGAGATGCTAGCCACCAAAGTTACCGCCTGTCGGTGCACTTGTGCTGCAGAGCGGCTTTGAAGTTTTTGATATTTTTATCTCTCTTTTTATCCAGAAACGTAATTTGGTTAAGTACCCGAGTGCTAATTTTGCGCGCAACTGCAGCCTGCAGCAAGATGCGGCTGAGGCATCTTCTGTTATTCACGCCTCAGCACCTGCCGCCTTTGTAATTTGGAATTTTAAGTTTCAACAACATGAACACTCTAGTAAACGCAGATGTGGTAACGGTGCTTTCGCAATTACTTTTGAGCATCGTAAGCGCGTCTTTTCGTTGCTTCGATGCATCAAGGAGCTATTTTCCTCATGAGCTAAGAATACTGGTGATTGAAATTGTTTCCGAGCACCAAACAATTTAGGAGAGCTATGCCCCCAAGTGGGAAGAAAATTATTTTAAACTTCTAAAACAAATAGTATAAAAATGTATAAAATTGTGATTGTTAGACACACTGAAAAACGGTGGAGTGCTATCTGATTTGAAATATTTCTAAAAACAAAATTGAAATATACGTAGGTTCGCGTTCCGCGAAAGGAGATAGAGTAAAGGTGATTGTTGATATCCGGGACAATGTCGTCGCGAGAAATAAATATAAGAACACGTTTTTGAGCCGTTCCAGTTGGGTTTACGTAGGCAACGTAGGTTCCTGTAATGTACTTACGTCGGCTACGTTTTGCGACGTGGTCCGCTAGAGCGGTGTTGGTGTAAAAGTTCGGAGGAGTGTGGTATAAACATCGGACTTAAATTAGCAGCCGGCCAAGGTAGAATACCCTCACCTTTTACTAAAACTTGCCACAATATATTCGCACCTTTTACTGTGTGAGATCTTCAATAATGACGTTTGGAGCCAGGTGTATTTTCAGCAGCGTAGAAACTCAGTGATTAGTTTTCGTACATGGGCCAGGAGATAGTAGGAACGTCTGAAGTTGTAAATGTCTCCTATTTATTTTGTATTCGCACACAAAGCTTTTAATTTTTAGTTCAGAAACCATACTCATTGAGAGCTTAGGAAACGCGGGGCTTGTATTATTATTGTGGCCATGACTCCTGCTTAGTACTTTTTTTTTTTCGGGCGTTCCCAATTCCGGATTTTCGTGGGCTATGGAGTGATAAAAAGCGGCTCGGGACTTAACACGCCCCTAGTGTCTTAGTTTGTAAGTTCCTGATCCAAATCTTAATCGTAATTAGCCATAACATCACGCCTTTCTACTATGTCAAGAACAACCAATTTGTTTTTGGTTTTTTTTTTTACGTTTGCACTATTTACATTTGACATTGTGCGCAACACAGCTAAACGAGATATCGTTCACTTTACCCCTTATAAGCAGGGCGCTCGTTTTGCCTGGTTAATCGCAACATATTGTTATTCAAGTTTTCTAAATATGGAGTTCCCGGGCAAATTATGAACTCTTCTAGGGGCAACCCAAGTTCGTCTGCTTCTTTTACAGGGGTTGTGGTGACGTCAGAATGCCGAGCTCTGATTGGCGTTTATTGAAGGATAGTGGCTAGACATCAAGGTAGCTTGCTTTGAACTGTACCCAACTATCCTACAATCAGAGCCAATCACAGCTCGGCGTCGTTCTGACGTCACCACAACCCCCCGCCCCCCTAAAGTAGCAGACGAACCTGCGCTCCGCGCAGTCTCCGACATATGAAGAAACACAGGATGAGACGTATTCGGAGCATCTCATTACCGCGTCGTAGCCAATCAGATTGCGAAATTATCCGACAAGGAGGCCGAAGAACCACTCAGGAATTAAGAAACGTGAAAATCTTCATAAACCCCACCCTGCGTTTCTTAAACTGTCGGTGACTATAATTAGGGCTCGGTCGTGTCAGTAGTACGAATTGGACGACCTCCTTGAGGACCTCCTGCAGCCTGCCTTATGAATTTGTTTTAGGCAGCATTTTTATTTTTAACATTTCCGAACGACGTTCCTCCCTCAGTAATAAGACAGAGCTAAGGACACGCAGGGAAATTTGAACCGCCGACATCTGCCTTCGTCTCCGAGACGACGCGAGCGAATACAAACAAAACTATGTTCTTAAAAATCGTTTTAAAAGTAAAGTGATGATATTTTCCCGGAAGCTAAAAAGTATTTGTTTCCTGTCTTTTTTTTTTTTTCGGATCTCTATTTTCTTGAGGTATTACAAGAAAATGTCGTAATTTTCTATGTGATTAAAACCCAACATGGAACTAAACTGCTTTGCGCGTCATAAGAGAGACTCTTAGTGTTGCGTATGTAGGAGCAAACGCAAGCACTGTGGGTTCGCATTTCTGCTGCGTTCTCCAAGGCGCACATGTGCGTCGTCGCTATGGTCCAATCCTTGACGCATTTTAGGCTCGCGCGCACGCGCAGTGCGGAACACGCAGCGCTAACACAAACGAATGCGCTTGCGTTTCCTCGTAGAAGCAATACTAAACCTCGGTATTGAAAGTTAAGCATTACGCTCCATATCCGAAGATAATATGATAACCTACCTGCACTCCTAACGCTTTTGTGTATATTGAGCCTCCAAGGTAGAGTACGCCTCGGTACTATGAAAATTATTCCTAAACCATACCACCCCTTTTCCAGACTATCATGTCAGAGGCGTTGCTAACGCAGAATGTGATGCAGCATGGAACTATAGATGCGACCACAGCGCCGTTGTTTTGGGCCGCGGGGAAACTCTGGCAAAATAACTCCAACATAAATCTAAAAATTCTTTAATTTCTTTTTTAACACATTTTTATTTCTTTTGCTTTGAAGTTGTATTGGGGTGTTGTACAAACCCTTAAGGTTTTGACTGTCCCGGAATGGTACGAGTATATTGAAGTACACGAAGTAGCTGCGTTAAATTCTTCATTATTCATATCCCCTTTCTTAATATTAAATTCTTCTACGTCGTCGTCTATTCAAAGGAGTCGTGCTGAGATTTAATATATCAGAAGACGGTTCCCCTTCTTTTTTCAGTGCGAAGTGAACGAAACGAGCGTATGAGTACCAAGTTTCAAAAGATGTCCTGCCCTGGAAGCCCCGATTGAAAACTCGCGGCTTCTTGTATGCGCGCGACTCCGATGAGAAAATGTCTCGTCTAGCAGAGCCAAGTAATATGATCTGAACAGCGGCCGAAATTGAACCGCAGTTTTTCATTCCTTCTAACAAAAAGACGGAGTCGCAGTTGACTTACTCCACGGGACGATGTTTCTACCACTTGGTTTTATTAATGCGAAATCATGAATTGTCCCATGCAGCGAAGCCCGCGTTGTCTGTAACCGTCTGCAGCAGCGAAACGACATCTGAATTCCCATTGGGCAAAAGCACAGCAACGCAGAAGCTTCGTCATGGAAGCCGGCAGGGTGCTCAAGATCAAAGCGGACGCGCCTCAGAAATATAACACAGAGAAAAGCACAGCAACGCAAATGCATCGTCACGGGAGCCGTAGAGCCGGCGGGGTTCGCCGCGCCTGCGCAGTGGAGCAGCGTGATATCACCGCCGGAGCACCGTGTGAAAAAGGAAGACGCGGCGCGCTGCTTGTCGGAATGCGCTGCGTGTAGGAATGCTCTCGCATTCCTACACGTAAGCAGTTTTAAGTTTCTCTGCCAAATGTTTTTGTCTCGTTCTTGTTTTTTGCTTTGACTATTTTTTTTTATGCAATTGGTAGACCAAAGCCATTTCTGCTAGCGTCTTACAGGCATCTAGCTAGCCAACCTCCCAATATCATCTGGAGAATATTCTTATCCACCTAAAGAAAGTAACAGAGTCGAAACGTTTAAACATGTAAACAAAAAGGAAAAAATGCCTATGTTTATTTTTCTATAGTATAACGTGCTACGCGTACGACCGAACCCCGTTGCGGGAAGAAAAATAAAGTTTCTCGCTGCATCAGTGTTATTCTTATTCCTATCATTTCGTTGTTTGTTTTTAAAGAAAGCTATTGCGCCGTGGGCATACGGAGCTCGACACGCGACGTCGCCCGCACGCGACTCGTCGAGATGAGGAGGGACAGGCGAGGGATTTGCGTCGAGTGCTTCTCGATCACTCTCCCGACTTTCGGGAAATAGGGAAGAGCCAGATCGGGTGGGAGACGAAGCTCGAGCTGCAGCCTCATGGCACGTGGGGTTGATACAAGATGCCAGGTTGAAATTTTACCTCGATCTGATGAAGCAAACAACGGCGAGGCAAACGCCGTGGCTGATGCCAGGATGAGGATCAACCTGAAGCAACCAGAGGTGCGTGACACAATGTCAGGAGTTCGCTTGCCGACAAAGCGAATCGTCGTTCGAGGGGACGGGCTGTTATCGTCTCGGAGCTTCTGCCGATGGAAGCCAGCTCCTCCTATTTCTGGGGCGCGTTCTGTTGTGTGGTGGTGCCGACGCAATGCGTTCACACTGTCGGTCGAGCTGTCAACCCGGAGCTTGCTTGCCTTCGGGCGGAAACGCTTATATGGAAGCGGCGCGTGGAAGAGAGAATGCGACATTCAGCGTGTCTGTCTGGGAACAGCGATAACACTCTTCGTTGCGGTCGATATTTCTAATATCGGGGAAAGCCCGGAAACGAAAGGGGATGTCATGGGGAGGGTCATGGATCTGAAAAGAGCGTGACTTCTTCCGCGTAGAAGCAAAGCATTATGATCTAAGTGTTGCATTGCTCGCTTGTTGTTTGCAGTTATTAACGTTTGGTTTTGTTTCTCGTATCTCATATATTCGATTTCATTTTAGTGACAAAAATACAATACGTCTGTCCACAAACATATTATATTCCTCGAACACATTTTTTGCCCTTTCTTGAAATTAGCAACGCCTTATCTTTCCGTACTCCGATAACGGAAGTTCTGCTAATTCGGTCATATTTGGCGCTTCGTAAATTGGAAACAACAACAACAATAACAAGAAACAACAGCAAGAATATTGCAAGATGTCTTTAAAGGACCCAAATTTTGTACACGTTACTAAAACAAAGTAATTGATTACAATTACTATTACTCTTGGCTAAAAAGTATTCGATTAGATTACTTGATTAATCGACAGCAAACGTAATTGGACATTACTTTAAGAAGTAAACGTTACTTTTCCGATCACTTTATTGTGTGAGGACTTACATCTTTAGCGCTCATAACAATGAGCTACTTCCAACCTATATTTCACATTTTCACAAGTATTGAAGAGGAAAAAACGGGTTCCCTCTTCGTGGTCGTTGCACCTTCACAATGCGGACACAAGCATAGAATTCGTTTGAAGAAGTTTAATGATTTGGGCGTTCGCCCTTTGGGGGGGGGGGGGGGGGGGGGGGAGGGAGCGGAGGGGGTTCTAGATCTTGTTAAGCTTAAGAAAGGGTTGTCGCTCAAAGTTTGCGTCGCTCATTTTATTATTCACATGTGGATGAACTCGCATGTTAAACAAAAGAGCAGCAGCTCCAGGATTTGAAACGGTTCATGTGTAGTATCCATTAGCGGAAGAGATCGCCTTCACCACTTCTCAACTCAAAACCTTGCTTGTCACAAAGACCACGTAGGGGGAATAGGGAAATATTTGAACTGGCTTTGTTATATTTTACATCCGCTTTAGACATTCTTCGGTTCTGGTTCTCCTACGGGCTGCGAGTACGTACCGTAAGCAGGATTGTTTTTTTTTTTGTGTGTGTATGTGCGTGAGGGGTCTAGTTTGAACGAAGGACTTACAAAGCTACATTCTGCTCCCTCAAACTTCGCCCTGAATGGCTTTTGCCACGCAATGTGGCTTCCCTGGGGCTTCCCACTCCCAGTCCCAGCTCGAAAGAAAAAAGGACATTCCACAGAAACTGTACATACAAAGGGGTTGACCTCGTTTCCTACAGCTCCGCAAAAATCTTTCTTTTTTTTTTCCGTCCGCAAAAAGAAGCAAATTTTATTTTTTTCATTTCAGAGAAAAAGGTGTGTGCAGGCGAGGGGGGGGGGGGGGTGTCCAGTGGAAAAATAGTAACGGTTAGAAGTAATTTTTATTACTTCAGAAAGTAATCAGATTACTCTTGTGATTACTGCCTAATAAAAGTGATCAGCTGATTACAAAATTACTCCAAAAAGTAATCGATTACAAGTAATTTGATTACTTGTAATGCGTACGGTACAAGTCTGGGCCCGATAGAAGAGAATATTAACCTTGATTTGTAAAAACTAGAGCAAAACTGAAAATAAATTTTCTTTCAAATGATTTTCAATATACTGCAAATTAAGTAAAGGCCTACATTGGAGTGACTTCTCGGGAGGGATGTGCGTTTTCAATTTGAATGAAAACTTGTAAGAATGTTGAACACACACGTCTAAATAACATTAAAAAATGTTGAGTTTCCAGAATGTTTAGGTGGGGAGTTACCACGCTCTGAATTCCAACAGTTTTGGCGATGTGTGTTTTGTTGGCGATATTTATTACAATATATCTACGCATTGCAAACAATGATTACTGTCAGACTTATTGTTTTGTATGTACAGTTTCTGGACAAAAACATTTTTAAGCCCACAGTGGCGACAGTTTGGATTTTATAGCTATCCAAAATGCCGACTCCGCGCAAGTCGCGAAGCACGCACGTGATCTACAGCAGGACTTTGCGATTTTTGTTCTGGAAGACAATATTTACTTTTTACACAGAAAGTTCGGAGACATCTCTCCGGGTGAACATACAACAAACTATTTTTTCCCCCCAAGAATTGAAAAATGTCGACCGGACATGGTTTTTCCATCTTACCGGAAAACGCCCAGCTTCAGTACCTCGAATCCAGTCATTGTGTCTTTTTATAATGCCTAACTCGGGCCACTAAATTTCTCTTCTAAATATTTTGACAATCTCTAGTATTTTTGCATTCTCTGGTCTGGTAGCGACATGCCCCTTAGTATATTCCCCCATCTCTCTCGGCCATCCATTTTTTTTTAATGTAAACTGACGTGACGTCCACTTCCCCGCTAAATTTGGCTGGAAAATGGATTGATATGAAGGTCACGAGACGCCAATTTATATATTAAATTTAGCATGGAAAAGAAATTGGTGTATAGGTCACGTGAAGTGAAGTAACCTGACATTAAGTTTCTTCCTAATCTAAACGAAGAAAAACACGGACGAAACGGGCGAACACACTTGTGGAATTAAGGTTTTCAGTTAAAAAAAAAAAACAAAAAAACATTCTATGTTTTAGTAAATGAAATAACCTACCAAATTCGTGGTATTTGTGATCAGGTAAGCTACTGCCATGGGAACGTTATCAAACCTACCTTTTTATTTAAAGCATAAAGTTTTTTTTGTTTTTTTTTCGCGGAACCCCTAATCCTTCCAAAATCGTTTCTCCGTCCGTCCGTGCAATTTCGCACTAAATTTAGCAGAGCAATTGACATCACTAGACCTGAAGTCCCATGACATATACACTAATTCAGTTTTCCCTCTATATTTAGCGGGGAAATTTACATCTCGTTACCTGTAGAACGATTCACTTTCCCCGATAAAATTAGAAGTCAAATGTTTGCCCTCCCTTGGACTAACAAACAAATTACACGCGCGTCGAAGGTACGTTGTTGAAGCTATTAGTGCTGATTCAGCCTTAAACCATACATAGAACGCTCTTATGTGTGTGTGTGCGTTTTTTTCACGCGCTTCACCCGCGTCAGCGTTGGCGGACGTCGCTCAAGGTCAATCCAGTGTTGTAGGTGTTACCGAAAGAAAAAGTATTGAAATACGTTACTAATTACCTGGAAATAAAAGAACGCATTACCGTTACAGTTAAACAGTACCGCATGTTACTCTTTCGTTAAATTTTTACAACAGAACTGTTAAGGGCTAGTTTCCCCAGGATCGTGTCCGTCCCCAAAGAAATATCGACACAACACTCTGGTTGCCGCCGTCGCTCATAGATGGCAGTAGCTGTCGAGAGTGTTGTGTTTGCCCGTTGCCACCGTCGCTCATAGATGGCGGCAACCTTTCCACCCTTTCCACACAGGCTTGCCGAGTTGCGGCCGGCCATTACTTCATTCCCACCATAGTACAGCTTCGCTGGTCTTCCTTCATCACGAGAGTGGAAAGGTTAAAATTTTTTTAATTATGAATTAACACGTTTTACTCTTTGGACGTTACAGGTATGCATAAGCGCCATGTTTCAGGGGAAATTATGACCATCCAGAAACTGAACATAATTAATTATCTTTTTTACAATCCCACCAAAATACCCATGCGAAAAATCGCAAAGAAAAACGCAAAACAACTAAAGAAATGATGACCTGAGCCTAGACCACGAAAAAATTGAAGCGTAATTGTTTTAAGTCTTGGGAAGAACATGGAACGAGTAACGTAACTACGTTACACGTTACTCGAAATAAGTAACGCAAGTCCGTTGCCCGTTACTGTTTTGAATACGTAACGAGTACGTTACAACGTAACCGGAAACGGTAACGCATTACGGTAACGCCGTTACAACGCGCTACCGCCAACACTAGGTCACCCACAACAATGCGTCATGCGGGTGGACGCCGAGATCTGGCCGGGACCGATCAGCACGGAGCGACGCGCGCCGGAGCGAGATGACGTTGACCCGGGCGAAGCGCGTTATAAAACGTCCACGCGGTTGGGCCTTTATACAAAACAGCTGTCTCAGAAAATGTTCGTTCCAAGATACCCCACCGCCCCCAGAGTCAGCCATCCGGGCAACCTGGTATCGTGTTCGTCGAAACCTCCCATCCGTATTCCGAATATTTGCGTAACATGATCCGCAGAGTTGTTCCGAATCCCCAGAAGCCACTGCATACTCGGAACCCCTTTAATATGCGTCCAAACTTGACGGGGCGTCATCCGCTTCACGTCTTCACTGCACAAAGTGCCGCCGCGTATCAGCATGCGATCCACGCGGTCCCTTATTACTCGCTTCACTGAGACCGCTATCCGATTCACAAAGGAGAACCGAACGCCTCGCGCGAGCTTTAAGCGTGGCAGACGAAACCTCGTTCCAATGGGCGGCGTGTGCCAGAAGACGGCGTCGGCAGCCTTGCCCGCTCTGCGGGGACCTAAGAGGAGAGAGCCTCGTCGGCCCATTTGACCCGCCGGAATCAAATTTCGGATTCGCTCTTTGCTAATGTATTCCGGGTCGCCTACGCCTTTGGTCCCTTCCACTACCGTGGCTTGGGAGCTGCGCCCCTTTTACAACTGCTGTTCTCGAGATGAATTTCGTCCAATGCGCGTCTCAATCCCACATGCCGGTGCAGCTTCTTGTCGATTTTTCTACCTTGTTGTTGGACAAGAGACAATCCTCTCAAAATTTAATTGACACTGCAGCGGTGCACTGCGGGGCTACGCTATATCCCCACACAAATGTATCGCGATAGTATCTTAGATATACTTTCGAGCACCTGCACTCCTGTATCAAGATACATTTAAAAATTTATTAGTATCTCAGTAGTGAAATACATCTGGCCGGTTTCATTCAGATTCAGGCAGTGGGTGGGAATCATATGTTTTGTTTTTCTTTATATTTTTATATGTTGTGCCGCATAATTTACATAGAACAACGCTTTTTATTTTATTTGTCGGAAAGTTTTAGTTTTCGAGAAATAAATTCCCAAAGGTGCAAGGAAGAACAATGTAGTTTTTACCGCTGTCGCTTGCAGCATGTTTGAAGCTCGTTCGGTTCTATACTATTAAAAGCAGAGCCCTTAAAATATTTTGTGTTAATCTGCGTATTAATGAGTGTTATTTCCTCTAGAGTTAAATTTTCTACTCATAATTGAAAGTTTTTTTTTTTTTAAAATAGCCAAACTTGCCACCTCTGACGATTATGCACGAAGATTCAGAATTAATTTTTATGTGAAACTTTTAACGTATGACATTCAATTTTTTTTCTCTGACAGAGCGTTTCATTGCCTTTTCAAAAATGTATGTTTCGTTTGTTTATATTTTTTTTATACTGAAAAATAAATTTTGAAAATGATGAAGTTTTCAAAATTTGGTCAAATTCAGCGCGCCGTTAAAAAAAAAAGGCCATTTTTAATATTTTTTAATTTCTCGTATTTTACTATCCTGATATTCTTCTTTTATCAGGCATATATTTTGATAGGTGTAAAGCAGTAGTTTAGCAATGCCGAGCGTCTGAATATGCTGTGAAACAGCAACCGCCAACGGCGAATTTTGGGGGGAATTTTTATCAGCGCCGTGTTTGATAAATGTCGAGCATAACGTAGTGGAAAGAAAACGTGTACATTGTTTTCTAGCAATCTAAATATAGCCAATAAATATTTAAAAAAAAAACTAATATTGGTAGACTCGACTTTTGTATAAGAAAATCACGTACGCCTTTGTGAACTGTAACTACACCCGAAAAATATTGTATTTGTGATCGTACGCTTATCAATAAGTTTTGACACCACGTAAAGGACAACACCACACCTGATTTATAAGTAATGACTTTGGTATCTGTTGACATTACGGATTAAACTGTGAAAGAGAACTATGTTTACCCGAATCTCCGAAAACTACATGTTAACTTAAAAATGCCACAGATTGCGGCCTCACGTCCTTGTTTGAAATTAAACTTAGTAGCGAAGAGTGCCTCTCCAATTCACAGCAGAGTAATACGTTCACGGAAGATCACGAGTTCCCACCGAAGAGCCTGAACTTGTGCCTGCGTGCATGCATACGAGCAAGCAAAAAAAAAAAAAATGGAACTGAGCGACGTCCATTCCAAGCGTGGAAGAGTGCGATACTCTGCGGAGCAGTATGGACGTGTGATATAGGGATACGAAGTTCGGGGCCGTACGCAGTTGTTGATGTTGTTGCATATCTGAAAACGGGAAAGAGCCTAGAGGTATGCTTGCGCGTGATGTTATCTCACTTTGGCAGTCACAGGACTCGACCAAGTTGGGGGAGGGAGAGAAAGGGGAACCAAATAGAGAGAAGTAGGCGCGGATGAATTTGCTGACGGTGAGGAGGATTGTTAGAGTCTAATCACAAAGTATTTTCTTGGGGGAAGGAGCTGGACATTCTGGCACGTTCTTTTTTACGATATAGCAGAGCGATTGTAACCAAGTTTGCTGTGTTATTAAATACTACCTAAAAAGAACATTATGGTCAAGCTAAATTAGAATCTTTTAACAATACGAACTGTTTATTATGGTCACACATTTTTCATAATGTGATTAAACCAATTGTCCCTTGCATAGCTAATATACGTGGAAACATGAAAACTAAATTGGCTTCAGCGCCATAAGATATATTTACTTAGTGTAAGCTAGGCAGCTGAATGCTCGAGGCACAGCACAATGCAACCTTATACATTAGGCACTCGTCAAAACCGAAGTAATGATTCTAGTTCAAAAATCAATGTCTTCTGCAGTCCTAGCTACGTGCACCCTGTTTCCGATGGAGGCTTCAGGCGATTGCTTATACCAAACACGACACGAACGCAGTCCAGGCGCTTGCCGAATGCCGCTCCAGTTTTCCTTCTTCTGTTCTCTGAACTTCGTAAGTTCTTCGGTGGGCAAGTCGATAATGCGCGTTTTGACTTGCTTCGCTGTTAGGACAGACACAAAGTCGCGAGAAGTCAGGATTGCAGAATTAGAAGTTTCTCTGATGTTGTGTAATGTGGCATGGTGCTTTAAAAGGCCACCAATGCCGTCACAGGCGTTCTTTCCGTGGCCACTTGCAGAGAACAACCACCGCCACAGGACGCGGTTTTTCCCCATTTCATACAACTGAAATCTGTTTTTGAAGTGCATCACGGCACCATCCGATACATATATCATCGTTTTGAAGATGGGTTCTTCCTCTTCAAGGATCATAACGATGGTTCTTAGCGCAATAAGGGCATGTGCAGAATCGTGTTGAAGATCATCACTAACTGTGGCAAAGCTTCTTGCTCCATTGGCTGTTGTGGCAACACATGCGAAAATGCTGATTTGCTTTTTACGCCAGTAGTAGCCTTGCACTTCGTTTGGAAGAACAATGCTCCAATTTTCTGCAAAGTCAAAGTGTAACACAATTGACCTTTGTGTTACATTCGCCTTCACATCTCGTATTGCTTTTCTTTGAATATTCATAATGTATTCATGAGTAATGTATTTTTCCACGCAATCTCTTAACACCTTGAGGAACACGGTCACAGTAAGCGTCTTCTTTATCAAGTTTCCCGACTCCCAAATCGCCAGTTGAATATCCTCCTCACAATCAAGATATAGTGTACGTGCACTAAGACTCCTCACTCCAGGGCATTCTTTGCAATTTAGCAGCATACAGGCTTCTGAAGGGATGGAGCATATGCAGAGCGAAGTGATGTCCTTTTCAGAGAAAGCGCGGGATGAGGCGTTGTTGACTGATGCCACGACGAGTTGAAAGTTCGCACAAATCGCGCACACGCACTGGTCTCTGTATGGAGCAATTTTCACCCACTTCGGACGCAGCGTATAAAATTTGGTTAGGCCAAGCTTGAGGTCCGGATAGGTTTTCATCAGAAGAGAGTAGGATTCACGAATAGAGCGCGTCATATATCGTTTCACTACAAACTCCTTCGACCCCGATGTTTTTAACGCAATGAAGTCTCTGTTGCTCGGACTTTGAATGGAGCAGCCCATCTCGTCTTCTAAGAAAACACGACAAGCCGTCGCGATATGCGATTCCCTGAGCTGGTGCGGAGTGTATGGATCAGGAAGTGCCCATACTCCTTGGGCTGCTTTAAGGTGTCTTGCTTTGTCGATCAAGTACATGGTTGCCTCAGGAACAACGCTTAGTATTTGCTGCTTGCTCATATCGTTTGGAAACAGTGTGAGCAACTGACACCTTTCACTGATGGACGCGCTCTTTTGGAATGCTATTCGCACGTTTGCTTCCCACTCGGCGCACATTGTGGACGAAGATGCTCCAGTTGTCGGCTGTGGCACATCATACGCGCCACTGATCTTACGCCGCATTCGTTTCTTTACCGCTTCTTCGACTTGACTTTGCTTTTTTTCCGCGTATAAGCGAGCCGATTTTTTTCTCAATTCAGCTGGCATCCTGAATGGTGAAATCTCTATCTGCAGTGATGATACGCACTCGTTTATTTTGTTGACAGACGTTGTTTTGTCAACGAAGTCCTCGTGGGCATCCGAGGGTCCGGCTTTGCATGCTTCATGCCGATCTTCAATGAGGGAACTGAAATACCTGAAGCAGTTGTGGCACAGCTGATCCGTCCGCGAGATGGGAGTTGAAGGATCCAAAATTTGTCTGAGTATTTTCAGATCCCGATCGTTCACAGACCTGAAGCGTGTCTGCCACAGCACATTTTTCTTATGCCGTCGTCGATAGTCCGCACAGAAAACACGCTTCACACTGTACGTCTCGGTCATAGCATTCGTAGATAGTCCATACGCGCACACACGCGAATGAGTAATCTGCCGAACGCTCCCGGTTCGACTCGACGAATTTCGAACCTTCTTTGCTTAAGGGGCTAAGACTAAGTGCCAGAGACCCTTTACAACACTCACAAATGTGTGGCCCCTGTTTGGGCTAAACCAAGTTTCTTCATGTTCTGCGTTTCCCGTGTATCGGCTTTAACAATCGGTTGGGATACTTCCGCGGTAAACACACAAATTACGTAACTGATACGTGAGAGCTTTCCTTCAAGCTCTGTGGGGTTCAAGGTACGTTCAACATGGCTCTCGGTCGGAAGCGGCAGCTCGGGTATCCCGCTGTCGACTGCTCGCACCGCTGGGTTCAAGGTCCATCTCGCGGCACAGTCGACCACGCAACTCGCTAACGTTAGGAGCGGTTCTATCGCCACGTCAGAAACGAGTATTATCTGCCGATGGGAGCTGAGACGATTTTGCAGATGTTTTTTTACTTCTCTTTGTGAACTTTGTGCTTGAAAGAGGCGGAAGTTGTCATAAAATCTGCTGTCAGTGGTTATTGTTTTACAGCATATTGAGACGCTCGGCATTTCTAAACTACTGCTTTACACCTATCAAAATATATGCGTGATAAAAGAAGGCTATCAGGAGAGTAAAATACGAGAAAATAAAAAATATTAAAAATGGCTTTTTTTTTTAAAGGCGCGCTGAATTTGACGGAATTTTGAAAACTTCATCATTTTCAAAATTTATTTTTCGGTATAAAAAATTATAAACAAATGCAACATATATTTTTTAAAAGGCAAGGAAACGCTCTGTCAGAGAAAAAAAATTGAATGTCTTATGTTAAAAGTTTTACCTAAAAAGTAATTCTGAATCTTTATGCATAATCGTCAGAGGTAGCAAGTATGGCTGTTTTTAAAAAAATTTAAATTATGAGTACAAAATATAACTCTAGAGGAAATAACACTCAATAATACGTAAATTATCACGAAATATTGTAAGGGCTCTGCTCTTAATAATATAGAACAGAACGAGCTTCAAACATGCTGCACGCGACAGCGGTCAAAACTACATTGTTCTTCCCCGCACTTTTGGGAATTTATTTCTTCAAAACTAAAACTTTGCGACGATTAAAATAAAAAAGCGTTGTTCTAGGTAAAGTATGCGGCACAACATATAAAAATATAAAGAAAAACAAAAAATATGATTCCCACCCACTGCTTAAATCTGAATGAAACCGGCCATCTACAAAGTATCGGTTTTATCGCGATATTTGACCAGGCTTAGGTATATTTTTACAATTGTTATCTGAAATGAACTGTCGGGTTTCGAGGATAAACTGAAAATTAGCTTTTCGGCGCGAGGAGTCCCAAACTTTATATTAACCCACCACATAACCCCCTCTTTATGGATAAATATTCGTTGCAGCTGGTGTATTGCAAACAATCACCAAAGCTAAGAAAACAAAGCACAGAAGAACAAACAAACAAACAACCAAAAATGGTTCAAAGCAAAATCGTTAAAAAAATCAGGTTGTCTTTTTTTTTTTTTTTTTGCAAGGCTCTCCACTCTTTTTGACGTAGCGGTATGGGGAGACGGCATTCGTCACATGCCGCTTCGTCGTAGGCAACCGGTAACCACCCCGTTCGTCACAGCGGAACATTCGTCATAGGCCGATTCGCCACCCGGACGACCTGTCACAAAATAGTTACAAGATAGTCTTTCTGGCCCAACCGGTCGGACCAAACGCATTAGTTTATGACGAAGAGTAACATTTTGATGAAATATTTTATGAAAACGACACAAACGAGAGATTTCTCGGCGGTGAATTAGTAGCGGCAAACCTAAAGTATTTTTCATGGTGGTAACGCTGGCAGTGCGATGATAGTTCGTCAATATAAAACGAGCGGAGCGGGTTTGAATGGATTCAATAAGAGCGATTATTGACGTGTGAGCGAGGTGCCACACAGCAGCAGCATATTCTAATTTTGGACGGATTAGAGTTTTGTACGGGCGGCGGAGAAAAGCTCACCGGAGAACAGCTCACCGAAAAACCGGCGGATGCGGAGAAAAGCTCACCGGCCTTTGAGCGGATGCGGAAAAAAGCTCACAATTTTTGTTTTCTTAGCTTAGCGCATTTTATGTCACGCCTGGCAATTTAACATAATTGGAATTTGTCACCTCATTCAAAATAATTCTCCTCTTTTTTGTAATATTATTGAAGTTCATTGGGCATATTTAGTAATTCCTCAGAAATTAGTAACCACCCATTTTGTATCTAATTACGCCACAAGTATAAAGTCAGAACATCGGACACTCGTAAAAAAGACAAAAAATTATTGACAGCTTGACAGTGCGCCGTCGGTAGCTCTGTCAGATGAAAAGTTTTGTTTTTTGCGAGCTAATATGAATAGCGGTGTCTCAAGCGTTGCAGCTCCGAAGATTGTGTAACGCCTGATAGATAAGTAGGTATTTGTGGATGCAATCAGTTTTGGCTACGCTATTTACTTTCTGTTAATTTCACTAATAAAACTTTAGTTGCGAGAACAGCTTCGTCATTTCGTGTTCGTTGGCTTCGTCGTTTTAGCGGTTTTCATCACATATAGCGTTTACGAACTCGTCTAATTCTCTACCTTACAGTAACAACGGCGACAGTGTGCAGCTCTGAAGGTCACTTGTGGCTCGCCGTAAAATGACACTATCACACAAAGGCACCGTGTGGAAACACCGGCCGAACGGCTAGAAAACGTGCATGTTCGTGGAAGAAAGAAACCTCGATAGGATCCTACTGACCGTTCTATCCTCTTCTCAAAGGTTAACAAAAACTTCAAAGAAAATTTCAGGCTCCGCGTTGTTGCGCATGCACTTCCGAATTTTCGGCATTTAATTTTTTTTTTTTAGGTTTTAGACAGACATTATTAAGTTTTCGAACTTTTTCATGTTCTTCAAGCTGATAAAGTTTTCAGTTGGACTTTCGTTGCATAGAGAGTAAAGCACAAAAAACACTCGACCGCAATAATTAATTTGGGAACAATACACTATAAGCTTAACAAATAATACAAAACAGGACATTTTCTCTTTTACAAAGCTGACGAAGTTGAATGATAATAAATTGATATATGTTACGCAAAATCCAACAACCTACATATTAAAAAAAAAAAAAAAAAAAAAAAACAGCGCTGAGCTTTTTTTTGCATTATCTCTATGGTCGGTGAGCTGTTCTCCGCCTCCGCCGGTTTTGCGGTGAGCTTTTCTCCGGGATTCGTTTTGTACATGGTTAGGTTAAAGCCGTTACCTTTGCAGACTCTGCTGAATAGAGAAGGAGGTCGCTAAGGACAATGCAAAACCCTCTAACCCTCCCTAAAAAAAAAAAGAAGCTATCTTATTTTGTATTTAGAGAGCGTCCGAACGGTCTTAACGTTTCGAACCATTCGGACAGAAAGACTATCTTGGAACTATTTTGTGACAACGGTGACGTTATACGGTCATTGCTGGAAGAGGCGTCCGGATTGGACATACTCATAGTGACTACTCGAAGTTATTTGGGAAGGCACATAATTAATTTAGATGTCCCTGGGTTGAAAAAAAAAAATTGCTCGCTTCTCTCACTGCCTCCCAAAATACGGCTGTAGGACTATTCGTTGAAAGACAATTCGTAGCAGGGCAACACATAGCAGGGCAATTCGTAATGAGGCAATTCGTCGAGATGACGATTCGTCCTCCTAGCAAAAGCTTCTTATGTGTATAATTTTTACAGTTTATCGAGTACATCGCTTCAAAATTATTCTTTCTCCTGCCTCATGGGCAGCTCGGATGGTTTTGTGGCCCAGAAGCGCAAAACTATTAAAGACTTTTCTAGGGCGAATGACGAATCTGTTCTAGATTACCTTGAGTTATCCTTAGATACATTTTCTGGGAACGACGTTAATTATTTGTGGAATAAATTTAAATCTATCTGTCATTTTTGTCTTCGAAACTTTATTCCTAATAAAAGTAAATATGTGCGCCGCAAAAACCCCTGGATGACACGCGAAATAATTCATCTAGTACGGAAAGTAAAAAGAAACCGTAGAAGTCGAGTTCACAGTTCCTCCCTCCCCTGCCTAAAGCGAGCACTAGCAGCTAAAATTCGCACAAGTAAACAGTTCTATCATTCCAATACACTTACGCGATTCCTTAAGACAGATCCAGCGAAGTTCTGGCGACACCTCAGCTCAAATCAACAAAAAACTGTCGATTACGTCAAAATTGGGGAAATGTTGGTTCACGACAAACAAGAAATAGCTACGGAGTTTAATCTTTTCTTTCAGTCAGTGTTCTCGAAGTCTTACACTAGACATTCCTCCTTTAACGGAGAAACTGAAATAAGCTCAGAGTTCATCACGTTTGAAGTATCTTTTCTATGCTACTTAACCTCAAACCTAAATCGTCAAATGGTCCTGATAATATACCAAATGCATTTCTTCGTCGTTACGCTGAGTGGATTTCTAGATTCCTTGTTGTTATCTTCCAGATGTCATTTTCATGTGGCGTTGTTCCCTCAGATTGGCGAATCGCTCGGGTTGTACCCGTTTTTAGAAAAGGAGACCGTACAATGTTAACGAATTATTGCCCAATTTCACTCACCAGCTCTTCGTGTAAACTACCGGAACATATAATTTGTAATTACATCAATGATTTCCTCGATAAACATGAACTAATCTCGCCTTTTCAGCACGGGTTCCGAAAGGGACTTTCTACTACTACTCAGCTCATTTCAACTATTCATTCTTTTGCTTCTATAGTAGATAGGCCTGGTCAAGTCGACGTCATCTTCCTTGATTTTAGCAAAGCCTTCGACAGAGTTCCTCATTCCGGTCTTATATACAAACTAAATGAGATTGGCCTTCCCAGCACAGTTGTTCAATGGATTTCAGCTTATCTTCAAATGCGAAAACAATTCGTCGATGTAGACGGTCACCATTCTGATCCTCTTCCTCTAATTTCGGGTGTTCCGCAAGGGAGTGTCCTTGGCCCTCTTCTTTTTTCAATTTTTATTAATGACCTCACTTTTTGTATAGATAAAAGCGTGAGTATTCGTTTATTTGCGGACGACTGTCTATTGTTCAAGGTTATTAACTCTACTAGGGACCAAGTTGTTCTGAGCGAAAGTCTTAATGCAGTTTCTAGCTGGTGCGATCGTTGGGAGATGAAGCTTAACCAAGAAAAGTCCTTGTACATGCGCATCACTAACAAAAAGTCCTCTCATCAGTATGACTACTTTATTGGTGATAACTACATCTCTCGGACGATGAGCTTTAAATATCTTGGTATAACAATTTCTAGCAACTTATCTTGGTCCTCACACATTGAACACATTTGTGCAGCTGCCCGTCGAAAACTAGGTATGATAAGGCACAAGCTTTAAGCACGTGCCTTCTCATGTGAAACTTTTAGCCTATAACACATTGATAAGAACGAAGTTAGAATACGCCTGTACAGTCTGGGATCCTTTCACAAAAAAAAGATATCAAGATACTGGAAGATGTTCAAAAGCAAGCAGTTCGTTTTATATTTAATCGCTACCACCCGCATGACTCACCTGCTGCCTCAATTCAAAGTAACAACATCATCTCTCTTGAATCACGAAGGAAGCTAGCTAGACTAAAATTTCTTTATCAACTCTGGTTTAAAAAACTCCGGCTTGAATCGTCGTCCTTTCTTCACCCATCCTCGACTAGGCGCACAAGGCATGACCATCCGCATAAAATAACTCCAGTATTCGCTCGAACAAATGCATTTAAATACTCCTTCTTTCCCAGAACCATAACAGAATGGAACAACCTACCTCATCACATATTTATATCTGACAATGTTTTGAAGTCGATTGAGCGTTTGTTTGCTGTGTAACTCTTTGCATTGTGTTTTATTTTCCTGTTCCCCACTACCGCCACCCCTCCCAACTTTGTTGTGAGCTATTACATTTTTTTCTACGCATTTGTTTTTGTGCTTTATTACAATTTTTGCATAATTTTCCCCTGTTCCCCTCTCCCATTTTACGGATTACCTGGTGTTGCGCTTTTTTGACTCCACTTTTGTAACCCCCAATCCTGCTAGGGCCGCAATTGGCCTGCAGTATTCTTAAATAAATAAATAAATAAAAAATTACGAACGAAGATTCTCCCTCATTTGGCATTTTGATTTGTAGCATAATGTTTAAGATTTGGCTTAAATGCTCTACTTTCGCAGTAGGCGCCGTCTACTTCTGTGGGTATACGCCACAGGCGAGTCATAAATATGTTTCAGTAATTTCATTGGACAACCACACAGGTGTCAGTTCACGAAAATAGTTTTATTTGCATCGGTAACTCTGCATATACATCTCTGTCTACAATGTTATGTTTCTGGCGCAAGCCTCGAGGACGTCCATGTTTTCTGCTCCATCGAAGCGTAAAAGAATTCTTTGAAGGCGCTTATTGAAGGCTTGCTGCTTCCGCGACACCTTTGTGGCAGTGATCCCGCTTGCCGCATGACTGAGCCTCATTTCGCTTAGGGTTTGCTCTTTCTTCAAAGAGTTGAGGAACACCCAAAGGTTTGGAAAAGCGCAACTTAAGTTGCTCTGAAAAACGAGAATAGGAGCATAAGAAATAAGATATAAAACTTGTCAATTGAGCATGCGCGATAGATTGAGGAAGCACATAAAATGATCAGCAATTACCTGCAGCCCGTAGTGCCACGCCTCCACACTGTTGTTTGTACGGGGCAGTCCATCAAGTGCCGCCTCGTACACGGACCAGAGTTTCGGAGGAAATTGAGCCGAGCAGATGCCGTTCCGACGTGGTCAACCGACGTACACGTCCTCAAAGTAGTCAGCGAGTTCGGTCACCTCCTGTGGAAAGACTTCCAACAAGTCTTGAAAGGCCTCCGGGATAGCACCAACGGAAAGAAACGCCAAGGCTGGGAGCATTTTCACCTGGAAATAAAACAGCCGTTATATTGGGTGTATTATAGAAGAAAACGAGAATTATTTATCTATGTATAACAACAAACTCACCTTGAATGCAAAAGCCTCGTCCGTGCCATAACGTGTTTGGAATCCCAGCGCGCATAGCTTACGATGAACCGACTGGGCCAGGTCAAAGAAACACACTTGAGTCCGGATGTCCGAAATTACGTCACGAGCAGCGTGAATAGCAGCAATCTCGAAGTCCATGTACAGCACACGAACAGCGCAGGGCCCGACGTTGTCGATGACGACTGAGGAGAACCTGGTAACACGCAATGAGCACGATTTGAACTACACGTTGCAACATCAGTCAATTAGGTAACGATTAGTAGGGACGTGCCTCCGATAGGTTACCTCAATTTTGTTAGGCAGTAGACCGTACACCATGGGCATGACGATCCCGTTCTTAAGAGGATGAAGTGTGTACAACTGGTAGAATAGTGAGGCACTACCTAAAACGTCCCGTCGCAGAACCATGCACCTGCACTCCCTAAGCACTTCAAGTTCCGCTTCGTAGTAAACAAAATGATCCGGTTGACGTCACCCTCGCCACTATCGTGCAGTAGGAACGCCTTTTGTTTGAAATTCACCTGAATAAAAAAAAAAAAACAGATAAAAAAAACAACTGATTACTAACAATTTTTTTACAATTTTCAGTAAATGTACCTTGCATTCAGGTGGGAGATGGTTATCTTCTCTGCTGGGAGGAATATCGTAGACAAATGTTGCACGTTGCCTTTGCCTTCTAACTGTTCGTCAAAGCGTTGACGTAGAGGGCAGCTGTGACGCAGTGCTGTCCGTGATCTTTGCTGCCGCGCCCAGAAGAATCTGCTGAACTGGCGTCCGTCCTGCAACTAAAAAGGCGGTAGACAATGACTATCTAATACAAATTACCCTCACGACAAAACACACAAACAAATATTCAAATATTCTCACCTGCGCTGGCCTTCATTTCTGAACGAATTTCAGGCAGTTAATCTCGGTTAGGACTGGAGCATGACTGTCGTTATTTGTGACTTTAACAACGCGAAGCTTAGAGATGTCAGTCATGATCTTTGCTTTGCAGGTCTTTCTTCTTCGTCATACCCCGCAGATGCTTTGCTCAGTCCTTCGGTTAACAGTATATAAAAATCCTTCGCCAACAAGCATCTCCCCGCCTCTTCCAGTCCTGATGACTTCCATACCGACTGCGGAAATAAACACTTAGACCAGTTATTTCATAGCATTTGGTTGGTGTACGAACGTGCCCTCGGAACTAAAAGGATTTGGATGACAAAAGGCTTTATAAACTTTATCTTATTAGTCTTGAAAGTTCGCTCTGGACTTTCTGAAAAAAAAAAAAAAAAGTAAGCGAAATTGAAATAACAAAGAAGTAACAAAGAAATAACAAAAAAGCTGCACGCTTGCTGAACCACTGAAGCTGTTGGCCTTGAGTGATAAGACTGGCCCTTCGAACACGCAGCATCCCGTGAAGGGTGAATGGAGTATAGAAACCGGACAAAGGATCGTTAACTGTCCTAACATGATACAACACAGCATGAATGTTTAGAAGAAAAGTCTCCGAGCTTTCCGAAACTCAAATGAACGCTTAGAACAAGGCGGTGTTCGAACTTTTCTTGGAAGGCTTCTGAACTTTATACAGGGTGTCACTAAAGAAAATTTACACGGTCTTTTTTACCGCAAAAATAAACTAGGCATCGCCGAACGCTCATTCTCCGCCCAAAGGTAGAGCTAGAGGTCACAACCAGATACCAAAGTTTCAGTCCGATCCGATAACTTAATCAAAAGTTATAAGTGATTTTCTGAAAATTTCAATGGGAAAAAGGAGTCTATTTTGGCCCGTTTTCGGTTTCTGGCGCCATAGAGCCCCATGTGTTCGAAAACTCTGTCGGCCGCCATTTTCCCATTGAAATTTTCAGAAAATCAGTTATAACTTTTGATTAAGTTATCGGATCGGGCTGAGAATTTGGCATCTGGTTGTGACCTCTAGCGCTACCTTTGGGCGGAGAATGAGCGTTCGGCGATGCCTAGTTTATTTTTGCGGTAAAAAAAGACCGTGTAAATTTTCTTTTGTGACACCCTGTATTTTAATTTTATGCATACACGTTATATCCCTCCCCCCTCTCTTCCCGAATTCCTCCCAGCTTTCCTAAAAAAAGATAAACTAGAAAAAAAACCTAGTTTTCGACTAGGTGCTCTAGCGACGGAAAACCCTATGACGAATTGCTCTACGCGACCAATTGCCCTGCTACGCATTGCGCTGTTACGAATTGTCTTTCAACGAACGGCCAGTAGCCCCAAAATGCATGGTGTTAATTCTGCGGTGAATTTGATTCGAGCTTAATTCAGGCTCCAACATGCAGTGAGTACACGCTTCCTGTTTTAAGAACAAATTCTCGTGTTCTACATCATGCTTCCTTTTTATTCTTCGTATGCATTAAGGAGTGCTCCAAAATTTCCAAGATATTGTTTTTATAGCAATGCATTTTAGCCCCACCAAAATGTATTTTTGTATTTGTATTCACTAATAATTTTCTATTTTTCGAAAGTATTTGTGATACGTATCCCGATACATTTCTTAAATGTATTTCAGTGTCAGTACTTTGGCTATTTTTGGCATGTATCCCAGTATTCGTACTTTCAAATACTTTGGAGAGTATTTCTGCCCAACCCTGATACAAACGGATATCGGCATTTGTATTTTGACCTAAAAAAAAAAGCTCACTGTTTGTATTTTAGAAAACGCACGAGGTGTAGCGCTGATGCCTTCCACGTAGCTAGTTTTAGTAACCCTAAGCTGAAAAATTTGTGATTTTGAGCGAGGCTTTCAGTTCATTCCGATTTAAACAATTTCCAGTATGAACTTTTATACCCTATGTTATCTTTTTCAGATAACAATAAGCTAACGAAGTTTCCTTCATCGCGACCTGTTGTGCTATCATGTGGCAAAGCGACTTGTGTCAACCTATATATTTTGGCAGCCTCAGCTCTTAGGAGGCAGCATTTCTTTGAAATAAGTTAATATGTTATAATCGTTCTTGCGTGACCTTTACAGTAAAGATAAAAGTAAGCCCGATTCAGATGGTTCGATTTTATGGTGCGATTTCGCCGCTCCTACATCGCACTTGCTGAAAAAACAAAAAGCGTGGTGGAAGCTGCGGCACTCGACGTCGCAACTGAGAAATCGGAAGCAAAATTGCATGTTGTAAATCAGGCATTAGTCTTGCACTCATTTGACCCTGGAATAACTGCAAAATCTACAAGTGCAGATTCTTGAGCATGACCGCGCCTCGGCTGCACGCACACTTGAGCAGCGGAAGCAGAAGTCGAAGCTGCCCGCTCCAGCTTTTGACTTTTCGAGCTGAATTTGGTGCATCTTGTCCCTTTTACTTCTGCCTCCTCATTGCTTTTATTATTTTTTTACACCATTTTATTATTTTATTTTACCCTAAAAATAAAGGCTAACTTTTTTTTAGGGGAGGAGGTGTTTTTGTTGGTTAATTTTGCAATGACTAATTTTAGAAGTCAAATGTTTTCTAAGAATATTCACATAACCTTAAAATATAGGTACTATTTATCCTCGAAATATTTATTTTGTGTCAGCAATAAGCGTTGGTGTTTCGCTATGAAGCATCCAAACTAGAATCATTGACATTTCTTTAGTCAGCTTAACCAAAGAGTAGACCGAGTGGCTTCGTGCAATCTTTGATTGCCAAGGCCCTTTCTACCAGAAAGACTGCACGACCACTGGATTGTGATACCGCTTCACATACTCCCTGGTTAAGCTAATCCAAGAAGAGTAAATGACTGGAATTCCTAGTACTGCCAACACCTCCTAGACAGCTTTAAAGCCAGCCTGTACGTCACATGACGTCACGTCCGGGAGTCCGGTACGGGTGCTGATTGGATGCGAGTGCCGCGTCAGCGTTCGCGTGGGACTATGATAGGAAACGAGCCCCACGCGAGCGCTGACGCGGCACTCGCATCCAATCAGCGCCCGTGCCGGCCTCCCGGACGTGACGTCATGTGACGTAACGCGCAGGCTTTAAAGCTGTCTAGGAGGTGTTGGTACTGCGCGGGAGTATATGATAAGCAGACATGCCCGATAGTGAATGATGCCGTATTTAGGCTTGGGAAATTCCAGAACTGCGATTAAATCGGTTACGACAATAAGAGAACATGACGCGAAATCGAACGTTATATTTTTACTTCTTCCACTCAATTCCAAGATCATTAGAATACTCAGCAACTCTCGCAAGAAAGTACCAATGCACGAGAGTTGTGACTGGCTGCGCCACCCAAAAGCCAAAGCAACTTCTCGTCTTACGCAGCAGTTCCTGGCCAAACAATCAATCATGTAAGCTTTTCATCAGAAATTTTCTCCGTCAATTTTCTGAATCACAAAAGGTAATTTGAGGCTAAAAGGTGAGTCTCGAGAGTTTGATAAGCACCAGGCATAATTCGACTCAGGATCACCAAGAACTTACACAATTTATTGCTGTCGTGACCCGACAAGACCGAATCGATGGGGTGAGTCGGTAGCTCCGGAAGGGGATAAATTAGGTGGATTATAGAAGTCTTCGGGTAGTCTTTATGATTAAGCATATTTTCATCCATCTCTTCGAAGCGCGTTACATTATGAGTAACCACCCCCGTATTACGAGTATTTAAAAATCCTGATTTAAAGATGTGCAAGCGTGTGCTAGGATACGTTACTTTGATTGCTTTTAAGTTAATAGTATTCGTTGTTTACTACAGTCCGTTTGCCATTCAACAAGGTAGGGCGAGGTAAAGGAAGGCAGGGAAGGAGGAAGCAGGCGGAACGCTAGAGAGGGGAGGTGGTTTCCCCCTCTCCTCTCCAGCATTCCGTCTGCTTCCTCCTCTACGACCTTCCTTTCCCTCGCCCTACCTTCTTGAGTTGCAACGGACTATAGTATAGGTTGCTTTTATTACTTATCGCTTTTAAGTTAACAACATCTTGCCTTAATCAGCAGAAAGCCATCCCTGTGATATAGGGTGGAATTTCATGAAACGAGGAGGCGTAAACGAATTTCTAAATATGATTTATTGTTTTTTCTTCGCGTTTAAAAATTGTTCCACGGTAATGGTCTCAAAGAACACGCCAACGCTTAGCGACAATATTGGCGGAGAAATAATTTCATACATGTTTTCTCGCGTGTTTATCCTCGAAAATATTTGAACGAAAACGCCTATGACCAACACGAGATTCTGCATGAGCCAGAAGCCCGAAGATAACCCATCGTCGAGGCTGGTTTATTGTAGATGTTGTGGGAACCACGTGTTCCCCGAATCCCTATCTAGGCCTAGCTGAGGCAGACCGTGGGGCGTCGCCATGTGGGGGCGCGTCCTGGATGCGAGGGGAAGCCGTATCCCCTTGCGGACGGCTCTGCCTAGCTCTTCTCCTATGATTTGCCAAAGGCACACCCCTCGGGATCATGACTTGGACGCGTCCGCCCCTCCAGGGACGTCACACGTGACGCCATGTGACGTCACACGTGACGTCACATGGCGTTTAAATTCAGCGGGAATATTTCCTAGCTGAATTTGGCGGGAAAACTTTCCTTCTAATTTTCGCGGGAAAAATTCCCCTCTAAATTTAGCGAAAATTTTCTCAGCTAAATTTAGCGAAAAAAAAAAAATTCCCCGCTAAATTTAGCGAAAAAAAAATTCCCCGCTAAATTTAGCGAAAACAAGGTCCCGCTAAATTTCTTTTAGGAAAACGTTTTCCCGCTACATTTTGCAAAAGTACTATCCTCTAAATTTAGCGGAATAAGTTCCCCGCTAAATTTAGCGAAAAAATTTCACCGCTAAATTTAGCGGGAAAATTCCCCCCTAGGTTTAGCCGATAAATGTTCCCGCTAAATTTAGCGGGAAATTTAGTGAAAATTTCTTTCTAAATGGTAGGGGAGCAGAAGAGGAGGTAGGGATTGGGAGGAAGGGCATACCCTGCCCTCCGAATCCTCCCCTCCTCCTCCTCAAGAGGTGCGCTCTAATTTGGCATTACAGAGAATGGTAAACGTCGTTCGTTTTTTTTTTTAACTTTTAGTCTGATCACAGCCAACACTAGGATCCGATAGAGCCAAGAAACCAGCGCATTCCAGGGTAATCCAATCACGCGCTGAAAAATCTCAGTATCGCGTCACACTCACTCTGCGTGATTAGTTTAGTCGGTGATGGCAGACGTACAAAAGCGTCGAGCGCCATGTCGATGCACTTTTTTCGCTGCTTGATTGACTATATCGGTTCGTAGCGTCGGCTGCGGTCAGACTTAATGTGAAACAAAATAAAAAATTGCAAGCTGTTTTTTTGCAGCCGCTATGATGTATTACTTGTCTTGAATACGGTTAAACACGAGTTTGTTTTAGTGGCATCACATGTAGTGCATGATTAACGAGATTGATAGTAAAACTGCTCTTATAGATTTGATTTGGACTCGAAGAAGAGGACAAAATGAGGATAGGTCTATAGGTTTACTGCGTCACCAAAAAGAAAACAATACACGTATGCAAAATGAAAATGTACGGATGAGGCGAGTGCTGGCAAAGACGCAGACGATTGTAAGGTAAACGCACGAACTTTAACGCCTGGAATGTTGATACACTTTACCGTCCATGTTGCACGAAGTCTGGTCTGTGTTTTTCCCTCTCGTTTAGTTACAAGATATAAAACTAAGGCAGAGCAAAACGGACTTGCTGACGACGTGCGAAACAGAAGTCGTCGCACCCGGTCCACTCTGCAATAAAACGAGCCAGTTTGTGATGGGAATACTCTAGTGCGAGCCTGGCAGATGACATTTATTGCCTGCGCCGTTGTGATGACTTTAACAGAGAGGGCGGAGATTTGCTCCTTTTGGGTTCTGCAAAACGCGCACTTTTTCCGTCTGATGCTTTCCACTTTCTTACATTGCACTAACAATAACTCTGACCAAAAGTAGCATTTTGTCTAACCTATTTATTTGAAGAGAAATAGAACCTATCGAGCTGTCGTCAAAAATTACCAATAAACTGATATCACAAAGCGTTCCACCATGGCCTTCTCTATTCTGGAAAAGCCTGGCAGATCGCCACGAGAAGCGGCCGCCGAAATGGAAAAGATGGAGCGGCAGACAACGGATGAGTGGAGAGCCACGTGACTGGCGCCCCGCTGCGGCGAGACGCCGATACACACTTCTTCCGAGGGAACAAGTGTGTTTCGGGTCCTGGCCGCTGCAAAAGCTGTGCGCTGACGTCCAGGTTCCTCGAGAAATGGCTCTTTGATGCTTTGTGCTACCAGATCCTCGCGCTCCAAATCTGCGACCGGGAACTTTATGGCTTCGTCGTCGAACTGCCAGGCTTTGTGAGTATAGAGGAGGCTATGGTTCCACGCATGCATTACGCCGTTATAACTGTAGCTCATTGGAGGCAGGCGTCAGTTCAGGAGACAGCCCGGCTCCGGCTCGCGCAGACCCTCAGCGGGGTTGTCGCGCTTGCAGAAAGTCCATACAGCTCCCACGATGCATGGCGGAAGCGGTGGTGTAGTGAAACTGGCTGTGAAATCGGTCTATTGTTCAACAGCGTTAACTAAATTCCGTTCACCCCTAAGTTGACTGTGCGGTGGAAATTACCCGCTCACCGGAACGATCAATTGCTTCTCCTTCATCACCTGACCCCACTCGGCGCGTGTGAATGGGTGGGAAAGTGATCACGTGGCAAAATATGGAGGTATTACTGGTCCAACGGTCATGTAGCTTCATCCAAAGTTCCAACATGAGGTTGAGCGGAGTATAGACGGTGCACAGCGTACCGCTTTGCGAACGCTAGTGGGTTTGTTGCCGAAATCCGGAAGACATGTACTATAAGATACGAGCCAACAAAACATAAAATCAAGCCTGTTAAAAAAATCCTCTGTATCTTTCCTAAATTCGCCTTCTGCGCGCTACCTTCTTTGTCTGCCGGGCTGTGAAATACGTTCTGAGCATGCGCTGTAGCTCTGTTGTGCTTTATATCAGACGCTGCACATGCGTCCACTGCCCAGTGACTAAGCATTATTCACCCCGGTAATAAGCATTGGAAGGGTCTATATGTGTACAAGCAGTCCTGGAGGACTCCAGAGTTTTTGATACCTCGACCAGCCAGGGGCGCGTGTTGTGTGTTGCAGAGAAAACAATTTTCGAAAGCAGAAGAACCCGCGTGGTACTAAAACTAAAAAATTGGACTGGAATAAATCGATGACGCACTTCTGCGTCACGTAGTTTAATCTTCGATGCACCCTGGCACATATTGTTTCCATTGGCTTGAAATTTATACGTAATTTAGGAAATGTTGAAACATGCCTAATGGCTTGAATGATGATTTTTGTGATAATTAATAAAACTAAATCCATTTAGAATAAATATTATTCAGTATAGAATTTTTCATTCTTAGAATTTATTTCTATATTCTAATATTCAATATCTTGGCACTTATACTGTCTCCCCGGTAGCACCACAAAGTAGAAACAAGTTCTTGCTTATTTAGAAAGAAGATGCGCTGTCAAGTAAAATAGATATCTTTGAGGAGTTGAAGCATTTCAGAAACAGTCTGGATTTGTGACTGAGCAGACATCGTGGAACTCTGTCAAGGCTGGTTATAAAGAGTGACTTGACTTTTCTATTCCCCCCTCGCTCATTCTGTCTTCCCACCTCCAGATATTTTTTATTGCTTCGTGTGCGGTCATTATTGCTAGTACTTTGGAAGGTATAGGTCCAGTAATATGGGTGACAATTATTATAACAGTTTTATAAACAGTTCGCGACTTCACGACTTGTTTCAAGATTGTCGGTACCTCATAGAGTCTTATGTCCTGTTCCATTTTTAATTTTTGACTTTTTTTTTGCATGCAACGAGTTTTTGGAGGTAATGTAGCACGATCGTGTGTGTGTTTGGGGGGGGGGGGGGGGGTGGCTAGTTAAGACGACGAGGTATGCTCACCACTTTTGTAAAATTTCACGAGTGTATTACATTAGGGGATCGGTGCAAGCATCACCAGTACTCCAAGGCGGCTGGAAAGTACATGCAGCAAGTGACACGCTGCATTCCGCGTCTTTTTGCAGACAGGCATTTGCTTGGCAATATTCTGACTTTGAGCACAGCGGTGCAACGGTAACACCACCAAGGTTACGCTATGCTATGCTTTCCGGTAATGTCGATTTTATTTTGCTTATTTATTGGACGAGCTTCTTCTTTATATTAAGAAATCAATTTTTTGAGTTCTCTACCGGAGGCACGGGCGTTTTTGAAGTGATAAGTGTTAACAATTTTAGAGCGACGGGCGGTTGCTAATTTTGACCACCTCTTTACCATTCGACATCCTACAAGACTCCGGCATAACCGAGAAGGACAATTAAGGACCGATCGCGAGCATTGTCAATTGTCTTTCGTACATGCTCTGTCCGCCAGATTATTCTTCAGCTGTTATTATGATTCGAAACTTCAGTAATTCATACACACTTACGTTCTGGCCGTCGGGGACTTTGAAATATCGAACTGAGCGCCAACAAACAGCTAGATGAGACTACCATATATGCTATGTTGCGTGGAACGGTAGCAGTACTTAGAGTGACCGAAGTACAACTTTTCTAAAATGAGGTTTAACATTTTATTTGATATCACAAAAAACCTTTACCCTTTCACTCACCTATATCCCTAAACAGCTTTTGCAGTAATATATTTGACCATATCTTAGTTTGTAATATTGTGCATTTTATGAACAATCATACCGCCTAGCCTCCGGCCAGTACGGGTTTAGGCAAGGATATTCTTGCGGAACCCATGCAGTTATTTTAATTCATTCATGATGTGACTAGAGCCATAGACAACAAAGAACAAGTTGACAGCCTCTTTTTGGATATAAAAAAAAGCTCTTGCTTCAGTATGCCACGACGTAATATTCAGAAAAATAAAATCTTGTAGTATTGTGCGATCAATTATTTTGTAGATTCAAAAGTATCTTAATATAAGAAAACAATGTCTTATGTGAAACGGCGTCACATCTAGATACGAGGATATCACATCGGGGGTACCCCAGGGGTCAGTGCTTGATCCGTGTCTCTCTCTATTATTTATGAATGATATTACACAGCAAATTTCTTCTAGCGTCAGGTTGTATGCTGATGATTGCGTACTCTACATAAGTATTTGTTCTGACCAGGACTCAGGCTGTCTGGAATCTTACCTCGCGAAAATGGAGCATTGGTGTACTCTTTGGGAACCGGCTATAATGTAAAAAAATGTGTTCATTTACGCGTTTCCCGAGGACAGAAACGCTTCTCTCCTCGATTTCTTCTCAACAACGAGCTAGTCCTTGAGAAGTCTGAACTTAAATATTTTGGTGTATTGTTTTCCAGTACCTGCTCTTGGGAAACACACGTCAACAAAACCGTCAGTAAGGCTTGCGCGACGTTAAACTTCCTACAAGGAAATTTGAAGCAAACACCTCGCAACCTAAGAGAAGCTGCTTATTTGACTTACGTTCGGCCAGTCCTGAAGTATGCGTGTGTTTCGTGGGTTGGAAAAACATAAAAACTTAGGCAGCTTAGGTTGGAAAAAGATAAAAACTAAAAACACGTTGCGCCTAAAATTGTTTTGTAACATATATTTTGTCGAAGCAAGTATAAATGCCTCCTTATATACTTTTCCTCCTTCCTAGGTTTAATCGTCCGTTAAAAGTGAAAGGAAACTTGTTTAACTACAACTTATTTAAAAACTCAATTTTTGTTAAAACAATAATGGATTAGAACTTTTTGCCCTTCAACATTGTAAACACTACAAGCAATGATGTATTAAAACAACAACAACATATTCCTAATTTTTGATATTGATACTTCTTTCCGCTCAGGAGGGACCCGGCGCCTGAGAGAGGCAAATCGCCCATACTGTGAAAGCCCGCCGCGCCGCGTCCAAAGATGATGAGATGGTATTGTACGAATGAATTAAAAAAAAAACGGGGAATGATAATTTAAATGGAGTTTTTGGACGGGGGTGAAGGGGTGATATTCCGGTCGAAGAGGGTGAAGATGCTAAACAAAAATGCACCGTAAACGCCTCCCTGCAGCTACACCCGGCCCGTTATCATTTCAAAAGTGATTTTTTTTATTCCTTTTCCGGGGAAGAGAAAAAAGCCAAACAAAAAGCAACTGACACTAAAAATATGCGTGACAAATATTCACGAGACAAGAGAAAGCACACCGTTAAATTCAGTTTTCTCTTTCACACAGCACGGTCTGTGTGAGGTTGACTGCATCTCGTGTCACAAAATCACGGTCCGCTGACTTAACCTCATTACGAGGGCGGGAGTAACCGCACCCCCGAAAGGACAGGGTTTCCATGCTTAACTACTCTAAAATCTTGTTTTATATGATGTACCTTGCTTCTTTCTTTTTTTTTAGAATATATTTTTTGCTTATTTGACTTTTTTTTTGTCCGCTTGGGTGGAATTTTGCGGTTCTCTGCAGCTGCGTTCTCTTCGAGGGAGCGAGTACGTTGACACCGTACGCAGTGATGACAAGGTTGCCTCAGTTTGGGGCGACAGATGATTCATGTTGGGACAGAAATGACTGACGTTGCGGCGAGTTGAGAGACGGACTCTCGTCGCAAAATATCGGGTGTCCCCTTTGAGAAGAGACCCCTACCCCCCCTCTTCCCTCTGAGGACCTCTTGCCAGCTGCTCGAATTTGGATGTAGGCACACGGGACGCTCCCCACAGGCTTTCGGCGACGCCATGGAACCTCCTTGATGTCTTGGCTGCCAGGAATTTATAGCGCATGCTCTATGAAATCGGTCGTTGTGGCTGGGAAATCATGCGGGAGTTGCTATCTTCTTGATGTGTTACAAAGTCTATCGACGTATCATTGCGCCATATTTGACACGTTAACAGAATTTCAAATCCTTCGTAGAAAAACCCTATCCAGAGTTGTTTAAAAAAGTTGTAAATCGTGTATCGAACAATTTGTGTTTTATTTTTTGCCATTTACGCACGAATGTGTATAATCGCGTTTTTGTCAAAGTATTAAAATAACAATAAAATTACTTATAAAATTATAAATGAAACAAATATAGACCTCATATTAAATTATTGTCACAAAATGCGCCGCAAGACAAGGACAGAGTAAGTAAGACAACACGAAGCGCTTCGTGTTGTCTAACTTACTCTGTCCTTGTCTTGCGGCGCATTTTGTGAAAATAAGTCATGTACCAACTGGCCCATCTGTCACTATTGATGACTCATATTAAAGTTTATTTCTGCTCAGGACGCAGCTGGAATTTCGCTGTACATAGTGAATCGACTAAAGAAGGTTGTGCCGTCACCCCAATTGATATATTTTTATTGTGCTTCATATCATTATTTCAAGGAGGCGATAGAAGAATATAGCAGTTCAATCAAGGCATCCTTAACCCTCTGAGTGCAGGTATTTTTCTTTCTGATATACTAACCGCAAATTTTTGTTTGAGTAAAACTGTAGCTTGCTTTGTGAAGAACATTTAGTTATCAGAGACACGTTTGATGAACAAAAAGCTAATTGATTTCTGCATTCTTCCGGCTGAATACATTTTTCTCGTTTTGCACTTTTCGAGACCCGGTGCTATGCTGTGGCAGCTCGACCTCGCACCCTGAGGCCAATCGTTTGAGCGGCCTTGCTCAACCTTTTCTATTCGGAACGGTCACTTCCTTGTTTCCAATTTCGTCAAATACAAAACCCATTAGTAATGTCTAAATCTCAGTATTCGCCATGAAGCGCGAGGTAGAACAACATAGATTACATAGATTCGTCAATCTGTAAAAAACAAAGGAGCATATCAAAACAGAAGTCACCTAAACATGTTTTTTTTTTACATGCCATCAAAAAGTGACATTGCAAGATAAAACTTTTTTCAGCATGCGCATACATGGCGCTGCAGGTGAAACAAATTGACAGCTCAGTAGGGACTGGCAGGGAGTCAACCGATACACACACACTGTCACACACACACGCACGCGCACACATACACACACACACATATACATATAAAGCAAAAAAACTGCTCCAGAACATATATATATCAATATATATATATATATGTATATATATTATATATCCTATATATATATATATATATATATATATATATATATATATATATATATATATATATATATGCGTATATATATATATATATGTATATATATGTTCTGGAGCAGTGTTTGTGTTTTCTAGAGTCCCTTCAGACATAAAAGCAGGTTATGAAACAAATGGCAGCGACCATTACCTTCAAAGTGCATGAAATCTAGTGTAGTTTCATGCACTTTGATCATCATGCAAGTGATCATTTTAATTTCTTTGGGCTATATACACCATGTTGAATTTACCTGAGTCTGGGGCAGAGTAGAAACATCAATTATCAATGTCAGAAATAGTGCAACCAGCCTCTGCTACGCTGCGCGAGGACAGCGCAGCAGAGGTTGGTTGCACTATTTCTCCACGGGGCGCGGTTCCGTCGGGGCCGAGATGCGCTCCGATTGCAAACTGAAACTTAAAAACCCGTCGAAGTTTTGCGGTTTTTCAGAAAGCCGTTAATTGCTTCGCGTGCCTTCTATCGTTCTGCAATTCGTTGATTTAGTGTTTTTTGATGATGCTGAGCAATTTTCTAATTGAAAGCATGCCGTTAAACACAATATTAAAAAAAGTTAATTACGCAAAAATAATTAACATTCTAATTATCCCTGACTTTGATCATTTTCCTAAATGAGCCCCTGGCCCAGGACCGAAACGACACAAGCCTTTTTTTGTTACAACGCGTAGTTTTCGCAATATCGAATTTGTCCACTTTTCGTGAAACACCCTGAAGATAGGAATGTAAGGTGATGTCGGGCCAGGTGACATCAATCTCCCCAAAAATTTAGCGAGGAAACTGAATTGGAGTATAGGTCATGGGACACCAACTTCCTCGCTTAATTTCACGGGTAATGCGCGGACAGACCGACGGGTGGACAAAGGTTTGGATCATGGGTAATGCACGGACGGACGGACGGACGGACGGACGGACGGATGCACAAAGGTTTGGATCGTGGGTAACGCACAGACGGACGGACGGACGGATGGACAAAGGTTTGGATCATGGGTAATGCACGGACGGACGGACGGACGGATGCACAAAGGTTTGGATCGTGGGTAATGCACAGACGGACGGACGGACGGATGGACAAAGGTTTGGATCGTAGGTAATGCACGGAGGAACGGACGGACGGATGGACAAAGCTTTGGATTGTGGGTAATGCACAGACGGACGGACGGACGGACGGACGGACGGACGGACGAAGGTTTGGAAGTGGGGGCAGCGTTCAAGATTATGTTATGCTTTAATAAATATTAATGTACCTGAGTGGTTTTAAAGTTGGCTACGTTCTATGGATGCATCTTTGTGAGTTATGCCTGTGTTTCATGCGTGTACGCATTGACTCAAATATTGAGCTCGCTGTAAGATTATGTTGTTTATGTTTACCGCAGTTCTATAAAAATAGTTTAGGGGAAATTAATGTAAGTTAAAGTGACAACTTAGATCGAATTTTTTTTTTTTCTGGTCATGGTGCAGCCTGATGCTTAGGCAGGTGGATTGTTTTTTTTTTTTTGCCCACCCCCTTTTGGGTTACGTCGCCATCGATGTACTTTGTGTTCCAATTGCATTGGACTGCACACTCTGGAAGGTTGAGGAAGAAACTTCAGAAAGTAATATTCTTCTCTTTCCTTAATTGTTAACCCTATACTTCTACGAAACATTTCGCTCGGGATTACACCGCACGAGCCGGGAGCGATCTGTGTACACAGCACGTTGAAACTGGGAGAGTACGTATAATAATAAATATAAGCGATGTATGTAATATTCGTGCTTGTTTAGTTTTTCATTGAAGATTTACGAAGAATTCACGTATATTGAGTGATGCAAAGCTAAATCGAAGCAGTTAACTTCTTTTCTGAGCCGATTTGAATAAATGTTCTGCCTGAGTTTTAAAGAGAAATGAGAAAGAAAGATTAACGTTTTATTTTTATACGTAATTGCAGCTCAAAACACTGCTTACGCCTCACCGATCGGAACTTACTGGTTGGAGTATTTTGAAGCACTCATTTTAAACTTTCTTTATATAATAATTTTTAAACATTTTGATTCGGGAAAGAGTAACTGTGAGTTACAATGTTCTTAAATTGAGTCATGAAGTGAGTTCCAGTGAGCGTTTTCTTCGGAAGAATGCAGCGCTTTCACGCAAAAACCAGCGGGATACAAAAAGCGAAGCACAACACATGCCCCATGAAAAGCTTATTAGTAAGGAACATAAAATATTATTCTTAATAATATAAAATGTATTCTTTAAAATGAGAGGGAAGGGACCTCCCATATTTCCAGGGCGTCGACACATATAGCGCAACCATTTTTGTTTTTGCTTAGTTTACGCGTATACCACGTTAAGGTCTTCACACCTACTTCTAAAGTTCAAACGAAGCACGAGGTAAGCGGATCCCGCTAAGAAGATCAGAGTAACCGCCCAGAATTCTCAGAATTAAAATCGACGTTTGAGTTAGTGTAAACACTGTCACTGTATATATCTCTCCTGGCAAAACACTTTCTGTCAGTTTGTGACTTTACGTAGATTTCTTCAGAAGCTCGATTTTGACGAGAAATCATGTTGAGCGCACGAAAATAAACATGCAAATTGTTTATCGAGCCTTTCGGTTAAACGAGAATATTGTTTAAAACACATTACAAGCTACAGGATGCGTTGCCCCATAGCAAAGTAGCTCCCGAAACAATATATTTAAATCACTTAATGGCTGTCCGTCATTTCCTGCCATGAAGAATGTGGCATTTAGCTTTTGATATGGCTTGTTTCTGCAGAAACGCTTGGTATAGAATAATACTCCAAAAAATTCTTGAATAGGTGTTTCGACAAAATATTTCTAAAAAATGACTTCATCTCCACGTGGTGAATGATGTTGATTGAGGCGAAGCTCTGGTGGTGCTAATGATACTGATTTTATTGTTCATAGGTAGTGCTGATGGTGCTGATTTGTTTTTATAGCTCATAGGTAGTGCTGACTTCCGGGTTGCGTTTCAACCTCAATATTACTGCTTTATGGTCGGTGAAATGCAGAGCCATGCATGCAAAGTTTAACGCGATTATATACGCATTTGACCGCAGCGACCTCTCCTGTATAGACGTTGAGCGGCTACATGCAACGTTTCATCCATGACATCCCCAGCTCTTCAGTTACTACCATATCTCAGAGCCCCCTACTTGTCCGGCAGTCGTGGCCGAGTGGTTAAGGCGATGGACTAGAAATCCATTGGGGTCTCCCCGCACAGACGCCGGACGGACGGACGGACGGACAAGTCTAGACCCTAAGAAGCTTCGCCCCTAAAATAGTCGGAAATCTACATTTGTTTCTTTGCCCTAAAAGTAGTAGAGCATATGCCGCGTCATTTTTTAATGGCCGATATTACTGCCACATCGAGAATCTTGCATTTTTTTTTAAACGCTTGATTCGGTACACAGTGAGTGGGTTTGAAAGGGCGAGACTTCTTAACTGCCTAATATCGTTTTAGCATCGTGCGAAACGGTGATATACGTTAGTTCTTTGCAGACAATGTTAAATAACACACGCGTACTATACTATACCACCAACTTTAACATCTGTGTGGAGTCGACTGAAAGTTGCTATACTTGAGCTTAGGTCAGTCTCGTAGTGAAACAGAACAATATTTATTTTTTGCTGCATTACAATCATCACATAAATTTCGATTCAACTCTGAAATGAGTAATAGATGTAGGCGGGCATAGCGATGCACAGCTCTCCATAGCAGTACAGGTTTTGTGAAGGCGCTAGAAAACTGACTCGAAACACCGTAACGATTTCTATATCGGGCTTCGAACGCCGCCAGGCCCAATATTTCATCTTCGGCGCGTAAACAAGTGCCCCACACTTGAAAGTCCGCCGACTCGCCAAGAAAAGCACACATAAAAGACCTGGGCGCCTGGACCGGGGACGCCTAAGTCGTAATATATGGACCCCTCCCGGAACCCATATAAAAAGACCTGCACTAAGAAGCACATGCGTAAACACCAGGCCGAAGCTCTTTCCGCGACCGCAGTTGGAGAATGCGAGAGTAAAAGAATCCGCCAAAAATACAGGCCCCGAATCCAAACTGCTCCGCTCTACGCTCTAAGCCTCTCTGATCTCGCAAGTCGTTTTAGAGGTGTCGTTTTTCCTCAGTTGCTTTTTTTCCAGAAAGCCGCTTTCGTCGCAGCAACCTCCACCAAGTTAAACTTCGAATCATCAGCTTAGACTGGGGGAACATTTCTTTTTTTCGCATGCCTTCTTTCTTGAGACTGGAGGAGTTTGTCCGCAAGCACGCACGCAGGCCCGTACGCGCACGCACAAGCCCTCACGTACGCGCATAAACCTACCGGAGATCGAACACCCAAAGCCTTTCCACCCCGCCCTCGTTTCCCGCTTCTAGCGGGGCGCGTAAATCTGCGCATTTCGATGTTAGCGCCGCATATAAATATGCGCATAGTAAAAGGCAGCAAACGCACAAAGCAGTTTTCTTCCACTGCTCACCCGTAGCAAGCCGTGGCACCGCGTGGAGAGGGCAGAGCCGCGGGTGGGCTGAGGAACCCCTGGCTCGGCATGCCCATGGCTTCCTTACAGCCTCGCCCCGGCCGCCTTCGCTCGCGGATAAAACAATAGAACCCGCGTCGATGCACTCCTTCTCCTATTCCCAACCCGGGGAAGAGGTCCGCGCTTGGGAGGGCCATAGCGCATTGTGAGCACGTCCGAGTCTGCCCCAAAAGCATCGCATAGTCGTACGGGCCCAGACGGCACGCACATTGTGGTTGGCGACTCGTAACTGCTGTCGCCACGTCTGCGGTAACGGGACCCCGCCGGCGCGGCGCCGGCAGAACGCGGTCCGAGACATTTTATACGCGGCCGCTCGTGGGGTGCACGCCGGTGTTTACATTGTTCGCATTGTCTTCTGCGGTCGTGAGGACGTTAGCGGCGTCGCGGCCCGTGACCACCGCGTCTAGCGGGAGGACCGCGTGCCCATTTAGGCTTAGTTGTTCCCGCCTTTAGCATCTTCTTCGCTGCTGTCCGCGGCAATTATCGTTTCCCGGCGAACGTTGTGGATGAGCGAGTCCGTTGGCGGAGACGCGAAGCTGCGGCATGCCGGTGATTGCTCGGGAACTCCGTGCGTTGAATATGGCGACGTGTTTTCCTTCAGCCGTGGTCGATTGTGTATCACCAGCATTATACGTTGGCGGGCAGACGTAACCGAAGCCGAAGCGGAGAGGACGAGAGCAGTGAAAACGGGGAGTCGAGTGGATGTTGACGTTAGACCGCGATTCCCTCAAAGCCCATATCTAGGGTGTTTGATTTTAATTCGAACATATTTCTAATATTCGTGAAAGGTACGCTAATAAAATTTGTGCAGGTGAATTATACGACCAGCGGGATATAATATAGTGGGCTAATTCTTGTGATAAGTCGAATAATTATCTAATATACTTTAATGAACTTCCTAAGTAGTGAAAATAAATACATGGTTCCAATTAGAAACTTGCTGAGTATCATTGAAAACCACCAAATCAGTCAATGTTAGAACGACTTAAAGCACATGGCAAGCTCGGAGTTCACCTAAATTAGCACTCGGCATAATAAAAACCTTGAGACAGAGGAAACAGAGAGGATATACACACTACTTTCTCATAACCAGCACAGCATACAGCTGTCATATACTTTCACAACAGTCTTCTTTGTCATCTTACATTTGAACGATACAGATGCAAAGCGCAGGCAAACACACTGCAATGTAAAAGTTTCGAGCACTCGGACACACGCCTGAATTCCTCCTCTTTTTCATCTTTCATTTGAAAGATGCAGATTCTAACGGCAGGCACACGCACTACACTAAGAAAGCCTCGAGCATTCTGACACCAGACTGAAGGCAGTTTCCAAATGACAAGCGCTCGCGAGACAAAAAGCATTCACAAAGCACAAAAACAGCCGAATCACAACTTACCTGGCACTAGGCAAACAAAAACGCTCGAGTATCGTCGTCCAAGGTCAATGAGGGCATGGTAATACAATTTCCGGCGCTTGCGATCCTAATTCATCTTCTTAATCACCCTCTTAAATTTATCTTTTTTTTTTGCTAAACACAATCATCTGCTTCTAATCTGGGAAGCAATTGCTACATTCACTCACGAGTTTTACAATTTCAGAATTGGCAGAACATGAACTAACCGCCATTTCGTGCCCTAATATTCGGTCTTTGAGGCAGCGGCCAGTATGACCAACGCACGAGAAGCCACAGGCTATTGGTATCTCGTATACGACTGCCACCTCACAAATAGTTGCCGTACCTTTATCTTTCTTTTATGGCAAGCTTGCTTACCACTGCTGGAGGAGAAACCAAGAAGAAAATAACAGACAAATTGGCTAGGACAAGTACGTTGGGATCCCCTAATACAAGGGGTTAGCCGCATGTCCATATCCATATCCATATCCTTATCCATATCCATATCTATATCCAAGGATTTAGCCGACTTAATTTGAAATAATTTTTAATTCAACTCTTACACCATGACTTTTTGCCAAGGCCTTTAGGTTGTGTCAGATGACATAAACAAGGGAACAAATACCCACTCATCAGGCTTCTTACTAGATTTTGCGGTCTTGCCTAAACTAACCAGAACATTTCTCAACACAATCAATCACTAAAATTACACCCTGAGGTATCGAACCTCGACATTTCAAAGGAAATGCTTTCTTGAACGTAGTGAGAACAACACTTGTTTAAGGCACTCATGAAGAGAGAACATACTACACCTCTTTTAAATGCTTTTAGGTGGCAACTGCGGAAGTGCCACACTGGTTGGGGCGGAACTATGCCGTAGCTTGAAAACAATTCGTGGGTGTGAACAACCTTTAAATCTAGAAACTGAAGATACCCAGGTGTGCATATTTCCCTGGTAAAGACAAGTTCAAAAACTTGCTCCTTTAAAAAAAGAGAAAATAAAAACCAACCGAGCATATCTTGTCCATCAAACACAAAAAAAATAAAAAAAACAAAAAATCTACAAACCGCTTGAATATTACACTGTTGGGCAACAATGACTCCATTTTTAAATCTATAACTAGGGCTAAAGCAGGCAAATAAATTTCAGAAAGTAGCGGTGCCAAAGAGGAGCCAATACATACAGCCTGTTTTTGTGCAAACGGTTTGCCATCAACCTCAACCGCTTTTGTTGTTAGAAAAAGTTCGACTAATTCCATAAAACTTGTAACATCAATGTCAGAAGTAGTTTGAGATCTGAGTAAACTGTCTTCTACCAACTGACGTACCATGTGGAGAAATACGGACCAGTCTAAAGTGCAATAAAGATATTTGATACCTAAGGGGGATAAATGTGCATGGTGTAGAATGAAACGAATTTATTAGATCGATCAGGTCTTCCGAAATCCTAAGTGACAAGACATTATCAATCGGAAGAACTTTAAGGCAAGTTTGTAAAAAATCGAATAACGCACGTTGCCAGGGCCCTTCCTTCACTGATAACAATGCGGAGCGGAGACTGAGGTTTACGATATTTTTTTAAAGAACTTGGCAGCAAGAGCTGCTCGTTTTGTGTTAGTGATATTCTTGATCATCGAATCGAATTCGAATTCTTTATGAATGACGATTATATTATTTATGAGCATCTGGACATTTTCGAACAAAGCGCCCACAGCATTTTGAACTTTTTACTTGAAGGAAATAACTTGCTGTACCGCAAACTTCCCTGTCTTATTCGCTTCCAACGAAATTACGTTTTTCTGCTCTTACTCCTGCTTAACCTGCCTGATCTTTCTGAAGTTCCTAAAATAAAACATAAAAGAGTCATAAACTATTCTGAATTAAAGCTTAATTGCCTGGGCTTGAAATAACTTTTTGTTCTGCGTTGCAAATTTTGCTCGCAACGGCGTGCACCGAGGAGCCGAGATCAAGTCTGGAGGGCTTAATATTTGTACGAAACTTTGGCCCATTAGCAAGAACTCCTTGGAGGGGCTCAAAGAGAGAAACTTTATCCAAGTTTCTAACATATTTTTTATAACATATTTTTAAACAGTTTGGTTGGGACACGCTTGTCGAGAAATGAATTTTATATGAAAAAAAAAAAACATTTTTTAGAGCAATTTTGACGGCAAGAGATTTTTTTGAAATTCTGCGCAAAAAGTTCATGACGTCACGGGTCATTCCGAAATGACCATTTCGGTCTTTCGCTCTTTCCCCCTCAACGTGAAGGCGAAGCCGATCCACCTCTCCTCCATGTGCCCGAAATGCCGACAGAGAAAATAAGTGGGAAGGAGGTGACTACCGACTAAATCGCGTCTCGCGCCGTCAATATTGCTCTGAAACTTTTTTTTTTCGCGTAAAATTATTTTTTGACACGCGTGTCCCAACCAGACTGTTAATTTTTTTTTTTGTTCCAGGGATCTTTTAAAGAGAAGCTTTTAGGTTATCATTACAACATTGCCTGATTTCAGTCAAACGTCTAGTGTCTAACCACCCATCATGTAAAGTATGTCCTTGTGCTGCTCATAAAGTTTTAAAATCACAGAATTCCAACGTTGTTTGTACATAATAATCAAATGTTCTTCTAAAATAATTGCCTCTATAAATTGTCCAAACAATTCCCCACATCTGCTGGACATGCTTGAGATGTAGCAACGCCACATTTCGGTATGCATGGAAGGTTTTCTTTGACATCCAGAAACAGTCAAGGAACTATAGGTTATTGAATCGTTCCATGTCGATGTACTTCTTACTAAGTCATCAACTGAAGAGACATGTTTCACACTCAATGTGGAAAGGAGACAGCGTAGTACATAGTAGTTGTTGTTTTTACCATGCCCTGTAAGTGTACGCGTTTGTTTTATTTAGACAAAGTGTAGTGTATAGTAGTTGCTGTTTTTACCATGCCCTGTAAGTGCACGGGCACCAGACCCAGACAAGCTACCTCATGGAAGGTTTTTGTCTGGTGCCCTCAACACAATATTGCTGAAAATAAATATTTCTTACTTACTTACTTACTAATTTGTTGAAGCTTTTGTTCGTACTTGCTGAGAAAAAAAAACCACGTGTACACTTTCAAGGACGAAAATGGAACTTCTGACTATAAAGAGACCGAACACAAAGCAAAACCTGCATATGGCAGTAGTACTGAAATAAGAGTCGAAACGCAGTCGAGCTGGTGCAGAATCTTGGGACAAAGAAAACAAAGGGGACATACACACTGCTGTTTTATACCCAGCACAGCTTACAGCTGTCATTTACCTTCACCCAACTTGCACAACAACAAGGTGTCTGCACTGGGTCCTTTTTGGCACCGTTCCCTTCTTAAATTTATTTGGCTGCTTTAGACTGAGTTGTGGATGTAAAAGTAGTAGGGATGGACACTTGATCGTTTAACCTACCTATTAATCGATCAATGCTTTAATCGCGATTGATTTGTTTAACCGATCAATCGGTTAAATTTTGACAAACAACAAACAAGTCAAAAGTTAACACTTTCACCATGGAGACGGGGACGAGTGCGCCTGTACGAAGGGAAACCTTACGTGAAAAGTTTGACCTAATGTAAACTGTAGAGGCGATATTTGTAGTTCTAAACATGTGGAGAAGGTTATGCGTGTCCCAGCCACTTCAACGAAGTGCGAGGTTCAGTTTAGCGCAGTAGAGTCTATTGGGAACAATCAAAGGAGTTCGCATTGGAGAATATCAACGAACCTCTTCGGCGGCTGAAGTAATAATTTATGAGCGTGGGTGTATTTTAACAGCTCTCAACTACATATTAAGGTTGATTTAAAACCTAAAATGTACATTGCGCCTTTTATCACATGTTCATCAAAGGCAAGAAACCTAATTCTGACTTTTTAAAATCTATTATGAATTGGAATTAACGAAACCGATTAATCGATTAAAGGGTGGCGATTAATCGGGTTAAAATTTTTAATCGACGCCCAGCCCTAAAAAGTAGTTATTGTTGCCCAACTGTGTAATAATCATGCAATATGTACATTTTTTGTGTTTGAAGAGCACTATGTGCTTGGTTGGGTTTCTTTTATAAAGGAGCAAGCCCCAGACATTGTCTTCAGCAGTGAAATATGCACAACTGGGTATCTTCATTTTCTAGATTTAGAGATTTTTCACACCCATGGATTGTGTTCAAGCTACAGCATAGTCGCGTCCAAACCGGTGTTGCCTTTCCACTGTTGCCACCCGAAAACAGTCAAAAGAGGAGTAGTACGTTCTCTCCTCAACAGTGTCTTAAACATGTCTTGTTCTCACTACGTTCAAGAAAGTATCTCCTTTCAAATGTCGAGGTTCGATGAATCAGGGTAAAATTTGAGTGATTGCTTGAGTGTGTTGCGAAATGTTCTGGTTAGTTTTGGCAAAACCAGAAATCGTAGGAAGAATACTAATAAGTATCTATAGCGTGGCATTTGATGTCTTCTCGCACCACCTAAAGGCCTTGACTGAAAGCCATGATCTAAGACAGGGGTCTCAAACACGCGGCCCGCGGGCATCATGCGACCCGCGACTCTCTGGGACGCGGCCCGCAAACATTCCGCGGCAGCGAGCCAACGTTCCCATGCCTCGAGCCCTATACAAGCGCCATAAGTAAAAGTATTAATGTCGTTGATTCATTTCAGCTCAAAAAGGAGCTGGGTTCATATAACTTGTTTATACAGTTTGCACTAGCTATTCTGTGCTCATTTGGGCTAAGCATTGCTTCGTCTAAATATTTGCTTCACAGCCCTTCCTTCTGAAAACCAACCGGAAGAAACGGCAATACAACTACAAGGCTACAAGTGCGAGCTCTTTGCTCAAAAAGGCACCTTGGCTGAACGAACTCTCGTTCAACAGGAGCAACTGCCAAAGATAATGCTATGATCTCGGGCTTCAAGCCGTGAGAAAATACCTTCGAAATATAAATATTTTCTTATAATTATAAAAATCGCCAGAAAATCAAAAACTGCCGTATGAAGAGATATTGTCAATTTTGAGCCATTGTACGACAGGGCAAGGACGGTGTGCTTGCTCTCGATCGTTCTATCGAAAACTGCCAGTACGCTGGTGTTTTAAATCTTATGACATAAGGGTGGGCCCAAAGTAGTCGTATATGCAAATGAAAGCTAAAGATGGTGAAACGGTGAGCTTACAAAAAGCAGAAAGCACGAGGTTCCCCTAGAATATCACTAGGTGTCGGTGAGACAGACGGCTGCTTTGCAACGCGAAACACCACTCCTGCTTGTTTGTTTATTTTTGTTCCGAAAGAACAAAATATTGCCCCCCCCCCCCCCCCCCCCGAGTTGGCCCTCGATCTTTAGAGGTCAGGCTATCTGGCCCTTACACTCGAATGAGTTTGAGACCGCTGATATAAGAGTTCTATTAATAAATTATTTCAAATTAAGTAGGCTTACTCATTTTTCTTGAGGTAAGCAATGTTGCCACAAAATCCATAGAGATGCTGCAACTACTTGTGAGGTGGCAGTACTGTAGGAGATACCTATGGACTTTGAGTTCTTAGGCACTGGTCAAACTGGCCGCTGCCCGAACGAACGACCCAAAAGAGCGGATAATTAATGCTCTGCTAATTCTGAAATTTGCAAACGGGTGAGTGAATGTAACAATTGATTCCCAGATTAGAAGCAGACAATTGCGTTCAGCAAAGAAAAATATTAATTTAAGATGGTGACTAATAATACAATTAGGATCAAGAGCGCCGGAAATTGTATTACCATACCCTCATTAACCTTGAACGACGATACTCAAGCGTTTTTGCCTCTCTAGTCTTACGTAGGTTGTGACTCGGCTTTTGTATATTTTGTGAATGCTGTTTGTCCCGCAAGCACCTGTCATTTGGAAACTGCCTTCCGAGTGGTGTCCGAATGCTCGATGCTTCCTCAGTGTGGTGTGTGTGTGCCTGCCGTTAGGATGTGTATAGTTAAAATGGAAGATTACATAGAAACCTTCAGACCTGTATTCGAGTGCTTGAGGCTTTCTCAATGTAGTGTGTGTGCGTGCCGTTATGATGTGTATCGTTCAGATCAGGCACGTAGCCAGGATTTTATATCGGGGGGGGGGGGGGGGGGGGGGCGCTGCCCATGACAAAATGCTGTATGAGGGGGAGGGGAGAGAGGAGGTCCCAGCAATATGGCAGATTTCGGGGAGGGGGGGTGGCCCGGGCCCCATGCCCCCCCTCCCCCCCCCCCCCTGCCTACGTGCCTGGTTCAGATGGAAGGTGACAAAGAAGCAGACTGTTGTGAAAGTAAATGGCTGCTGTATACTGTGCTGGTTATGGTTCGGTGGTGTGTATGTTCTCTTTGTTTTCTTTGTCTCACTGTTTTTAATTAAGATTGTGCACCAGCTCGTCTGCTTTTTGACTCTTATTTCATTTCCCCTCCTGCAACAGGCGGAAATATAGCGGTGGGAAAACTTGGATGATTATGTTTTTATCCTCGTTTTCCCACAACTTAGCTTTGCGCCTCTTGCACGAGTGGTAAGTTTGGTGCAGCCCCTCGCTTTCCACGTGCTTTAAGTAATTGCAAAAATTGATTGAATTAGTGGTTTTGAATGACGCTCAGCAAGCTTCTAATGGGAATCATAGAGTCGTGTTCACTAATGAAGTGGTTAATTAAAAGATTTTAGTTAATTGTTCGACTTATCGTAAGGATTGGCCTACCCTATTATGCCTCCCTAGCTGCCTCATGTGCACAAACCCCATTAGTAAACCTTTCACAGACTGTTTTGTAATAAAAAGGTTCGAGTTAAAACAAACACCTTGTATAGACCCGAGCTAAACTTTTGTGAAGCTCTTGGCGCGAACAACGAACCTTCAATAGCTCTTGCATTATTCGAGCGCGTTTGCATGGTCGCAAGGCTTACAACGAAGTATCGCTTCAGTAGCAAAGCAGTACCACTCACTAACATTAGCTTTAGCTCCAAACGCGCGTGGAGATCTGAAAAAAAAAATGCTTATGCATTTGAGCCGTTCAGTTCGAGTCTTGTAAAAAAAAAATCTTCTGTTGGTTAAAAAAATTTGAAATATGGCACAGATTTGTATAATGGCAACAACGTAAGTCTGAATGCAGGATCATTTTGATTATGCTATTACGTTGTCTTTAAAGCGTATGAATTTATGCTTGCAGAAAAATATTCAATATTTGATTTTTGCTTAAGGTCCTAACATTTTGAAGGGTAATTGAAATATTGTGTTTAAGTTTACGTGGATGAAGAATGCACCTATTAATGTTCTTAGATAATGTTAGCATTGCATGTTAGCGACTACTCAGTCATTCGAGATTGCGCTCACTCCGGCCCCCTTCTGACGCCTTCTAATACATGAGATTAAAATCTGCTGAAAAAATGTGAGCGACATGAATTTTTTTCCTGAAATAGTAAAATTGTTGCAGAAATCAGCTGTTGGATCAACTAATCTGGCTACTTTCTGTTTACTTGCGGACACATCTAGTAAACAACAAAACGAATTGTACACTTCAAGAACGGCGTATCCCCGGCTTGACTACCACACTTTTTAATAACTATTGTTTCTTCGGGACTGTACGATCCTGGCACGTCTGCGTTCAAATAACCGGAAACGACATAGGCGCACGCGGCGAAGCTAAAAGCCAAATTGAGCAAGTTAAAGGGCGTTCAGTTGGTCGGACGAAACGCCCCTCGAAATTCCGCGCGGAAGCAACACTACATTGGATGGCGGCAGCGGCTGTCATCCCTCCGACAGCTCCTCGCCACGATCGCGGTCGATGACACGTGCCTGAGTGACACTTCCGAGAAGCCGGGAAGCTTTTTTTTTAAACCGCCCGCTGCGACCGTCGAGGCAAAGTATATACCCCGACCCCCGTCTCGCCGCAAGCGTGTTTTTTCTTAAACCGAGCATGGTGCAAGGACAGACAGACCTCCGCGATCCAGTCGCAGCCACGCAAGGATACACTCCTGCCGTCGTACGACATGTGTTTTTTTTTTAGTCTGGAAGCGAACTTGATGCTTCGTTGTGTTTTGCCAGCGATTGGGCTACACCATAAAAAAGGCCCAGATGTAAACTGTGCTTGAAAATAAAGCTGAAGTCAGGGTATGGCATATTTAATAGTGCGTCACCCCGCCGGTATGGACTAGGTGAGTTGGATAGGAAGGCTTTGCCTTTGCTTCAACTCTGACGGCTGATGTTGCGCCCCAGTTCCAGTGGGCGTCGGTAAGCTGAAACTAGTCTGACCGATTTAGTTAGTTTTGTTTATACAATATGTTAGATCTATTTAACTGAGAAATACCTCCACTTTTGAGAAAAAAGAAACGCACCTTACATGGAATGATTATTTAACATCGTCAGTGAGATCTCAAGACACACCGTACGCAACGCAAAACGATACCTGCGTATTTGTTATGTTTCATTTAAGTACACTATACCTCTGCTCTTTGCAAGCCCTACCCGAGTTTATTTCAAATAATACAAAAACAGTATCTTAACGTGCCGCTGATAAAAAAAACAACACAGGTTTATGGTGTGCCCCAAATAAAACGGACACAAATGGTTCAAAGTGGATATCCAAAATAAAAAAAGTACGACACTAACAAGACCATGGGCAAAACAACTCACCGGAAAATAACGAAGATATATAAAAATACTCAGAAGGAAACACCTGATGACAACATCTCATGCAGTGCTTGCGTGCAAGCTATGTGTACAAGCTTATGATGACGGCGTAGTTCAAACCTACGAACACACAGTACATATACTCCTATTGTAGTATGTTTTGCCGCAGTCAACATGCTGTCCCGCTGTCGCGACGTCCCTTTAAATTAGTTTGCTCAATATTCGCACGGGGGCAACTACGTCGCACGAATGTGTGATAAAAAAACCTAACGCTTTGACGGTCGAGGTTTGTTTTTTCCCGAAGCATGTTTCCTAGTATCGGGTTTTGTTCCCAAAGGAATAGTAAAAATAGGTGAATGCGCAGGTTTTTCTTAATTATCTAGCGGGAACGCGAACAGTGCTTGCATCCAAGCTATATGTAGAAGCTTCTGATGACGGCCTAGTTCAAACTAACGAACACACGTACATTCGCTCCTATTGTAGTACTTTTTGCCGCAGTCAACATGCCGCTCCGGTGTCGCGTGATCCCTTTAGATTAGTTCACTCGAAATTCGCATGGGGGCAACTACGTCGCACGAAGGTGCGAATAGAAACCTAACGCCTTGACGGTCGAGGTTTTTTTTTTTTTTTTGAATGATGTTTTTTAGTGTCGGGTTTTGTTCCTAAAGGAATAATATAAAAAAGTTAATCCGCAGGTTTTTTTCTTAAATATATAGCGGGAACGCCAACAGTGCTTGCGTGCAACCTATATGTACAAGCTATTCAGTGACGGTCTCTGCAGATCTTTCATAGAAAGCGTTTTTTGGGAACTTGCAGCTTCACAAGGTTGGTCTTCTCATTTTTTTCAATGTGTGTGTCTGACATTAGGGAGCTAGCGAAAGCCTTATAGTCTGTACATGGTTTTGCCAAGAACTCCTCTAACGATCAGCAGAGACTAGAAATTGTCCTAAAGAAGACAGTAGCAATTCTAGAGGAGCTGTCATCAGAAAATTTCCCACATGAGTGGCAAATGGAAATTGTGAACTTGTTAACGCAGCAGGTACACATGCTTCGAAGCAAGTCTCCTAATTACCCGGCGGACCTGCTTGTGTTTTCAAGCCTCGTGCTTACAATATATCCACACGCTTATAGGTTCATTCGGAGCACATCAAAGCTCAAACTGCCCCATCCTGACACTATTAGGCGTGTTTGTGCGTCATAAAGTGTCATCCCTTGTACAGAGCAGCAAAGTACCATCTTTCTGTCCTATGCAAAAAGACTTGCAGCTGCAATGAACGATTATGAGAAGACTGTAACGCTAGTCATGTACGAAATCCGCCTGCAGCCATACCTCGACTATAAGGGTGGGACCGTAGCGGAAATGGCCACAAACAGTACAGTTGCTGCAAAAACAGCATGGGTTCATGATGAGCCTTTTGTCGGCAAGCAAAGACGTGCCTATTCTGCCAGTAGCACAAATAGATGCAAAACAGTTGCATGAATTTCTTCGTCAGCTGATAAATGAGCTTGAGAAGACTGGAGTTCGAATTATCGCAATACTTTCAGACAATAACTCCATCAATTGCAAGGCTATGTAATTTTTTTCCCACCCTCCGAGCTAACACTGTGTACCAGCATCCTTCGCACCAATCGAGATCCCTGTTTTTTTTTATTTTGGATAATGTTCGCGTGTTCAAGTGTGTACGAAATAGCTGGCTCAACCAGCGAAACAGCAGCAAGTTTATGTTTTTTCCCGATATTAATGCTGCTGGTGATCAACCACCTGTGCTGACAGCTTCGTTTAATGCCTTGGTATAGCTTCATGAGGAAGAGAGAAATGAGCTGGTGCGACTTGCTCCAACTTTATGCTTGAAAGCACTCAAGCCTTCAAGTTGGGTACGACAGTATGTCAAGCTTGTCCTGAAGGTCTTTAACATTCTTACTGTTGCAGCACTTAAGGCCCTGTCACACTGAGGCAACAGTTGGACAACTCTATCCGGCAACACGGGGAAGTCGTGTTGCCGGCGACTTTATCACATCGCGGCAACAACAACAGTAGGGCAACATGTTGCGTCCACCCGGCCAGTGTTGCCTGATTTGTTGTCCGACAACCCTGTCACACCGCGCTGACGGCGAGGACAACACGGGTAACACTCCGCCATCTTGATTGTTTACCTTCGTTCGTGTGCGGCGCGGCTTCGCTGAAAATGCGACTCTACAAAGTGATAGCGCGTTCGAAAGGCCGGGAATTACCACGGTGCGACATCAACCAGTGACTGTGATTAGAAAACTTGACACGGGGAGTACTTTCCACTCTTTATTTTATCGAAATGTTTTTCATTTGCTGACAAAGCAGGTAGCCCTAACCGAAGAAAGTGAAATCGTTGATATATGTTCGGGATTTACGCCACCGTATAAAGTGTTTCTGTCCGGTTCTTTCATGCAATTCTGTAAAATTGAGTTAGCACCGGCAGTGCCCCAAAGCGTCTTTTGTAGCGAGGTGTTGAGCTTAACTGACAGTGCTTCAAAACTGCGACACCGACACGATCGGCCTTTATAACAATCGGTGGAATAAATATTGTTCAACGCTGTATACTTGCCTACCGCCTGATATGTGATCGCTTCATTTCCCCAAAACGTCCTGGGTATTTTTAAAACAAATCAGGTGTCTGATAGCGGCTGTTTCCAAGTTCTAAGCATCAACAATCATGATGAAAGTGGTCGTTTTAATGCTCCAATTTTTTAATCTTTGATTTTCTAGATTATTTTTATTATAATTTATTTTCAGGTGAATAGGCATACCATTGTATTTCACTATCAGTAATGTGAGCTGGTCTCTCGGCAGTTCTAATTTCAAAACCAGTCTGAAGGTTCACGACCGTAGCTGTGACCATTTTTTTTTTTAAATCGCTTTCCGGAACCACGCAGAAAAACATTAATCGGAAATATTTTAGCTGCACGCCAGCCCTAATTATTGTTAAATAACGTTTTCCAAGCCTTTATTTGAGTAAGAAGTTATTGATTGGGGACTAGCTCTACCATCGAAGCTATTTATGTTGTGCTGCCGGCCCGAAATTCGCTCAGCCAGCGATCAGGGCAACACACGTTGTCCAACACAAGTTGCTGCTGTTTTGTTGCCGAAAGCTGTCATACCGAGGCAACATTTTAGCTGTCGTCCATGTTGTCGTGCTGTTGCCGCGATGTGACAGGTTTGTCGGACAACATGGGGAGTGAGCAACAAGTTGCACGACTGTTGGACAACGTGTTGTGTTGCTGTTGCCGTCGTGTTGCCTCAGTGTGACAGGGCCTTTAGAAGCACCAAGGCTGCAACACCGCAACATGCCAAAGACACAGCTGAATTTATTAACACTATCGTGATGTGGGGGTGCATAATAAATGTGAGAACGCAAACAAGAGCCGGCGTCTTCGGGACAAGCTTCAGTAGCCCATAACGGTAGTGTCTTGTCCTCAAATTGATTTCCTGAACAAAGTAGTCAAGAGGCTAGACTACTGGAAGAGCCTGAAGCATGATGCAGGCAACCTCATAAATGAGACACACAATGCACGTCGTCATACATCACTTGCTTTAGTTCAGGTGTCGCGTTACTACATTGATGAACTCGGCTTCAAGTGTGTCCTTCTTGGGAAATTTCAGTCTGAATGCCTTGAGGATAGGTTTGGACGGTACCGACAATTGTGCGGCGCACAGTACCACATCTCGATCCACCAAATATACGAGTCAGAACACAAACTCAGATTGCAGAAGGTTCTTGAGCTTCCCGAGTTTGACGACATCTCGCTGTGTGCCCGCACTGATGTGGTGAATGCTGCCGTTAAACAGTTTGATGTTGAAGGGACAGCAGGTGATATTGAAAGAAAAGAACACATGCTCCCGGCTATTACATACGTGGCTGGGTACTGTGTGCATGCTGTGCTCAAAAAGCTCATGTGCCCATTCTGTAAAAAGAACCTAGTGGTTTAAAACCGCTGTCTTGAAATTGAGGCAGAAGAGCTCATTGCGGGCATAACAAGAGGTGAACTAAAGTTCCCGCAGGCCGTGGTTGTAAATTCCGTGCTGACAATGAATATTGTGCTGGAAAAATGAGCAGCGAAAGGTACGCGTTAAAATTTTATTCTTGTGAAAAGCAAAACGATTTGCTTGTGTCCCTGACAACACCCCTTGTTGAGTATAACGAGAATCTGGACGTTTGTGAAAATGGCCATTTAGTTCATGTGGTGATGGGATTTGTACTAAGTGCGGCTGCCAACACTTTGTTGAATAACTTGTGCAGACAAGAAAACAACATGCTTGCTGGAGCCAAAGCAGCAAAGCGGAAACTGAAGACTCTTCAGGCATAACGTCTGCTATCATTTCGACTGCTGCCTGGAAATTATTGTCACAAACATTAGCGGTCGCAAATGATTTTTTTTTTTGTGTGTGTGGTGTTCTGATCTATTTCTGTTTCTTGTTCTCTTCAATTTGTGCAAACAATGTATTTGGAGACATTGCTGTATGTTGTTTAGAACTTCGTGTATATCCGAGGATTTTTTTTTATGCTTTGTTTTGTTGGAAATGTTGATGTATTAATATTTTTGTTTGACACTTTGTTTATGAATGTGCTATCAGTTCATTTGTGGAAGCTATTCCTGAGAAATTGTATTTTTGCCACAAACCCAAGTTCTTATGTGTGTTCCAAGCCTATTTCATAAACTTTTCAAGCTTATTCCTGCTAAATAATGAGTGAAAACTTCTACCCCCGAAAAGCAGTTTTGATGTTTTAATAATGAATGTGAAAATCGGGGCGCCAAGACTCTTGCTTTCAATTTTGTTAGTTAATATGTTTGCAAATCATGCGCGAGTCCTGGACTTGTTAAATGTTTTTAGACATAGGCAACGTGGAAGTGAGAATTCGAAGAATAAATACAAAACACGACTTGAAACGTGTCCTACGAGCGCCAGTCTGTTTCGTGTGCGTTTCTTCTTCGTCCTTGTCTCGTTTAGCGCTTTTAAACTTTTAAATAATCATGAACCAAGTAGCTCAAACCAACGTCTTAATTCCTACGAGCTTTTCTGAAGTAAACCGTATGGTTAGTTTTCCATTCTCGAAAATTCAGTGACAAGGACGAAGAGACTAGGAAACGCATTACAAAGCCTCACCAAGTGGGTGAAGCCAGCTTCCAGGCCGATCTCACTTCGATGACGTCACGGGAGCCTGCGGAGGCCTTGAAATAGTCTAGCTAATTTTGGTTGTAGCCGCAATACCAGAAGTTCACTTTGAATCGGTCAGATAGCCTACTATATGCTAATAGGATATTGCTATCGAGGCCAAAACAACAACAACCACAACAATAAAAACCGTTGTGATAGGTGCTAATTTTACGTTACTCCGAACAGTCGAAGGATAAACTTTTAGTACAGTCTTTTATGGGAGGGTGAAGCTGTTATACAGGCAGTTTCCGAGAAAAGAGGACTGCGTTTTTCGGCCCGGGTAAATAAACTATGTATAAGAGAATGCTCAAACTCGCGAGAACGTGACGCTAGCGGTTGGGATAGAATGCGAAAGTTTGAGAACATAATGTTACTTGGACCAAAGATAATTGAAAAACAACGAACTTTCTCTGAACCCACTACCACCTAACCCCGATTTCGTCGAAATAAAACATTACATTGTGGGCGCCTGTAGCATCCATTTCAGTGAACCAAACTTGTCAGCAAGAACGAAAGCAATATTCTCTTTCTTCCTGGCAAGTGTATTTCACAGATATAAATCCAACTAGCGTTCGAAATATTATTTCTTCTTTTGACGATATCAGGTTTAGGCGGACGTTGGCTCATAGAAAAATATCGGTTTCCTTAATTTTCTTTAAATCCAGGCGACGTCAACTTCTCAAACTCAAGCCTTCTATCCCAACTTCTAGCTTCCCACTCTCAGGGAGTTTGAGCACTCTGTGATGCATAGTTTATTTATCGGGGCCGAAAAGCACGGTTCTCTTTTTTCGGGAACTACCTAAAAATCCAAGAGCAATACATATCATTCATAGTCCTGACAGTGCTGGGGAAACCGACGGCAGTGTAAAGGTTAAGGATGACGCTGCGGTGTTTGCTTCAAACAGCTATCCGCCCATTCACACTGAATCGCTAATTGGTGTTTTAAAATACCCTTTGCACAAAAAAGAAAGATTCAAAACGTTGATTTAGAAAAAACAGAAAAACACATATGCATACATTTTCGGAATCATACAAAATTAGACACGACAGTTTTAAAACGTTAAGAATTGATTGCATATCCTGTACATATCAAAGAACATCCAGAAACATTTTTTTTCTAGAAACGCAAATCTTTTTATTTGGTCTGAAATATAGTTGATGATACCGAGAGTTTCTTTAAAAAGCGCTAAAATCCCCTTATCGTTCCGTGTGGATTTCAACGTTGATTCTAGGGAAAACGACATTAAGTACACTTTCCGCGAGCTCCAATTAGATTATATGGTTTCAGCAGTGTTTTCTTTTTATCTTTCCAGTACTTTTGATGGAAAAAAGCAAAACAGAAACAAATGGGAGGGTACAAATAAACTTGATCTCGAGCCCTGATTACGCTCACAAAAATAGTACATAAAAAGTTTGCAATTTGTTCGATGCTGGCTGATGATAGAGGCCGCTAGAGAATTTCGTCGACATGTCATTCTGAGCTTCTGACGCGCTTAAAAAAACAGAAATGAAAAAGGAAACGAAGTCACCTTTTGAAGCCTCCTTTTCAGTTCCACCCTGAATTCAAGTATCGATTTCTCCGGGATAAAACTTAAATAAGCTGCAGTAGCCTTTTGTGTTTTTTCTAGCTATGCTCTTTCGCCAATCTAAAAGCGAGCGCTCTCGATTGCGCCATCAGAAGGGCTTTATTATTGTTTTACGGAAAGACGACGACCCCGCTCCATTCCCCGTGAGAGCACCGCAATCTTTCAATGCATCCAGATAATTTTCGGTATGTTCTCCCCGTAAACAAATATTTAAATATATAAAAAAATTCAACACTTTCACTTTTTTGTGTGTATATTTATCTTCATATACGAGGTGCGATCAAAACGTTCCGGGACTGATTTTGTAGCGTAAGAAGAGAGGGCAGCACAATGATGCGCGCACAGCGATCCGAGGAAGGAACCTTCGTGCCTCGTTATACCAAAGGGCGTCGCTTCGTGAACGTTTGGAGCTGCGGTATACGAGTTTGTTTGACCACATGCAGGAGCATAATGGCGATCCCTCCATAAACTGCAAACCAAAGCGAGAGCGAACATCAATTTTACGTCAATCTCGGCAAACCTAAAGCAGAGACCTCTGAAATGATTTAATAGTTTTAGGTCAAAAAGCAGTGAGGTGTGCGATGTGTTTTGAGTGACACCCGCGCCTCGAGAATGACGGAACGTCACTGAAGTCAAGTAGAGGCCGGATAAGGTTGCCCTGCCGTTCTTCGTCTTCCAGCGATGTTCTGCCGTCCCTGAAGCGCGAGTACCACGTAATACACTTCGCTAAATCCACTGCTTTTTTGACACAAGCCTGCTAAATCATTTCAAAGGCCTCTATTTTGTATTTGCCAAGTTTAACGCAGAATTGATATTCGCTCTGGCTTTGGTTTGCAGTGTATGGTGAAATCGCCATAGTGCTCGTGCACGCGGTCACAAAAACGCACAGCTCCACGAGTTTTTGAGACCGCGTCACCTTATAGCTGCACGCGTCATCTTCAAATACAGGGTTTCACAGAGCGCCACCCTTTGGTAATACGGGGCACGATGGACCCTTTTCTCGACCGCTGCACGCGCATCACTGTGCTGCCCTCTCTGTTTACGCTTCAAAATCAGACCCGGAACTTTTTGATCACACCTCGCAGTGTTCACTCACGCTTTATTAAATGATTGAGAAAGCGTCGCAGAAAGAACGGCGTTTCCTGTTCTCTTTTTGTTTTTGACATCGCTTGTTACGGAAGGGTGCTCTGGTAAAAATAAAACGAAATAAAATCATAGGGAAAGAGAGACTGTGCATACATGCCTACATTCGTAAATAGATTGAGAAAGACACAGGTAGGTGCCTGTGAATGATGACACTGGCAGTAGCAAACGCTGTTTTACGTAAACGACAAACGCGATAGGCAAAGAAAGAAGAAATAAGAAAAAGCGAAAGAGAAATATAACGACAGAGAGAAAGGGAAAAAGAGCTATGCTTAGGACACGGAGAAGAAAAACAGCGCCCGGTTGCCCTTGAGATTTGCCACTATAATTCATGACGTGCCGGTCCTTTCGCGAAAGCTCCCGCTCCGTGGACGTAAGCGGTTCGGTGCTCAAGCGGGTAGACTGGACACGTCTCCCACTTGCCAAGGCACGGGCACCAGCGCGCAAAAACCACGGGGATGGAAGGGACAACCGCGAAACGCGATTCTCTTTTTAGCAAAAAGTGCGTGCCATGACGCGGGTCCATGAATCAAAAGGAAGGAGCGGGACTTGTTTCGACGCAAGAGTTTTGTGCGTTACGTAAAGTGCCTCATTCAGGCTCGCTTCAGCTCTTTCGTTCGCGTTGACGAGTTTCTCAGCAACGCGTTCCCATATTCATCAGTTATTTTTTGTTAATTTCCTGCCTTTCGGGTTTCATATTTCCCGCGCTTAAAATTGAATGCTTACACTGGCATCGGTAATCGGCTTAAAGGCAGCAGCTTAGGACCGAGTTCTTTTTTTTTGCTCTCTCCTTTAACCGCTAATGGGGAACACCTAAACGTTGCAGTACTTCCTCGCTCATGCAGGTAGGGAAGAGGGTGGATCGCTGTACTAAATGGCGCGAATATTGACGATTAGCGTCGCTGTCCCGATAAACAAATTATTATATTTTGTTAAAAATATGTTCGGTGGAATTAATGGTGGCACAGCTATCGTGTAAAAATATTTGTATCGCTTAGTAACGGTAGTCCCCTGAAGTTTTAAGGTCACTGTCTTATCTAAACCCCATTAGTGCCAAGGGTATGGATGTCATAATCAAGGTAAAATTCGTCATAAAATAATCGTGTTGCAAAGCTGCACGCGTCATCTTCAAATGCAGTGTCCAAAAATTAAATAAAAAATTCACACATTTAGATTTTTTTTTGGCCGCAAAAAGAAATTACGCGTTGCCGAGTGCTCATTCTAGGCCCAAATGTAGCGCTAGTGGTTCCATTCAGATATCAAAGTTTCAGCTCTGACCGTTATTTTACACAAAAGTTGAAAGTGATTTTCTGAAATTTTTAATGGGAAAATGGCGGCCGACGGAGCTCTCGAATACATGGATCTTTATGGCACCAGTTACCGAAAACGGGCAAAGATGGACCTCATTTTCCTATCGAAATTTTCAGCAAATCCCCCATAACTTTTGAAGAGGATAACGGTTAGTGCGAAGACTCTGGAATTTGGTTCGAACCGCTCTACATTTGGAAGGAGTATGAGCGCTCGGCGATACGTAGTTTAATTTTGCTGCAAATAAACAAGCAAACACACACTGCATTTTTTTAGGAAGGGGGGGGGGGGGGGGGCACGCTGAATAAATAAAAAGACACGTGATTGTCTAAAATTATAATTCCTAATTGCCTACTTGAATTTTTTAGTCCTTTCAACAGGGTCATCTTTTATTGGTAACTGGAGGGCAAGCACAGGATCACTACGCTTAATGAGAAACCCCTTTCTTTTTAGCAAAGGGGTTGTTTTGGCCAGTTCGTTTATATTGAAAAAGACAGCGCCAAATAAACGCACGAACAAATTAGATTGAGACAGGAGTGCCTTGTCCTGTCTTAGTCTTCTTCCGTGTGATCATTTGGTGCTGTTTTCTTGAAACCTCATCTATCTTTTGAAAATTGAGATAAGGTTAGTAAAGTTAAATGCTGTGCTATTCGTCTTCCTCTTGAAGGGGGTCAGATCACCTTTAGTTGCGGTGCCACTGCCGATGCATTCTTTCTGGAACTAAAGAAGCGCCAAAGAAAAAAAATCCAGAGGTTACATTGGTGCCTATTAATTGCTGGTCTTAGATTTCCTACCGATTTCATACTTTATATAGTAGTTGGAGTGGATGGGATCGAAGCACTCACATGAAATGTTCTGCAACAAATACAGCACGGGGGAACGTGTTGCACCAATCGTTTAATAATTTACCTTGTTCACACGAAGGGGAGCATAAAGTTCGACGCCCGCGGCAATTCAACTTGTAAGTGACGTGTGCGTCAGGATGACCGAATCAAACAATGTCGGAAGCATAATTAAGAAATAAAACCTTGAGAGAAAGAAACAAAAGGGACATACACACCACCTTGGTGGCGTGTATGTCCCCTTGTTCCTTGTCTCATGGTTTTACTTCATGATTGTTCACCAGCTTACTTGCGTTTTGACTCTTATTTCATTATGCCGTAGGCCCTTACAAAAATTATCAATAAGTTTCAGTCGAGTTTTTAATGTATTACTGCAGAGTACATTAAAACTCAATTCAAGCTCATTGATGATTTTTTTGTAAGGCTGTGCTTTCAACAAATAAACAGCTGCTTCGAACTTAATTGGCCGTGCAGCATACTGACACCCCCCTCTCCTCCCCCTCCTCCCCCCAAAAAAAATGTTAAAGATGTTAGATTGGCAAAAAACCCTGAGTGTACTTTACACTCGTGAAAGATGGCGGTTATATTTCACGTCCTGTTCAGCGTCTTTAACACGATGGATAAAAAGAAAACAAAATGCAGCGCAGAAAACGAAGTGAGGCGTAATGCGAGCCTTTTTTTCACGCCATGTTTCTCTCCGGTTGCCTAGAGCTCGACATTCACGCGGACATGCGTCAACGTTTGAACACATCGCAACCGTTTCAGCAGGATTAAAAAAAGAAAAAAAAAAGAATGATGAAGGAGAAAAAAGAAAGAAAGGAAACAGAGTTGTTTAAATTCTGGAGCCTTTAGATTTTAGCTGTTGACAGTTTGTATCTTTCTTCTAACGTATGTTTCCTCTCTGCGTCTTCTGCACTCCTCCCAAGGGCCATCCTCTCTAGAGTGAACGTCTTTACGTAGCGGTATCTGACAGACTACAATACCCATCCAATTAGAATATTTGAAGTAGTTGTTCTTTAGAGATGACGAAAACAAATATGGCAGTTTAAAAAAAAGAATTATTGATATGGCATTATAGTTGTAACACACAAAGGGCGGTATTTAGTTTTGCTAAGAAATCTGTGACATTCCTGTGCCACTGATTATCCTCCGAGAAGCTGATGACATGGAAAAGCTAGAGGCTCGAATTGGTGAGGTCTTTCCTACTTTCCCCTAAAACAGCATTTTTATAACCCTTTCTGGAGGCTCTCGATTCCGATATTAGTTTCCGGCAAGACCGTACACAATAATGTTTGTAGTCATTCTTAACAAAATATTTTATTAATATCTGACTTGCTTGATATCGAATTCTTGCGTATGATCTAGATTACAGTTGAGACGGATATACTGGTACAAAAGGGACATTTGTTACCTTAAAAAAAAAAAGTTGGAAACGGGACTGCGCTTAAAAATGTGGAGGAGGCAAAACATATATTGACGGAATATGGAGAAGTACTTAGAGTGGAACACTCGTGTTACGCTTGGATTTTCGTAGCTGAGACAACACCGCGGAATATTTCAAGTACAACGCACTATATATGCACGACGCAGAGTGTACGGCGGCAGAGGTTCGAACAGGCCTCCAAACAATCTCAAGCACCCCTGCATCAGTCAGTGTCAACGGGCGTTGTTCAGCTGAGATGCGTGACAAACCTGCCGTGTTATGCTCAGCGAGAAAGCGAAGCATTGTGACAAGCAGCAAGGCATGTCACACGCGCACGGGCTCCATCAGAGAACCGGTCGGAGACGCACTCAAAATAGGCTCCCAAACGAACGAACCCTGGTTCGAAGCTCTCGGCCGTTGCCGGAACGGCTCGCCCACACCGCTGCCGTGAGGCATGACGGCAGCCCGTGCTTCCTGCCGGTGCTCGTGACAAGCGGACAAGAGACGCCCGCTTCACGCCTGCCTGCGTGCCTCCCAGTTAGTTGGATGTGCCGCTGCTGCCTTCGGCCGTGCGCCCTCAGCGACTGCGACGAGCGGTTTTATTCTGGCCTTCCGATGGCACCAAGCGAAGGCCAGCGCGCTTGGTTCCCTTCTTTGTGGCAAACGAGGACGTGTCGGTGTCACGGATAAAGGGGAACTCGTTTTGACCGTCTTTTCTTTATCTTGTATTGGTATTGTCTGCTACCAGTAATTGTTTACAAGCGCCACCGACTATTGTCACTGACAGAAGGAGAAGGGCAGTGAGGTCTTTGGGTTGTCCCGCCTCCTGCGCGAGCAGCGTAGTTTCGGTAACACTTCGGCGTCTCGTGAACCTCGAGCTTGCACGCGCGGCCTTTGCTCGGTGGAAGGCAACAAGCGCGTTCTAGAGACCCGGCATTGGAAAGAGACGCCCTGCGGTCTTCATCCTGTCAGTGACTATAATACAGGAAGTGACTATAACACAAGAAGTTGCTGGTTTCAAAATGACTTATTTCGTAGTAAAAAAAAAAAAAAAGTTCTTGCCGAGAGAAACGGACGCATTTGAAGAAGGTGAATAGAATGCGGGACAGTGCTATTTTTTTTAGAAAGAACATTGAAGGCAGTGACTTCAGAAAAATATTGGTTCCATAAACAGCCTTTGTTTATTTTTGTTGCACTGCGTATGAAAGAGAGAAGTTACGTTTTTTTTCGACAGGTCAAGGGTTCATGAGTGGCGCCTTCTTCAGTACGAGCCTTCGTCAAGTGCACGAGTGAAGCAAACTGAATAAAATACGGACTACCCTTTTTGGGGAATATTTTTGATTGCGAAACTTGAATTTAACACTGAATTATTTGAGAACGGTGTAGTCTCGCAGCATAAAACGACGCTTTACTTGTTTCTGTGAGATAAGCTGCAATTTATCCTAAAAAAACACATTACGTCCTAAACAAAAAAAAAAAGATTTGTTTCTGCGCGACATGCACTTTTGAGCAGACTTTACTTACCAGTAAAATTTTCGCAGTGGTTGACGCAGTCAAAAAATAATTCTTCATGTCTCGATACAACGTGGATTTTAAACATAGTCCTACTTTTTTTCCTAACTACAAAGGACCCTCTGGGTTTTCCATGTCTTAAGCTGAACATCACAACAATAAAAAAAAAAATCACCCTGATATGATATGGGAAGCTCGAGACACGCCTTTGCATCAGAGGGCGCCTTCACTAGGCGGCAGGCCGTCTGTCCAAGGACCGCTAAGGAAAATGAAAAAGTCGTTGTAGATGGGGCTACCGAGCAGACTTAAGTCGGGTAATATATCGGTGTCTGGAAGAGATTTCCTTGCCCCGAACGCGATTAATCTTCGAGGAATGGACCGGCTTTCGAATAATACCTCGGACCGAAACAAAAAACCGGCCGCAGGGAGCGTGGAAGGGGCTTTCCTTATAAATGACAGTGTAAGGAGAGTGGTATACTCTACTAAACGCCGATACGGTGGACCATATTTCAGAATGAGAAATACTGCAGTTGTGGATTCTTAGTGGAAGGGCCTTCGTTCTACACAAACTGGAGACATCGTGTTCGACTGTCGCGTACTGTGTCGGTTGGCAACGGCCTTATAGACATTTTCCGAGCGCGCTGTTCTTTATTTGTTTTGAGAAATAAAATACGACTGCCTCATGAAGTCGTTTCAGTAGGGGTTGTTCATTTACGTTTCCTAATCTTCCTTGAGGATTGAAACGCACGGAGATTCCTTTCAAGCTTTTAGACTAACGGCTGTTCTCCGTGTTAGGGCACTGCGATGTTCTCAAAACGATATTAGTATAAATTGATCTCGAAAATTAATAGAAAGGTGGTTAACGTGATGAAACTTATAAACAAAAGCAAAGTTTCTTTAATTGTATGAAAAACTGGTGTTCCTTTAACGTTTCGGTTAAGACCGAGCTCTCCTTTATGATAAGGCCATTCTTTCACCTAAATTTCAGCTTATTTTGGCTTTCATCTACAAACTCAAGTAAAAATGCCATTGTTCAACCCGTAAACTGCCTGAAAAACTGAATCCCAAGTTTGAAATCACAAAACTTCCCATCAAGAGGAAAAAAAAAGCTATACGAAACTTTGGCGACATGTAATTTTTAGATTTCATTAAACTTCACACACCCGTGCCTTTTTTTTTCTTCCGAACACACTCACACACCAATAGATGGTGTACTCTATTATAGAACGTCTAAATAGACTTTAACACGAGGCCGCGTAGCAGACGCGTATACAGGAGAAGCTGTGTGAACGTTCACGTACGCGAAACTGCACACAGAAGTCTTTGACGCCGTAAGGCGAAGGTTCACTAGGAGCGCGCGCAGTTCGCTTTAAGGCCTGACTCGAGTCTCCCTAATCGACGGGGGAGTTCGAAACCCTCGCACGAGAGGCTGTTCCAGCCCACAGCTGTGCGATGCTGGCTGGCCCCACCGATGATGAATGCGACAGACGAGGGTTTGAGGGGTGCCCAACTTCTCGTCTTCACCGGGAAGCTGAAACAAAAGGCGGTAAGCAATATTTTTTAACGCGCGTCAGATCAAGGGAAGCGAGAGAGAGAGAGAGAGAGAGAGAGAGAGAGAGAGGAGGCAATAGTGGAGAGGATATATATGCCAGCCACGGTTGCCAGCTGGTGCCGGCTCGCGCTATTTAGTCCGAGCCTGGAGGGGCGATCGGGGAGCTCCCGACTTCTTTTTCTGCTAACGGTGCCGGCCCCGAGCTTGCTTGACTGCTTCTCGTTTGCTTTTTTGTCGATTCTCCAGCTAGGATGCCTGGACCCTGATTGTTCTTTTTTATATTTTATTTTATCCACTGGTCAGGTGTCGCCATCTTGGTTGCACTTGCAGTATACTTTTTGGTGTGCCGGTGCAGGCGTGTACGTGCTTGTGTGTGCATTTATGCTTGCACGTACGTATGGGAAAGTGTGCCCGTTTTGGGATCGTTTTTATTTTATTGTGTTCACGTTCGGAATCTTAAGGCGAATGGGAAACTCTTCGATCAGAATTGATCGGCGAGCAGCAGTTGCAGAAACGCTCTGCTTCGCTGTTAAATAGTGGTTGTGGCGGCGACGTATTTTTACTGGATTTATTGGGATATTGGAAGAGAGGGTGCTAGTTAATACTTTTTGTATTTTCCTTTGGAGTTGGGTTTTCTCAAGCACAATGTCAGTCGCTTAGGTTTTTACCGGTTTTGTTGACAAAATAGGGTTTAAGTTTAAGAGACGTTTTTACATTTTGTTTACCCGCTTCTTACACTTTCAGGTGAACGCCCGGTCAGAGTTGGGAATTTTTATTTATTTTTATTTCTAGATTCTGCCTGCCGCGAGGCTAGGGCAGAAGCGGTACATATAATAATAAAAAAAAAATATTATCAATGTGACGAAGAAATATCAACTTGTATCAAAGCTGACGACGCTTCAATACCTAATTGTGCACTCAAGTTATGTATAAATGTTTGCGTCATTTGGTAAAAACATCACAACATTGAACAGTAATTTGATTGAAGCCTTACATGTCCTTTCGCAGACCATGCAAGACCACATCTAGCTCTAAGTACACTAGTATACGTTTGTTCAATTGCATAATCTTATATTGCATTTAAATAAGAATATCTACAAAACCAAAGTTGCCCTGAGTTTTACATTTTGCTATTTTTATATTCTATATTAATTTTTATATTCTGCATTGATCGATGTACGATTTAACCAGCATCGTAAGAATACGCCCTGCTTGTAAAGAGTACGTATTATCTTGTAAGTTATCTAATTTTTTATTTTCGGTTTAGCGAGGAAATTTAGCGAAATATTTTCCACAAAATTTAGCGGGAAAACTTAATTAGTGTTGAGGTCACTTGACGTAAAGTTCCCCGCTAAATTTAGCGAAAACGTTTTTGCTAAATTTAGCGTGACGTCATACGTGACGTCACATCACGAGGGTAAAATTTTCTCGCTAAATATGGCGGGAAAATGTTCCGCGAAATTTAGCGAAGAAATTTTTCCGACGCATTTGGCGGAAAAGTTTTCCCGCTAAATTTAGAGGAAAAGTTTCCGCAAAATTTAGCGAGAACTTTTTCCGCAAAATTTATCGGAAAAATTTTACCCTCGTGACCTCACATGTGACGTCATATTGGGAAACATCCCATAATGCAACGCGAGGATATGCCGACGCCGCTCAACCTGGAAGCGGGCGCCTAAGAGCTGCGCTCTAAAAGCACAGCCGCGCGCACACGATTCAAGAAATGGGATGGCTACGACCCCTGTAGAAAACAAACATTCTCACGGTAACCGTGGGTATTATAGTAACTAACCTGTAGAAATATGACGGGTGAGCGAGGCATCGAAACTGTGGTGCCGTGGCCCGAAGCATCGGCGAAAAGGGCGTGCTTTTGAGTGGTTGAATCAGCTGACGTAGATCCCTTGTTGCTGGACGACAAACGGCGAAGTGTACAAACGTGGCGGTGAACTCGGAAGATGTGGCGAACACAAAGACACACTAAGTTCTGCAGGCGCACGGTTCATGTGGCCAGACACGTTCACGCGCCATTGACTCGAGGGGGGATGACCAGCCGTACCAGAGGGACAGACGATAAAACGTCCAGGGTAACCAACAACAGCACCTGTAGAAACACGACGGGTAAGCGAGGCATCGAAACTGCGGTTTCGTGGCCCGCAGTATCGCACGGATGGCTCGAGCTCTCATCAAGGAAGTTCGGGATCCCCAAAGAGTGAAGTTCATAACGAACAGAAGAGCCACAACTAAGGTAGTGCATGAAATGACGAAAACCTCAGGAACAGGGCGAGGAGTGTACCACGCATGTATTTACTGCACGTGGAGCTGAATGAAAGTCTGATGCGCGAGCAACCAAACGTGATTAAAAAGCGTCCGAGGCAGCAGTGAACCAAACGTAAGGAATCACTGGCCATAAGCTCGGTGTTATAGATACACGGCAGAGGAAAGGAACTACACGCTACGACCATGCCGACTGAATACGAACATGAAGCAGACATGCAAGAGTATGGAGCAAGGTTTATCGACCCCCGCCGCGAGCTGGGCAGCATTTCAGCAATGCAAAAGGATTGACTCCACTATCGCAAAGAAGGCACCCAAGTGGTAATAGAGAGAGTGGCTGCCATGGTGACTCGTGTTTTACGATTGCAAAGGAAGGACAACATCAGCGGCCACAGTGGGAACAACAGGGGACTCTATGGGACGCATCCCGCACCAGTACACAGGACAAAGTCACCAAAAGAAGGGAATACTCACGACCACCCAGGATTGTTTTCTGAACCCAAGATGAGGGCCCTCAGACTCCCTCAAGTCGTGAACACGCCACTAATCGTAAACGAGACTGTACGGCAACAGGTGCCGAACTTTCCTGGTCCTGTGTATACCCCACCCACAACATCAAAGGGACCACCGGTCAGAGTCACCTCTTCCTGCAGTATGGGTGCCCTCACTTCTCATACAACAAAATGGACATCTTCAAGGACAAACGTGTGGAATAACACCATTAAGGGAAGGCACCCAGGAGGAAATGTTTTCTTCAGGGCCAACTGCGACCCCGACCTGTCTTGTGCGCAACCAAATGCCGAACGACTATCTGCCTGCTGCCGGAGCTGGCGCCCTTTGTGAACTGCCTACTCCGCCAGCAACTGGCAGTCATGCAGTGTAAGGAGTGTTGAACGAGTTTCTGGTGCGGCGGTGGCAAGGAGAACCACGAAAAAATGTGCTGTCCTTGTTTTTTTTTTTTAAATTTGAATAGAGTAAAGCGTTAACAAAAATGGACTGAATTCTATGTAGTACTCCGTGAACTAGGCTTTTGTTTGTCGGGGTTGCTGAGGCACAGTTGCGTGACGCTAAAGTATCCCCCGTAGAGCCGCCTTGCTTCTGGGCTGGGTGTAACAGAGTGGAAGACGACTGACGGGGAGGAACTGTTTGGATCCTATATGGCCAAGCGAAGGATAAGCATGCATTAGAAGATATGAACGGTGCCGCGGACACGTATGGGTACATGGAAAAGTAGGTAACACACCGATAACGGTATTTCTTTATTCGATAATTATCCCGCAGTGCCCATACATGATAAAAATAAGACTACAGGGGAGTGTGTTCGGCGCGACATCTAAACCTTAGATCGAAGTTAGTCTATGTTAATTAGGGGGAGCTTTAATGGCCCCTATGTCGAGAATGACGGTCACGAAGACGACAATGGCCAAATTTTGAGACCGATCTCGGAAAATTTAAAGCTGGAGATTCTAAACCTTAAAGAAGAGTGTGATAAGCAACACACGTGGATGTCCTGGGACTGAAGGACATGCATCGACTACGTCCTAGCAAGAAAGAGGCTAGCATGTCGCCTTCAGAAAATAATTTTATATGGAGAGGGAAAGTGGAGTATTGGCAGTGGTCATAACAGCGTAATACTTCACTTTGGCAAAATCCAGCAAAACCGCAGATCGCCGAAACGCAAAATAACGTTTCAGTTGCGGGAGTGGGATATTGAGGCAGCATGTCAGAGCATCGAAGGAAGTAATAAGCGTACAAATGCCCTCACATATTGTGGAGAGCCTTTGTCTTTGCCTCCGCGTGCCCGGTGCCAAAGCTCACATTCCACGCCGGTGTGAATAGTTGTTGACTCCTCCATCGTCTCCGGCGCCGAAGCCGACATTCCCCGCCAGACTGGGACCCTTTGAACCCTGCCACATGAACAGCTCGAGGATAGCGTGCCCCGCTTGCGTACCGGCGAACATCCGACGAGGTTTGCGTTACTGTACCAAGCCGGGATTTCTCTCCATACAGGCGCCGGGGTGCTCGCCCGTGGCCTTATATGGGCATGCGATTCCCGGCGGGAGCAAGAAAGGGCGGCAGACAAAGGAATCGGGCCGGTTATATAAGGAGATAGCAAGCGGGGGTCTGAACAGTCTTAATTGAAAGGTCTTCAGATAGGGTCTTGAGTTAGGAGTCTTTGAGGGACAGTCTCCGTAAGGTCTGTATCGGGAGGCTTCATTGAGGTCTTGAGTTGAAAGAGACTCTACTCGTAGGTAGTCTTCAGTAGAGGGTCTTGATAGAAGTCATCACGGAGAGAGCTGTTCAGCTGCTGCCGGCATTGGGGGAGAACGGGACTTGGGGCGACGGAATCTGAGTTGATAACCTGGTTGATTGATCATGCTGCGTTGTGTGGCTTCCTTGGGAGCGACTGGAGAGTTCCTTGATCGAATCGGGCATAGTATAAGGTCGAACGATCCCACAATATACAAACTATTCTACTGAGCTTCGACAGACAGTCACCACACGATCGGTAGTGAAGGTCACAAGAGGAAAAAGGCTGCTTGTGCCATGGTGGGACGCTGAAATCGGGAGTTTCATCCAACGCAGGCAGGACGCTAACCGCGAACATCGCCAGGCTCTAAGCACGCTTGGAAAAGTACCGGAGACTGCGACTGTGGGAGGAGTACCAGAACATCAAAATAATGACCCAAGGTAGCGTTCACAAAAAAAGAAAAAAAAACAGGTAGAAGATTGCAGAGAGATAACAGACATCTGGAAGGGTGGCAAAAGTGTTAAACGCTTACAAATCTCTGTAAACCGAAATTAAAGCGCAGCTCTTGAGGAGGAGGAGGGCAGGATATGCCCTTTATCCTCCCCTCCTCCGCCCTCCTCCCCTCCTCTTCTGCTGCTCGTCCTCCTCCTCCTTCCATTTTCATCCTCTCCCCTCCTCCTCCTCCCCCTCCGCTCCCCTACTCCTCCTGATTTCTTCCTCAATCTCTCCCTCCTCCTCCTTTCATTCTCCTCCTCCTTTTTCTTTCCCCCTCTCCTCCCCTCTCCTCTCCATTCCTCCCCTTCTCTCCCCTCCTCCTCCGCACGTGACGTCACTTTTCCCGCTAAAGCTAGCGGAGAAACTGAATTTGTCCGTAGGTGACGTTACACCAAGACATGCGACGACATTTTCGCCGCTAATTTAGCGAGGAAACTGAATTGGTGTTGAGGTCACGTGACGTCACTTTCCCCGATAACTTTAGCGGGCAATTGAATTGCTCTTGAGTTCTGGTGACGTCACTTTTCCCGCTAACTCTATCGGAGAAATTGAATTTGTTCATAGGTGACGTGACATCAAGTCATGCGACGTCATTTTCCCCGATAAATTTAGCGGGGAATTGATTATTTCTCAATATTGGTGTTGAGGTCACGTGACGTCAATTTTCCCGCTAAATTTAGCGCGGTTACGCCGACGCCGACGCGGCTTAACCCGGAAATAGGCGCCTAAGAGCTGTGCTCTGAAAATATTGAGAGAGTTCTGGCGCTACATTGGTACCCTAAGATCAGACTATTCTCCTTATTATTTTTTTTTTTATTCTTCGATTTGGCTAGAAATTGGCAGAACGCATCAATAACCTTATCTCAACTGATAACCAAATATTTTATTACAATAAACGTTTTCTGTGCAGTTATTGAATTTTCAAGTTACGCCGGCCGCGAGGGTTCCAGGAGGCAACTCTCTACTCGCAACAATGAAAAATCCCTACTTTTCCATACCCGCGTACGCCACCGGCTGGCAGGCGGGCGTGCGACTCGGGCAGCCGCGAAGTGGCTTTCCGGGCGCCAGCGATCGAGATTATTTCTTTACAGCTTCAACGTTGAAAGTTCCTTTGCATTAGGTAGCAATCTGTGCTCCGCCGTACATTGTAGGAACGGTGCCGGGAAAAGGCTTCTATTTTGCCCTTGTTTTCGTGAGAGAAAAAAAAAAAAAAAGCGTTCCGCAGCAGCAATGGAGGCCAGCTCCATCAAGGTGCTTCTGCGCGAGCTATGTGCCGAGAGAACTAGTGTCACGTGAAACATTCTCATTTATGCTCGGAATACTTTATAGCCGCGTGCTGCGAGTTGAGTATCCTTCTGCAGCTCGAACACCTTCAAGAGCGACAAGCGCAAACTCAAGCCGGCTGTGACCACAACGACATCCCTCCAAAAAGTGGTGCTAATAATATCGAGAAAAATAGTAAACAATCTAGCACTATAGTCGACATTTTGCACAGTCACATGTGTTATTCAGATTTTTTCAGTAATTTTTTTTTAATTTCTTATAAACACTATATCTGTTTCGGACATCGAATCTAGCTCGGACTTCTCTCGGTGTTCCACTCACGCGGCCGATATGTTGATGACGAGAAGTGAAACGTCTAAACAGAGTGAGTTTAGAGATGACTTTCGACACCTTACTATTCCTGTTTGGTATTACAGAGGTTTATGGAGCAAGTGTTCAGCTCCATTAATATACGATAGAGCCTTTGCCTGGTGTGTCATATGGTTGGCGTGCTATATTATCTGCAGAAGTGATGAAAACGTCTTTAATTTATTCTATTGCTGAGAAATATTATATAGGACTGAAATTTTTTTTAAAACCATGAAAATAATAATGTCATTTATGACTTATGGAAACTGAGCTAGATGATAACTCAATTTTTAAAAAAATGTTATATGGAATTAACCCCTTCCCATATGTGTACTCGTGGATGAGTGTGTGAATGCGTTGCATTCTACTCTGAAGTTAAAGAAAAAAAATAAAAGACAAATAGCTGGACACATTTTTCTTTATGAACTATGTTAACTTATTCTGAATAAAGTCTTATGATACATTTCTGTACCTTACGCACTATTGCATATTTCAGCAAATATTCTTAATTTCAAGAAGAACAGTGTATTTGTGTATTTTATCCGCATTCCATTGAATCTTGATGTTTGGCTTGGTTGTTGCGGAGTTCTTTTAATTGTCATTTGAACACGATCTTCATGGCCAGTAACCTGCCATCTGATCTACACGAATGCAGTTCATTCCATTCTATACGAGGGGCGTTCATAAAGTTCGTATTATCGGCACACAAAATAAAAAAAAAAAAACGGAACAAAACAGGCATCAGCGTGAGCGCACGTCCCTCTAGTTTCCGCACAGTATAAACATCGCATGCTATAGTAGCTCGGAAAGCCGCTAGGGAGTCCAAACAAGAATGGCACCGCCCGTCGGTGCCAAGCACATGCAGTGATCCGTTTTCTCCATTTGAAAGGAAGCAATGCCAAAGAGATTCATTCCGAGCTGGTGGCGGTGTTCGGGGACAACGCCGCAGGTTATGACACTTTGGTTAAATGGCGCGAACGCTTCCAGTGTGGCCAAATACGATAAAAGCGTTTCAAAGACGGCGACCAAGTGATTGCTGAAGTGGAGCGATTCCTGAACACTCAAAACGAGGAGTTCTATAACAATGGCTTCCCGCTTATGGTGCATCGCTGAAAAAAGTGGGTAATTTTTGGTGGCGAACATGTAGAGAAAGTCTCAACTCCTACTCGAGTTTGATTGCTGAATCTCTATTCCTTCGTGACAATAACACGAATTTATGAACGCCCCTCGTAAATTTCCTTGTTTACGAGAATCAGAGTCTACATGTGTTAGGTCCCAGCACGCACATGTTCGTCGCTTTGGAAGGCGAGTAATGTTCGCGCCACACGCGCTAACGCTGGAAATGGCACGGACCGGAAGCGATTTTCTGAAATGGTCTATAGATCTTTTGCTAAAGAACTTAAGCACCAAGGAGCATATGCATGCCGCAAAGTAGTTATACTTGCTGGCGCCTGCAACAGTAACTTTACTAAAGAAAATCTAAAACCAATGGCATGTTCCTTCAGGTAATACGAGCATGTGGGTCACCTGTACCCACATTCCGAGCATTCTCCGCGGTGCTTTGATAATTTTTAAAAAAATGCATTGTGTGACTCTTTGATTTTTTTTTTCGCCAGCCAGCTTCTGATAAAAATAGAACGGAGTTACTAGCGATTTTACGAAACTAGCGAGTCGTGGCTGGAGCGTACCGAGTTGCTAAAACGGTTTTATCAAAATCCCAATTGCTTCAGTTTTTTTTTACTTTCTCATAGTTCAGCACGTACGCCAAGGTCACACTTAGGGCAACTAGAGATTATCATCAACTTTCGATAGCACGAACGCCCCGTTTTTCACGCTGTTTGACGCGAGAAAGGCAGTCGCGAGCGTACTCGATTGCTGGCTGCGCTCCTCGGTGCCCGTCAGTGACGTCATGTGTGGATGTCGGGGAAAACAAGGCAATGGTTTCGGCAACGAACAAACTATAACTTTTTAAATTAACTACAGTGAATCTGGAGGTACGAGACAGCATTTCGGAATCAGGAAGCCATCCGCATTTAGATGATGCCTTTGGATTAGGCAGCTAAAAAAATCGTCTTTAACTGTTCGATGCCAACAGTGAAGGTGTAGTGAAAGACCTGAAGGCACCCTTAGATGAATGCCTTTATGACCTTTTTGGGACGACGCGGTACTGCCACGAACCAGAGAGCATGCCAGCCGGGAGCCCGTATGTCAGAGGTCTACCGCTGCCTACTTCGATGAATGATGACACATCAATTGTCGGGAAGAGTCGAAGGCGCTCTTGCGTGGTTTAACGGCGGCACTGCGGAGGGGCTGAACAGATTCTGGCCTAGTGTACTGAAAGGCCTGAGACCCGACGCGCGGGAGCAGTTGCCCCGCTTGTTCAGTCGCATATGCTTCGATGATGACCAGATTTCCAATGGCTGGAGGCGCGATCGAGTAACCTCCATTCCGAAGAAAGGTGGCAACAAGCAGCTGTTGCATGACTACCGGCAGCTAAACATCAGGGCAGCTGCCTGCAGAGTATTAGCGACCATCATCAACTTGCCAATCACACACAGGGCTAAAGGCCGGTGTACTTACGGAGCTGCAGAAGGGTTTTCGAATTGGCTGTCGGTTGGACGATAACCTTTTTACATTGACCCTACGTGTCAAAATTGCTCGAGCGGAGAGGCGACCACTGATACGCTGCTTTCTGAACAGGCCTGTGATTCTGTTCCTCCTCTCATGCTGCTTGAAAGGCTGTGGCGACCTAACATGCCCCCAGCATGAGTGAATCTAATCCATCGGTTATACGACGGCCATGTTGTAACGGCATCCTTCAATGGCGTGACATCAGGCGCGGTCAGTCAAAAGGTTTACGACAGAGATGTCCATTGTAGCTGTCGCTATACATTTATGCTACATGCGTCTAGCATACAAAAATACACTTGAAGAAACTGGCGTTGGTTTCTCTCGGGTGCATCGTTAACATGGTGATGTGGTGGCATGACGACTACCCCGGTCATACCTATGCTGATGATATCGTGCTGGTGGCTGACAGTGTGGAAGACATGAGGAGATCGCCTGTCGCATGTGAAACCAAAGCGGATCCACTCTGACTACGCTTCAAGATTGGTAAGTCAGTGACAGTAATGGTTTCGGGCGAGGAGTGCACTCTTGGATCGCTCACTTAACAAGGTTCAACCATTCCTCTTCACAGCAAATGCAGGTACCTCGAGGTAACGCTGTCGGCTACAAATGAATACTTGGCCGAGCACCACGAAGGCCTTAGGACGTCCTCGGTAAACAAGAGAAATTTACTGCGAAGGCGAAGCCTCTGGAGCTGTGTCCGATACATTGTCACCAGATAACTTTTGAAGGTTGTAGCTGTGCCTGGGCTGACTTTTAAAAACGCTGTCCTTTCTGTTCTGAGTGAGCTACGCACGTACCTCGAGCGGCACCACAGGGAGGTTGGACGTCAAGCACTGGGATGCCATGGACAAGTAGCCAATGAATTGGTCAAAGGTGAAGCAGGCTGGTCTTCCTTTCAAGCACCGGAGGCCTAAAGAAAGCTTGAACATTACACGCTACTCAACTACACGGACGAAGACCGCTGGGCTAGGCGCCTTTTAGAGAGCATCTCTTAGGCGCCCGTTTCCGTGTTTCGCGGCGTCGGCGTAACCACGCTAAACTTAGCGGGAAAATTGATGTCACGTGACCTCAACACCAATTCAATTCCCCGCTAATTTTAGCTGGGAATCGAATTTGTGTTGACGTCATGTAACGTCAAGTTTCCCGCTAAATCTAGCGGAAAAACTGAATTTGTTCATATTTGACGTGACACCAAGTCATGTGACGTCATTTTCCCCGCTAAAATAAGCGGCGAAACTGAATAGGTGTGAGGTCACGGGGCGTCAATTTTGCAGCTAAATTTAGCGGGGAAACTGTGGGAGGAGGGGAGGGTATGGAGAAGGAGGAGGGGAGGGTACGGAGGGGGAGGATGGGAGGGTACGGAGAAGGAGGAGGGCAGGGTACGGAGGAGGAAAAGAGAGGACGGGAAGAGGAAGAGGAGGATGGGGGATGGGAGATGGGGGAGGAGGAGGAGAGGAGGAAGAGGGGCATACTCTCCCCTTCGTACCCTCCCCTGCTCCTTTTCAAGAGGAGTGCTCTAATTTCGCATTGCAGAGATTTGTAAATGTCTTTCATTTTTTTATTTACATTCACTTCAAGAGTGATAATTCGGTGGTGAGGAAGCGAGTCACTCGTCTTGGGGCGAAAATCTGAGATCTTCTGCTTGGCCACTGAACCCCAAACTGAAAAGGTGTGGGTTAGTACAGCGCGAGAGGAAGTGAAGAGGGCCGAGAGAAACCGTTGGGCGAGTGGCATGCGGGAACACACTACCATGCACATACATGTACGCGTCTCTGAAGACTAAGATCGATATGGTGACCTGCGAGAACACGCTGGGCAATCGACTGCTTATTGAGGCCCGTGGTGGTGCCCTGCATACTCGACTTTGGCGTTGCAGGTACAACTGCAACATGAATGAAATGTTTTGCAGTGCGTGTGGTGCCGACGAAGAGAATATTGAACACTTGCTGCTGGGCATGCAGTGCGGACTTCCCGACACCTAGACTGGCGGATCCAAGGGGGGGGGGGGGGGGCGACGGGGGCGGCCGATCACCCCCCCCGACGAAGTTGACTCCCCCCCTCCCCCCTTCTCGGAGGGCAATTTGACATGGGTGGACCAGCCGGTGCACAAGAAGGAATGGTAGAATAGTATCCTTACAAATTTTCCGCCCCCTCCAGAACGGAGTTCTGGATCCGCCCCTGGACACATATCGTGGGCTCCCGCTTCGTGCACGCACTTGGTTTCACCAACGAACACGACCACGTAGCATGCTCAAAGCGGAGAATTGAGGCATGGTGGGAGACTCGCCTGTAAGATCCCTGGTGTGACCAAGAGGACCCATAGCTTTTGCCGTTCTTTTAAACAGAGGTGCAAACAGTCACACAGGCACCTGATGCTTTCGGTGTCACGTGAACTGATTAAATGACAGTAAAAAAAGTGACGGATGGTGGACACAGGTCACATGTGCTAGCCATCTCTCTTTCCATCTTTTTCTTTCTCTGGTTTTAATTTTTAAAATTTATTGGCGTGTCTTACAAGACGCGATCCAAAGAGATTGAGCCTGAAACATACATACATACATACATACATACATACATACATACATACATACATACATAAATACATACATACATACATACACACATACATACATACATACATGCATACATACATACATGCATACATACATACATGCATACATACACACATACATACATACATACATACATACATACATACATACATACATACATACATACATACATACCCACATTCATTCATGCATATATACACACATATTCATACATACATACATACACATCGCGACACTGTTAGCGCGAACACGACATCGGCGCATTTTCGCATTTTACTTCTAAATAGTATTAGCGAGCACGAAATTTTATCGCTTACATTGTAGAACTGAATGAGCTCTTTCCGTAGCAATAACTTGGATGACATCCTTTGGTTTCAAAGAGAAAAACTGGAAAAATTGTCGATAGCTTGTTCGCGCTAACAGTGTCGCGCTCTGTACATACATACACACACACACACACACACACACACACACACATACATACATACATACATACATACATACATACATACATATAGTTTATTATTGACTAGAGCACGGCGTCGATTAAAAGTTTCAACCCAATTAATCGCCACCCTTCAATTGATTAATTAATTGATTATTCAGTGTCGTCTATTTCTATGCACAATAATAAAAAAGTCAATATTCTTTTGCATTTGCCTTTGTTCTTTTATTTGATAAACGGTGCATAATCAACTTGGATTTTAAATAAATCGCGATGTATAATTGAGAACAGTTAAAAGACACTCACATCCACAGATTATTAGTTCAGCTGCATGAGGCAAAGAGGTTCGTTAATACTCCCCTACAAGAGCCACCTTTTGATTTTTCACAACACTCTCTGCTGAGCAAAACGGACACTCGAAAGGCGTTGAAGTGCCAGGACACGTGGAACCTTCTGCACTCGTCTAGAGTTACAAATCTCGCCCCTACAATTTACTTTATTCCGAAATTTGACCTCGTCTGCCCTTCATACAGGTGTATTCGGGCACGTCTGCGTGATGAAAGTGTGTAATATTTACTTTGGTTCGGTTAGTCAAACGTTTACCGATTAACTGGTTAAAAAGTTTAATCGCGATTAAAACAGGAATTGATTAGTCCGTAGGTTAATCGATCAATTGCCCGGCCCTATTCTTGACAGAAATGGGATATTTTTTCTCATCCAGGTAAGGAGTGCGGCTCCTTTCGTAAGTTTGACGATTTGCAGAGAGTGTCCCCTAGAAAGGCAACAAACAACTCTTCTGGGTGCCTTCTAGCGTCGCTTCCGTCCGGGATCGCTTGGGTGTTTTTCGTTCCTCAGCCGTCCGCTGGCTTATCCAGGGGAAGGGCGTGCCGGGAAGGGCAGGCTCGTAATGGAGGACCAGACTAGAGACGTAGCTTTGAATCTCTGGCTAGACAACGAAAAGTCGAGATTCACCTGTCCCGCTTCTCACTGCCATCTCACGCTGTTGCTAGCCTATTCAGGGATCGAGATACTATGAGGTGGTGCTCATTACGATGTACCGTGATTTCACTAGTGTTGTTACGGAGTCTGCATTTAACGCGAGGGATACTCACGACCTTTTAAGGGGACTTGGCATACACCCAGAACCTTTTTCATGTGCTTGGGTAACACTCGTATGTCCCAAAATACGCCCCCCCCCCCCTCTTTTTAAGAAAAAAAAGGGAATGAAACGGGACGGCGCGGTATTTACACCGCGAGACACATTTTGAATTACAAGCAATTCTGAAACGTACTTGTATATTGAGATAGTCGACCCCTAAGTATTACCTTGTTTAAAATTTTCTCCTAATTTAGGATAAGTTTTAGAACATATATCTTGCAATAATGAAAACATTTAGATGAAAGTTTATTTTGTGACGTAGTGTCTTATCCAGGCACTAAAAACAAAAATTGGAGACAGGGGAGGGAGGGAGTTTAGTGTTTCTTTAAGGGCAGATCACCCACACCCTCCTTCAGCGTTTTTGTTTTGTTTTTAATACTCTGATTTTCTCAAAACAACTGAGTATTTCTACTAAATTGAAAAAAAAAAGTTTAAAGAAATAAAACAAAATAATGTTGGAATCTTGCGCGTGTGGACACCATTAACTTGCACTTTTGACCTCCTATATAACAGGGTTGTTACATATGTTGAAGGTAGTGCCTGCCGGGAAATTTTATTTCGACCATCCGTGTTGGTTATGACGGTTGGCTACTACTAAAAATGGTCAGTATGGCAGTCACTGTAAGCCATTTTTGATTTACAAAACACATACAAACAAGATGCACATGCCTAGTAGAGGACCACCTGCTCTACGCTAAACCAGAGCCGTGTATAGAGAGAGTCCGGTCGATGGGAGGAGCCGGCGGAAGCCGGGGTGCAGCGGCGAAAGCGGCGGCTCCGCCAGTGACGGATATTCCTCCCGTGATTAACTTACGAAGTAAGAATGCGCTGGGATGGCCTTGAAGGATTCGCGTAGCGCGGCGCAGGTATCTTTTTGTTTGTGGATGAGGCAGAAGGTAGTGCATGAATGTATAATTGCAAGAGACTGGTGGAAAATGGGAGTTTCAAGGTAGTGAGTGCGTTTACTGAGCCAGGAAAGCCGACGTTGACCAGAAAACTTTCCTGAAACATGAGGCGACACTGCGAATGTGGGGTGCGCGTTCGGGGTTTTTGGTCAAATGTCGCCATGACGACAACGTCGCGTGCGTTGCTTTTTCAGTTACGAAGAGTCGCAAATTTCAACTCTAAAGCACTAAAATGAAATACTTAAATACATCCTGCCTCGAAATTGTGAAGGGTGGGCATTTGTCAAGCTCATTGTCATAGCGAAGGGGAATATTTGAGGCTAGTGGTTGTTCCCAAGAGCTGTCAATCATCGCGCCCAAGGTCACTGAAACGATTTCGGCAAATGACGGGACCTTAATTTCGCCCTATTCTTACCAATGAATATCCAACTCTCTACATACACGGCTCTGGGCTAACCTCGGTTACAGTAATTTTCAGTAATGCTGCATGATCTTCACAATTTTCAAGTGCTTTCGATGAACTGTAAAAGCTGGAGGTAAGTTAAATCATAAACTTCGTAACAGTTTGCCTTCTAAACTGAACTAATAAAAGTGTAAAAGATTGAGCACTATCAAGAATACAAAGAGAAGCTGGAAGGGAGGTAATTGCATTTGAAATAACCGCAGTAGGTCATCGTCGAAAGTTAAGATATGTTAAAGCAAACGAACAAAACGGAAGATGAGCTTAAAGGGGTAATCTGAGAAGAGTATTTTCATGCATGTGTACGCTGTGTGTAGCCATGCGTACGTAAACAAAAAAGGAGAGAAAGATGGGTACTAAATTAAAAAAAGACGACAAACTTTATAGCACTACATCCTAGAATTTTGTTGAGGCCATTCGTTATAAACATAATTTTATTGGCCTCTAGAAGGGTAGTGCAGCGACAGATACTATATATACCACTCTCTCACGACACCTTACCATGCTTTCACAGAAATACTTTTATTTTTTCCAGATCACCTTTTTTTGGATGAGAAAGGCCTCGAGTCGCGACAACCGAACGACGACTCCGATCGGTCGCAACAGGAGCTGCACTCCTGAAAGAGGCACAACGACGAGCCTGCCCCGGGGTCGGGGCCCCGATAACTCGTCAACTCGGGTGGGGTCGGCGAATCCGTGACGGTCCATCGCGTCCATTTCTCTTCCTCCGTCGCATTCTCCTTACTTCCGCCCCGCCACCCACTCGCTTCCGCTTCCCTTTCTTCTTCCTCGAGGCCCGGACCCCGCGTTGCCCCGGGCCTCCCCAACAGCCGGGGGCTCACCGCGAGAACACCCCGTCCCGTTAAATGAGCCCTGATCGGCCACCGGGCAGGGCTTCCACCCCGCGGTCCCGAGCGCCCTGGTGCTCCCGATCTGGCCATCTATCTGACAAACGAAGACGGCGATGATGACCCCCAATAAAGAGGGCCCACGCGGCGCCTCGATCGGATCGGTACGGGCTTGTTCCACGTCTCTTCTTTCTCTTGTTCCTTGCAAGGCTCGTTGAGCACTTCCTGTTCCTCCGGGTTCTTGTTTTCCCGTCCGGGTTGATACTCCGGTGTCACGCCAAATGGATGTTTGGTGTCTCCCGGGGATGCGATCTCTTCGGGGGACACGAGGAGACGCGATGTATACCGCCGTTTTCGCTAGACGTCCCGTCTGACGCAGACGATATAGGAGCTGAAGACTCGAGAACGCGATATACACCAACATGCTGGACTTTGGAAGTTACGGACAGCTTTCTTGCGGGGGGGTTGGGGGGGGGGGGGGGGGAGGAGGGGTTGGGGTTTGGGCTCGAGTGCAGGTTGCGAACGTACGAATTGCAGTTTGATTCTATATATCGCTTCCTCAAAAAGTTAGGATGGTAGTTCGGTTCATTGAGATTACTCAATATCTCGTGCGTTGAGTATGCATTACTTTATAGATGTATTGTCTCAGACAGCCGTAACTAATCAGACAATTTGTGCATATCTTCTTTTTCTTTGAAGGTGCATCCTTTACAACGAGCTTATCTACTTTTTTGCGCCTCCTTTTTGTTTTCTGCATTTTCCCTCTAATGTTTGCGCCACTTTCGATAAATAATTTTCTATGAACTACAACATTTCACTTAATGATTTTTGTCTGGATCGCAATAGGAGAGTTATGTGCAGGGTTAGAGTTGCTTAACTAAACTGTTTTGTTTAGTAGAGCGTTACAGGTCTTTTCACCCAAAACTAAGATTGTTTTTTTTTAGTCAGTAATAATATATCAGAGACATGTTAAGAAGGTATATGACGTGCCTGAAAACCACCGACTTCAAAGCGGGTAGCGGGGGATGAAACACAAACATAACCAAAATGCTTAGTCCTAAATAGGGCTCGAGTTATATCTTCACCGCTTTTGTTCTGGATCTTGGTTGCATACTTAAAAGTGTGGAAACCATCTCACCGTTTCAAGAACAATCGCTTTTGTACGTTTAACCACAGTGGTTCTTTACAAAGAAGATTGTTTGGGCATTATACCCAGACTCACCTTTCTTCTTCTTACGTAGTTATAGTTCGAAAGTCGTTTAAATTAATCTTGTTTCTGATATAAACGCAATAATTACTGAAGCTCTAAAGGCACCCATAAAGGTATAAAGTTAAATAACAAAACAATTATTAAGCTCACTGCTCGTTACGTATATCTTCTTATTAATTAACCATCGAGCACTGTCAACGTTCAATTAAAGCGGTATGCAAGTAAGGATCTCCCCCTTTCAGAAACTTTAGTTGCTCGAATTAGAAACAAACATTTTAAGCCATTATAGTGCATGCAGAGTAGTAGTGTGTCGCTGTTCCTATTTGAGCTCGTTATAGAAACTCACTAAAACATTAAAATAAGCTCCGGGGGGGGGGGGGTTGTAATTTTGTTGTCCTATGGTATAATTAATAACAAAATGAAAACCCCTAAGCAAAAAAAAAACCGCTTTAATAAACCACAACTAAATATTCACCATAGTGTTTCAAATTTTAGAATAATATTGAAGTCAAAAATAAAACTCCCGCCACTAGCGTCATTCAAATATCTGTAGTACCCGAGTATGAAAGCGCAGCGTCTCTGTTTGGAAGTGGGATCATTGCGTCCACTCTCCCGATTGCTCATTAACTGCTTCCAATTAATTTTGTTCGGGAGAAACCCATCGCGTTTCATTATCTTTCCGGGTATCTCCCTCGCTCTCCATGGCCATCCAGGCAGCCGGCCGATGCTTTTACATTTTATTGCCGATATGAAGGGACAATCACGAAAACCGCTCGAGCGGACCGAATCGGGAAAACAGTAATTGAGTATGTATTATATATATATATAAAAAAGTTAAACTTTGTTCGGATTTTATGCTTTTAATCGGGTCAGAGACACCCAATTGCTTTCTTCCATATTTGTTAGTCGTTCCACCGAAGTCATATCTCGAACGAGCCAACCGAGATTTGTTCGTCGATCCCATAAATTAATTTATTGCTTTTGCTTATTCGCTTCATTTCTATTAATTTATCTTTTCCCTTCTTGTCTAAAAAATGACGGTAGTTTGCACACTGTTCTATGTCCGAATGCACAAATAAAGAAAAGGCTTATTCAAGTGACTTTTTGTACTTTGTGCTTGGTACTAGAAACGCCAATGTGGTGCTGCACTATTGTAATGAATGAGAGACCAATAATGTTACAATGAATGTAATATAAACCGATGGGTGATACGTTAGGCGGAGAAGTAACGCTAGTGTACGCAGCAACACGTTGTCACTTTGGAAACATTTCGATTTTGGCGAGTGGTCAGTATTAATTCGTCAACTCTATTTGCCATCAAACAGCACGAAGAATGGGTAATACTGAAAGCTCTGCGCGTGACGTTAGTGACACGTTTTAATGCGACTACTTTAAGCAATAAGGGAAAAAAGCTTCAAACGTTGTGAGGGAATTATTTCATTTCGTTGAATTGAGACAACCAATGTTTGCGAATCAGTCATGTTTAAGAGTACGCGCGAGTTTTCACAAAATAAAAAAGGCAATGTATTTTTTTTTGAATAAAGTAATGAAATAAAACTTCCATGGTAAGTAACTTCGAAAGACACGCACAAAAAAAGAAAACGAAAAGTGAAAATAGAACTAGGCTGCAGCACGGTAGATGCAAAGTTTTCAGGAAACAGAGTCGCTTGGCTGGAAGCTTCTCGTGAGAAGGAGACTGGGCTTCGCTTCAAGATTGACCGATTATCGACGGATATTTCATTTCTCGCTTCCCGCTTCGTGAGTGGTAGATACTGCGCCGTCACGCTCTGGGTTTCGGCTTACATGCGCCTCCAAATAGAAGCTCCTGGAAGCAGCCGCGCGATTGGTCGAACCTCTGCAGCGTGGAACTCGAGCGATTTCATGGGTCGGGTCGAGGTTTCACTCCCTTCCCCTACACTTCCGAGTCGACGGTGGCTGAAAAGTACAACGATGCGTTTGTTATCCAAGAGTAGCGGTTTTCCGACTTACTCTCTCTTCGGCCAACTTTGCCCGAGACTGAATTTGAATAGTAAAAGAACTGCTCAAAACGTTCCTATTTATCGTTGGACTCCAAACGAAAACGTCGAGTAAAGTAATCGGGTTATTAGAGTCATTGAACTATCCGGTTATCTAAACGTTAATGCCGCGCTCCCGACGGAAGTATGGGTTTGGCGTTCCAAATGAACTTGGGGGGGGGGGGGGGGGGGGCATTTGCAGTTTTGGGATGTCTACTACAATAAAGGAAGACTTAAAAAAGGTGGGGGGGTTGAAAAGTCCCTAGCACCTTACTATTACTCCTTAGTGAATGCGATTACAGCGCTAGCTGGTAAGAATATTGAAGACCGAATCACAAAGCAAGAAGCGTTAACATGTTATGCCACGCCTCTCGTTCCTCAATGATGCCAGTGAGTCTAATACTGCAATCATCTGAGTGAGTCCTTGACGAGTATTAAAACAATTTATTCAGCCAACTTTGGCTAGTGCTGTTCTACAAATTCATAAAGCAAACCAGAGGTTAAAGCATAAGCAAAATAGTCACCTCATCACAATATGAACTGTTATGGTTTTTGTGTTTGTGTGCGTCTGTGTGTTGTAGAGCAGGGAATATACGATGCATACTCCTAAACAACAACAGCAGTTACGAACAAGCAGTTTGGAGAGCTGACAGAAACGATGGCGTGAGATGACTTGGCACAAATGAGCTACAGTCTCGTTTGTGGGGTCTAATTGAGAGCGTGTATATGACGGAGCTGGCAAAGATCCCCATATAGTACGTGGCCACTACATTTTACCACGTGCTATTGGGTTTGGGTAGGATGTGCGAGGATTATGCATCTGCTGACATGCTTGAACACCGGAGAGAACATTAATACACTTTGTTTCATTCCAGCAATGTAAGACGACAACTTCATGCTAGTAAGAGTGCAAATTGAGTTGGTAAACAAGACTTCGCACCGAGAGCACTGCTTTGCCTCAAACAACGTTTTCTTATGAAACACACAAACAAAATACTACTGTCAACGTAAATAGCAAGTCGCGTTAAAAAAAAAAGAAAAATAATTGTTCAGTGCATAGGTGTATTATGCTTCATAAATTTCGTGTGGATAGCACAACAAATGAGAGGGGGTGATATATGAGAGGCCGTGCCTTGTCCACTCGTCCCAGATGTTTTGTTTATGACAGCTGGAGATACGTCCACGGGCTCGCGCCACATGACGATGGCGGGTGCGCAAGAAGTGAATGCCCGTGGCTCGGAGTCCGTTAGAGCCAATTCTGCTGCCCCCCGCGCCGCCATCTCCGAGGCGCATATGCGGAATTGCGTGAGGGAAGTTGGCGGAGAAAACAGGGCGCGTCATTGGGCCATTCTAAAAATACGATACGAAGTTTTTTCGACAAGATGCACACACGGATGAAAGCAGCCACGCGCCTCCGTAGCTGACACGATAACATGTTAGTCACGTTATTGGTGCGAACGCATACACGGAAAAACAACCAGTTGCCAGTAAGGTTGCCAGAAAGGACCAAAAGGAGCCGGCGGCGCCTGCGTGGCTAACGCGACAACTTGTTCGCCGCGTCATTGTTGTACCCCTCAAGGAAAAAAAAAAAAGAAGAAAAAGAAAAGAAAAACGACCCGACGGCGCTTCCGTTGTTAAGGTGACAGCTTGTTCGTTGCGTCAGGTGTACGCCTCAAGAGACTTCACCTCCGTGGCCAAGTTTTCGTGATATCGACTAGAATCTTTGCATTTTCTTTCACGCATAGAGAAATACGTAGTTCTATGTAAAGAAACACACAAAAAGAAGCTAGATACTTCGTCACTGCTATTGTTTTCAGTGGAGTTGTCCCGAATGAGGAAGGAGAGAGTCATTCAATATCTCAATTCCTTGGACGCTGATTTGGATTCGATGCCGAGGTAAGTATCGACGAGACACTAGTGTGCCTTGATTCGATGGTGTTTCCATCTGCTTGGTCGGGAACAGGTGGTTTATGGGCCTTCGTTTACAATATAAGCTGCGCAGAGGAGAAAGCGTCGATCGTCTGCACGCAAGCATCTCCAAACTTTGCTCAGACTCTTGTCCACCCGGCGAAGCACGCATGCGCATGAGCAAGAAATCTGCGCGGGAGGTGTCCGCCATTGAATTGGAATCGCTATATACGGTTTGAGTTGCTCCCTCTCGTAAATCGAGGCTCCCTAGTAGACACCGACAGGTCTGAGAAAACCTAGCAATATTTCTCTTTATCCGGAGAATGAACGCAGGGTGTTTGCGCCCAGGTGGACAACATATTTTGATATTTTGATTCGGGTTAAGCTAGATTTATTGTAAAAGCTTATATAATTTTATTTATTTGTGTTTTTGTAAACTATGTTCTTGTGTTCAAATACTCTTAGGTTTGACTAAAGTAACAAATGCGACATAAAACACGAAGATTGGAGCGAGGAGGTGTCTTATTAAATTATCGGATGTCTTTCAAATAACACTGTAGCGACACATGGACAGGTTGTTAGTTAAAATGGGTACATAATGACTATGTCCTAAACGTATCTAAATCTATGTCCTTCTTGGTTTGACACTGTTAAAAAAAAATATGTGGTTTACGTTAGCTCCCTTTTTTCACCTACTCTTGGCCAGAGATACTTCGCTACAAAGAGGGTTCTCATTAAAGACTATATTTGAGCATGAGGTGACTGTAGATGTAAAATTGCAAGACCGTAACAACCTAATAAGCATTTTCAGTATAAATTTTATCCTATACTTTTCTTCATATATTTCTAATTCATGCGGGTAACATTTAAATAATAAATTGCTAGCCTCTCATACATTCAGCTGTCTATGACATGGAAGATATGTTGACTAGTTTTTGTAATAAATTCCGGACAATTGCATACCAACTAAGCAAGGCAGCAATACAGAACCAAGCTAGCTAGAACTTACTCGGCCCAATGTTCGGCCACGCTCTTGGCAAGAATGTTTCTCTTTATGCTAGGGTATATAAGAATGCTATTAAAAAGATCATTTTAAGGCCTAGGCGCGCTGGCCTAGGCGCGCTTGAGCTTACATATGCGGGTTCGGTGACTTTTAAGTAATTTGTATACAATATTTGCACAGTGAAAGATTTAAATCGTTTCACTCTGTAATTGCAGGTACAAAGTGTTCTTGAAGGATCCCGCACTTTGCCAGTAGCCGCTACAACTATATAAGCAGTGTTTTGAGAATACAGGGCCAGCTTTTTTTCTAAATTAATGATAATTATAATTAACTCCCGCCTTGGGGCCTCGAATCCTGGCCCCCCGAAGTACAGTGCGTCCCAGTTGCATGCACGCAAAAACTCGCCTGTCCGAAATGCTTTAATTCTGTCGTTTGCCGTTTGCTCTATCCACGTCGAATTTCTGCCTGATTAGAGCGCTCTAAATGCATCTAGTAAAAAAGTAAACCAATATGCTGGGCGCCTACGGCGGCTCGGCAAGAAAAATAACAACAAATAAAGACCGTTTGGTTCGACTCAGTTATTCCTCTCTCCCCGTGATCTCCCTCCCCTTTTCTCCAACACTTCTCCCGCTATGCATAGTTCCCGCGTAGACTAATGCAGCGAGTTTATTTTGCGCTGCCTTGACGTAATTGGGCCACCATGAGTGGGCTGCCGGTAATTGCGACTGCAAAGAAGGCTCGCGGCTACTTGGCGGTTGGGGCCACTTTAGCCGGACTACTGGAATTGGCGCCTTATTAATCAGATCGCTTCTTTATCATGTTTAATTTTTTATTCCATCGCGCAGGTGCAAATGACGGGAATTTAAAGAAAACGGCGACTCGATGTCGCGAGAAATATTCTACGTTTTACTTTTAATTAGCTGAGACACGAATGAATGGTATTTCTTTTGCGCCCGTAGCTGGACACGCATAGTATCCGGTGGAGTGACAGTCTACCCAGCATCTACAACGTGTTTATAAATTATATTTCTTGCATTTACGTCACAGGAGAGAGATCGTTAACATTGTGTATCTGGCGTCGAATTGATTACGATTTGATGGACGAATAATATAATTGAAAATAAAGTGACGACTAATGTTGAACTTGTTCTTTGACGTATACGTACACATCTTCATGTTTTGGGCATCAGACGCTGTCGGCTACTTTCGATCATAAATATATGGTTCTACTTTCACATCTCTCTTCTAAGTTAGTTTCATGCGGTGTTACCTTTCCATCGCGAACATGATATTGCAGTTGTAGAAACGTTGTTAAGCTTAGACGAGTTTGACACTATTTTTCCCCCGGCTCATCAACCTTATGCAGTGTGCGCCAAACACGCATTCAACCAAACTAATAATGTTTAATTTGTCATCATTTGGTGTAAAATGGTCGGTATCGACTCGGAGCGACCAAAACTGTTGGTCATGTCTAGGGTTCCCTGTTTCCGTAAATAACGATAAACTTCGAAAATTAACCCCAAGACGGCTTGTTCAAAATGGGTAGAAACCAAAAAACCTCGAATTGGAGCTATTATTGACTAAGAAAAGCCAAAGCTACGCGGAATGAAAAATTGTGTTTACAGTTTCATTTTATGTTAACCCTAAATAGAACCTCCATTGAACAGTCCGAGCGGCTGCTTCAAACTTCGGAATCACATTCCCTATCCCATTTTCATTTCTGTACGGCACAAATATGTTCTCTAAGTATTCAGATAATAGCCAATGTTCTCTGTAAGTTTGGATATCTCATTCCCGTGTCTTATTTTTGAAACATGAGTCCCGATAAACGCCGATTGTTTTTCTAACCCCGGAAGTTGACACCGAAAAACACCGAATATGTGGGAAAACGAAATGCCGAAAAAGCATTCCGGATTTCGAAGGGAAATAAACCCCGAAAGCTCGGACCCCTAGTCATGACCAATAGGCACCGACTTGCAACACTTGCTTTTCTTCTTTTTCTTTTTTTTTCCTTTGCGGGATTTATTTGGGGGGATGAGGACATCTAGCGAATTATCACTCTGCGCGCCGAAGAACGCAGCTGAGAGCAAATCACGCTCGTTGTGTCGACTTGGAGGCTTATCTTTAACAAACTTTTCTATTACGGTTGATAGATCGTGCTGTGCGGGGCCGTTACCAACCGCGTTAATTAACGCCTCAAGATAATCTGGCCCTTAAGTCATATGAGGGAGAAGGCGTGTGAGAGAGCGTGTGTGATAATGAAAGCGAGAGAGCGTGTAAGAGGACTCCGTGTGACGAAGGACGAAGCCTGATGTTCTCCCCTCTCTTCTTTGGCGCCGTCGCTTATCAGTTGTCTGTAGAGGCGATTTGTTTTTCTCCAAAAACAAAAGGGAAGCGGAGGGGTCACGTAGTTCCATCGACGTTATTTTGCTTCTGTCTAAGCGTAATTAGCATGAAAGCTCATTTGTGCGGTGCACGCGCGTGAGCAGCACGTGCTCCAGTGATTCGGCTGCTTGTCCCGAGAGATGAGGCATCCAGAGTACATTGGACACGATGCAGCGGTCTGGAAGACCTGTTAATTAATTCCACCGGCGTCGCTAGACTTGCGGTGCTGATTTAGTCTTTTTTTTGTCTCTTCACAGGGTGTGCCTCCGAGATTTTTCGTGGGTGTTGCTTCTGCCAAGAGGGTAGCATGCAGCGAATAAAAACGGTTTTTATAGGTCCTTGTTGTCATTTGGCGGCTGCCATGGCTCTGTTTGTTAAATCTTAGCTTTGCTACTTCTTAAGCCGTTGAGATATGGTAAGTTAGTGTTATTATGTAATTTATTTGCTTTTCACAGTTTTTTTTTAGGCTGTGCTACTGGCTTTATGAAATGGGAGTGTAACTGAGAAAAGTGTGTTGTTTCGCATTTTTGTTTTGTTTTTCCAAATTTTCGCGTTTGTTTTTAAATATTGTGTACATTATGTTGTAGTGACATCATGTAAAGTGCTTCTTTTTGAGCACGTCTGAGGAGAATAAAACAAACTGAACAGCGCTTTTGCAAAAACTATTTTGATGTCGGTACGTACCTTGTCGTTTGTGGCAAGATATATTTGCAGATATTTTATACTTTGTTTTGTTGCAATAAACGATACATGTGCTCTTTTTTCACAACACTATACAGCCGCACATGATTACTTATTTATATCCTGCCGTTTTTTTGGTATTAAGGTGTTATGGTACGAATACGACAAATGAAGCTCATTGTTTCAGACTGTGTATTGCGTTAGGAATAACACCTATTCGAGATAATTTTGAGAAAGAAAGATGCCACATAGCGGACTCCGGAAAATTATGCTAATTCACCACAGAAACGTAAAAAAATCTCTCACGGATTACATCACATCCAGAGCGACACATGTAACTACTATATGGAAGTAAACGCGCAAGAAATGAACAAGATACGCTGAACTTGCTTTCATGTGACTGTAGTTTGTTCACTTTCTTTAGTTTTTCAAAGGATGCTCAAAGGAGGTGCGAAAACGTTATAGGTTGTCCAGAATCGACAAAATTTGAACAACCCAGAAAGTTTTTCATGTGCCGAATAAAAGTTTTTTTTATGGCGTAAGCATTCTTCACATCATCAAAGAACCCTCTGAAATACGTCGCGACTGCATCTTGGAAAAAGTCATGCGGAAATGAGAACAACAGGGAAATAGATACAGTAAAAACATTTGGCTGCATCTTTGGTTATTCTGCCAAACGAGTTTAAATGCGGTAGCTTTATAGGGTGGTTGGTGCTCTTAGTTCGGGTGGTGCGTAGGACAAGACGACCCTTAGTCTTTTAGTGCCTGGGGTGGGCGGTGCCTAGGGCAGGGTTTTGTATAGAAACAAAATAGTCCTACCATTGTCTCTTTGTGACGTTGCGCGCGTGCTACCCTTAAGCACCCCCCGAATACAAATAATTGGAGTAGAATTTCCTGGGTCACCAAGAGAGGGGAAGCGCGCTTTTCCGCACTTTCCACTTTTCCTCGTTCCGCGCGCTCTTTTTACACTACCTGTTTCTGCTCCTCGCTTTCTTGTCCTTTCCACTCCTGTTCGCTCTCCACGCGATTTCTCATACCACCTGTTTCTGCTCCATCTATTCCTGCGTGCCGCGTCTCTGGCTCAGTCAGCAGCGCACTCGGCTTCCCCGCCGGTGTGGGGGGTTCGATCCCTGGCACCGGCTGCCGTTTTTTGTTTTTTCAGGATCGTTTAGCGGTTACGGGTTGACCAACCTACTCATTTCGTGCTTACGCGCCTGAGGTTGGTCGGCCCTATAAAGCTACCACTTTAGAAATGTTTTTGGTGTTAGCAGCAACTCGGCTACGTAAAAGCGTCAGCGGCGGCTGACAGAATTTTCGCTCAGTTATGTTTCACGTTTAACAAATAAACTCCTCTAGTTACGATACATTGAACTCCCAGGCGTTTTACCGGAGCAAAACGTCATCTCGTTCTCCTGGTACACGCACGTCCTAGGGGGCTCCTTCGGTGTCTATGACAACGATGCTCTTTCTTCTTCTAGCCCTATTTTGCCTTTTCTTTGAATGCTGCGCGTGTTGATTAGAAACTCGGGGCACGTTCTCAAGGGGTCGGAATCTGGTGTGACCCTGGAACCCCGGGGAAGAGGACTTGCCATCCGAATCACGTGTTTCCTGTTTGATCAAACGGGAGTCGGGGGAGATGCTTGTTGCTCGTAGGTTGGGGATAAAGCGAGACCGACTGGCCACCCCGGCCTTTCTCTGTGGCTAATGAGGAGTTAGGTTTTAGGTGTCTGTTTGTGCGGTGAAGTCGTGCGTGCCTTTTCTCCCAGGGGGTTGTAGGTTGTTGGAGTATGTTTCCGGTTCGTAAATTCCTCGTAGACATTCCCTCTTCCCGTAATTTATTAGATGAGACGGAGATGTTGGTATTTTGTTATAAAATCCTGGCTGGTGTTTTGACTACTCTTTGTTTTTACTAGTACTGCTCATGTACGGTGCTTCCCAAACGTCTTACGCCCTTATGACCACAGAAATACCGCACGATTAACTGAGAAGTTGGTCAGTCACCGGAGCAAATAGACACCCTGTGTAGCACCACTGTCGCCAAAACAGGCGATTACGTAACGGCGTTAAGGACTCCGAAAAACGATCGTTCTGGGACTGTATCATAACTGGTTGGATGCCTAGACAAAATTATATAAAAACGATTACAAAAAAAAAAGTACCACCCGAAACCCGCAAAAACGACATCTACAATCCCCTCAACAAACAGTGAGAGGCGTGCCGAGTACTTAGAGCAGGGAATCATACTCTCTTTTATTCCCTACTACGTCTGAGTGCAGCCGATGCTGCAATCCGATTGAGCCAATCAAGCAGTGTCAAAAGCGCTTCGTCACGGTGCTTGGTGCGTTTGCTATCAATGTCTAAACCAATCACGCACAGTGAATGCGTCGTGATCCTGCGCTCTGTGTGTGTGTTATTGGCGCAGCCGACGGGACGATGCTAAACGCACAGAGACGACGAGCGCCATGAAGGTACACTTCTGGTGCTGTTTGATTGGCTCCATTTGATAGCAGCGTCGACTGCGCTAGGACTTAATGTGTTAATGTGAAATGGAGTATAAGGATGACTGATACGTTACACTCTAAAAAAAAAAGCCCGTGCGTCTGCTTTCTCGCACAGCACTCGGAGAGCCAATCACCGCAACTTAAGGAGGCAGCTCAGCGAATGACGACGCCGAAACATATGTTTAGACCAAAAAACGCAGTCTGAGTTGTGACATTAAGCAATGCAAGCGTGACGTTTTGCATTGCTTAATGTCACAACTCAGACTGCGTGTTTTGGAGTAAACATATGTTTCGGAATTGTCATTCGCTGAGCTGCCTCCGTAAGTTGCGGTGATTGGCTCTCCGAGGGTTGGGCGTGAAAGTAGACGCACAAAGTTTGTTTAGAGTGATACGCCTTTCCAGCTGGAGTGGATATAATGTTACCGTTCTCTCGAGCTTCCAATGACACCACCTGTATATCATGCACATCTGTCCCGAATTTGTTTTTCTATCAACTAAACTTTAGTTGATAGAAAAAAAAAAAATTCGGGACAGATGTGCATGATATACAGGTGGGGGACACCTTCAAACAGTATGCGATCTATCTACACTTACGCGCCAATAAATAGCCAAAACAGCAGAAGCTGCAGCCAGTGTCTCCATTTTAAATTTTCTCTAACGCGGAGCGCAAGTTCGTCTGCTCCTTTTGCAGGGGTTGTGGTGACGTCAGAACGCCAAGCTCCGACTGGATCTGAATGAAAAATTGTGGGTAGACCTCAAGGCAGCTTTCCTTGGGGTCTACCCACTATCCTTTAACCAGAGCCAATCAGAGTTCGGCGTCGTTTTGACGTCATCACAACTCCTACACAATAAGCAAACGACTTGCACTCCGCATTGAATACTTAAAAAATGAAAGACGTTTACCATTCTCTGTAATGCCGAATTAGAGCTCAGCTCGTGAGGACGAGGAGGGGAAGGTAGGGAGGGGAGGGAATGCCCCTCCTCCCCCTCCGTACCCTCCTCTCCTCTTCTCTTCCTCCCCCCCCCCCCCACCCGCGAAATTTTAAATAAATGTCCCGCTAAACTAAGCAAAAATATCGCCCCTAAATTTAGCCGGGAAGTATTCCCGCTACATTAAGCGGGGAAATTTCGCGAAATATTTCGCGCTAAATTTCCCGGGGAAACTTAATTGGTATTGAGGTCACGTGATGTCAATTTCCCCGCTAAATGTAGTGGGGAAATTATGGGACGGTTCCCAAAAGTGACGTCAAACTATACTTCGTTTCACTTTATCTGCGAGCGAAGCCAAAGCTTGAAGCGTGAGACCAGTGCTTTTTGCGTTTCTCCCCAGCTCGCGCGCTGGAGCAAAGCCTGAACGCACGGAGCTTTTGTGCTCGCGCTTCCAGCTTTGCCTTCGCTCGCACATAAGGTGAAACGAAGTATAGTTACGTCACGTGTGACGTCTCGAGGGTAAAAATTCCCCGCTACATATAGCGACAACAATTCCCGCCAAATTTAGCGAAACGTTTTCTTGCCAAATTTAGCGGGAAAAGAGTACCCTCCACCCGTCACACGTATGACGTCATTATGGAAAACCTCCCATTATGCAATGCTGGGTTACGCCGACGAAGATGCCGCTCAACCCGGAAACGGGCGCGTAAGAGCTGCGCTCTAAAAATATTCAAGGCACCAATGCTATTCGGTTTTTATTAAAAGTTGATTAGTATAGTTTGTGATATATATGATATTTATTAGACTTATAATATTATTTACAATAAATTATCGGTTTCTATAAAAACTTGAACTGTACGGTTTCTTATATATCCGACATTTTACACTTATATTATAAAACGATTTACGATGCATTCGAGCCCCGGACATATTAACAGTGTGCTTATGAACGCAGGAATCTTACACAATGCACGCACTCAAGATGCGTACGCAGTGCTTTGAAAAGTGTTTCTTCTAAAGAAACATAAGAGCCCCTGAAAAGGAAAAAAAACTCTTTTTTAAACAGGTTCTACAGTTTTAAACAGGACGCACGCGTGTCAAAAAACTACATTTGACGCGGAAATTTGTTTTGGTGCAATATTGACGGCGAGAGATTGTTAAATTCTGCGAGTAAAATCCATGACGTCACGGAATTGTCATTCGCTCTTTCGACCTCAACGAGATGGTCATTCGCTTTTCCACCTCAACGTGAAGGCGAAGCCGATTCACCTCTCCCCCACGCGCCCGAAATGCCGAGAGAGAAAACAAGTTGAAAGGAGGTGACTACCGACTAAATCGACTCTCGCGCCGTCAATATTGCTCTTAAAAAAAAAAGCTGTTTTCTTCGCATAAATTTTTTTTTTCACGCGGTTCTAAATTAGACTGTTTAAAAAAAAAAAAAAACATTTTTTTTTTCAGGGGTTTCTTAAGTAACATAGGGCATGACTCAATATGCTCACGCGCCTTGCGCCGTGATTTATTCCTCGGCGTTCTCATTCGTCACTGCCCCAATTTCGTTGGCTGCAGAGCGAAAGTAGGATGTTCCGCACTCGCCAAACCCCGGGTCTCAAGATGTCAGTAACTATTGGCGCCGAGATGTTTCGGTTGCGCCCTCTTATGGTTTCCGCTTGTGACGTCACGACCAGGATTGGCTTCGTCATGATTGGCAAAAGTTGCCTCCCCCGAGTCGTGATTGGCAGGATTTGCCTCGCCGTGAATCGGCGATCGGGCAGGCATTATCAACGTGCAGAAAACTATGGATCGTCCAATCGCGAACATCGATCAGAGCGACGCTTTCGGTCACGCACGCCGCGATTAGCCGTACCATGATTTTCTCCTTTTGCTCCTTCCTTCACTCCCCCGTTCAGCGACGGTCTCGGCTTCCCAAAAAGATCGAACTTTGAGCCGGCAGCATGCGGGTCAAGTGTCGTCTATACTCATTTAAAACACCCCAAGCCGTGGCGTGCGGTACGCGCCGGAGGCCTGCGTGACCTGATACGGGAGCTGGCATGCCGATGACCGAAGAGGCGGTTGAGGTTGGCGCGGATTCGGCACCTTGATGAACGACTGGACGCGGTGATGAATGGGCCTACCTTACCGCCGCTGCGTCTGACTTCGTCTCGCACGTAATCCGACGGGTAATGTGAACGAGGGCAGCGTCAGAAGTGAGCGGCCAATCCATGACTAGGCTAGGCAAAGGCACACGCGCCGGAAAACGGACCGATCAAACTTTCGGAATGGGTGGGGAGTTACGTACCCGACGGGGATGTGAGCTCGGGGGAATTGCAGCGTTTGGGGGATTGTGTGGGGGTGACCCTTGAGTCACGTGACAAGCTGGGAAGTTGTCGTGTCAGGACGTAGAAAATCAGATAAAAATATAATTATTCGCACAATTCAGAGGCGAGTCCTAAGTAGCCGCGTTATTTGTGTACTGTTGTGACCGAGGGGCTCCCCGGATGGGCAAGACTGTTGCTATCGACAGGAACCGGGAAGGACCCCGGGCAGGAAGTGTTAGGAGGCATTGTCACTCTCGTACAACTATTTATTTACATCCGTACAGATGGCATGGCGAACGAGAGCACAATCGAGGGGTCTGACACAGAGCGTTTTTTTTTTTATTTATTAAGATTGTCGGTTCCTAGCCTAAGTACTCTGGTCTCCTTGCTCTTTCCACGTTAGCACCGGGGGAGTCACGTGACAGGCAGAGATCAAAAGGTCCTTGGTTCATACGGCAGGTGGCTCAGAAGAGTTTTCCCCTTTAGTTGACGCTCCCGAAATCCGACACGGGACTCGTTACGTACAGTCAACGGTTGTGCTCACCGCCTGGGCGCCGCGATCCCTTGAAGGATAACCTTGGCCGGTTTTTCCTCCGTTCGTGCGAGTGAAACCAACACCACGACGTCGGTTTTGCGCTTCAGCTTATTTGAGAGTTCCAAGGATCACGCCAAATACTTCTGGGCACGTGGAATCAAAGCTGCTATTAAATCTCTGTCACACCCAAGGTGTGTCAAATGCACCACCGATCGTAACCGTACGTAATCCCAAGTGTCTTTCTACCGAAGAGATCCTGTTGAGATTGTCAGGCGATCTCTTGCACGCGGGTGTGCGTAAAGTTCGCGTGTCTCTAAAAAGTTGGTATATTCATTAATAACTCACACGCATCTGCTGTTTAACTGTTTAGACCTATGTACTCGTTAATTTGTCAGAATATTTTGTTTCGCTTTCTCTGGGCTTTTACATATTTTTGTAATACTAGAAGACCACAGGAATTAACCTCCTTCTATCTTTACAACATTCCTCCCTTTGGTCCCTTCGTGTTTACCAGACTGCATTAGCTAAAGTGGAAGATAGAATCATCTTTGTGACAGGCAGGCACGTAGCCAGGGGGAGGGGGGCATGGGGTTTGCCCCCCCCCCCCCCCGAAATTTTCCATTTTTCTGGGACCTCCTTTCCCCCCTCCCCCATACAGCACTTTGTCATGCCCCCCCCCCCCCCCCCCCCCCCTTCCCTCGAAACAAAATCCTGGCCAGGGCTGGGCAGTGTCGCGATAGTACCTTAGAGATACTTTCGAGTATCTGTATCTCTGTATCGAGATATATTTGTGAAAAGTATTTGTATCTCAGTAGTGAAATACATTTACAATGTATCGCTTGTATCGCGATACTTTGCCCGACTTAGGCATCTTGTTACATTTGTTGCTTTTTTAAAGATAATTTAAAGGACAAAAGCATCTGTTTGGTGCAACTTGCTTGGGAATTTATAATATAAACCTGCCCTCTACGTTAACATGATCCATCGCAGTCACCAACAATAAAAAAAAAGACTGTGGTTTAAAGAAGGTTACTTGGAAGAATAACAAAATCAGCTCCTCTCACAAAGCCCTCCACTTTTTCCAATTTAGCGGAGTGAACGCTGTAATGGAGTTGAGTGTAGAAAAAGTACGGCCCTGTTGTCCAATCTCCCTAAACTATGGGTGACTTAGAAGCTTATAATTTGAGATGCGTCCTCACAACAAAATAGAGTTCCTTTCGCGCAGACGCCTTTTGTCAAGCATGGTACGCATTCTTTACCGTTCTGCAACTATGTGGTTCAACGGGGGTGACATGTTTTTTTAGCGGAAATAATGATAGATAAAGAGTACGAGGTAATGGGTAGTGCATAAAATGGCACAAAAAGGGGAGCACAAGCATAAATTACCTTTCCAATTCGCCACGAACGGCACCCTCTCCACGTAGCACCGTTTGGGAACAAATGTAATTCTATGAGTATCTGTATCTGTATTCTGGAATACATTTTCGCCGTTATTGCGGAAGTATCTCAGAGATATCCCGTTGCATAAAAGACAAATGTATCTCAGTATCTGTATTTTAGCCTTAAAACACATGTATCTCAGTATTTGTATTCCCGAATACAACTGAGACTCACGGGTGATTTTAATGTTCCTAATTATAAACTGGAGTACGCTAAAGGTAGGTAGCCCTGGTAAAACTTTGTGTAATGCCCTTGTTGACATCGCTATATCGTTTGATTTGGATCAAGTAGTTAATCATTGTACTAGGAATAATTAAATCCTTGACCTTGTTCTCTTTAGTCATAGCATTACTTTGTCTGGTTACGAATGTCCCGTGATAGGGGGTCTATCAGATCACATAGCTGTTCTTACCACGCTGAATATCCGTATTTCACATCCAAATCCTGAAATGTGAATAGTACTGGACATTGATAGAACTGATGACGTGTCCATTTTTGATGTGCTTAGTTTTTATTTTGATGAGTTTCTTGCCCTAAGTCATGACTGATATGTTGACGTGCTTTTAAACAAATTTTGTGGATTAGCTAGTGACTGCGTTAATAAATTTGTTCCTGTTAAAACCGAAAAGAAGTATCCTACTCCCCCATGGATCACTAGAGAGGTGTTGCAATTATCACGTCGTGTTAAGAGGAGTCGAAAATTAAAACATAGTGCTAATCCTGTAGCCGTGACCGGTTTGAATGTTTGAGGAAACGTTTAGAACAAACAATAGCTGTTGCAAAGGACAAATATTTTAGTGTTACTCTATCTCAATTTATGATATCAAGTCCTGCAAAGTTTTGAAGATCTATCCTTCCCAGAAATGACACTCCTCGAAATTTTATTTTTCATGTTAACTGTGCCAGTGACCCTGTGGTTACCTCTAATAGCTTTAATGAATATTTTTATTCTGTTTTTATTTCTGACAACGGCAGTGAACCTAGTTTTCGTTCAGATATTGTGTGTACTTCGTTAGCAAATATCCTGGTTAGTGTTTCCGGGGTGCATAATTTCCTCTTGAGTCTCGAATACAAAAAGTGTCCAGGCCCGGAAGATATTCCAAATTCCTTTTTGCGTCGTTATTCAGATTGGACATCGAGATCCTTAGCTATTATTTTCCAGAAGTCACTTTCCTTCGGAGCTGTACCTCGACTTTGGAAATCAGCAAGAATGGTTCCCATACACAAACAGGGTAACAAACATAGCCTTAATAATTATAGACCTACTTCTCTTGCGTCTTCATCCAGTAAACTTCTCGAAAACAGTATATAACACATTTCTGAGTATCTTGAGAGCAAATGATTTCTTTGTCCTCAACAGCATGATTTTTGCCGATATTTTTCAACCACTACGCAACTACTGGAACCCGCTCATGACATCGCTTCATCCTTGTATAAGAAAGGACAAGTTTACGTCATTTCATTGATTATTTGAAGGCTTTTGATAGAGTATCCCAACCCAAGTGACTTTTGAAGTTAAAAGCCATCTTCCGAATACCCTTTTACTAGACTGGATTTGTTATTTACTTGAATTGCAGGTCGCTATTTGTTTCATTTGCGGATGCCTTCTGTTCGGAGGTTTCGGTTAGTTCAGGTCTGCATCAAGGATCGGTGTTAGGTCCTCTTTTAATCATTTTGTATATCAATGATGTTATAGAAAACATACCGGTTAAAATTCGTCTTTATGCCGATAACTTGCGTTTTGTACAATGGCATCACGTCCATTAATGATCAGCTGGTACTTGACGAATCTTTTGTGCGCATTTTTAATTGGATTAAGGAATGACAAATGAACTCAAACTTTGATGAGACTGTATTTACTAGATTTACAAATACAAAATGGCTCCTTGTTTTGAGTTATGGTATTGAAAATGTAGTTTTAAATGAAGTTAGCGAGTTTAAATACTTGGGTGTTTTTTTTTACGCCCAATCTTAGATGGGATAAACATGTCGGCTTTATCTGCTCCCGAGCCCTAAAGGAGTTGGGGAATGTCAAGCGGAATCTCAAATGCCCCACCAGGGAAGTCAAACTAACCACCTACGGAAGCTTTGTTAGACTCATTCTATAGAGTATAAATCTGTTCTATGTGGCCCAGAAAAAAAACTACATGAATTTATTTAGATTAAGGCTGTAAGATTTATTTTAATAGGCATGCTTCATCAGCTTTGTAATTTGTTGGGCTCGAACCACTGTGCATGGGGGCAAAGGATAGACGGACTTCCACAGAATTGTCAATAAAGAATGCGGCCATCTAGAGAACTAAGTACACTTCACTTTCTAGATCTACGTGCACCAGACGATCTCGCCCATTAAACGTTGTTCCTTTTCAGTGTCATATAATATTTTTTAATTATTGTTTTTTAAGTTTATTGATGACTCGAATGAAATCGACGCACAAATACGTATGCTTTCCAGTGTTTATTTTACTAGCGCAATGAACAATCTTTCTTGTTTAATGCATGTCGTTTTGAGTTAATCATTTTCAATGGCATCTTGTTTTTCTGTGCTGTTATGTTCATATATTTGTATTTTGCATTTTTTGAATGACCTCATATGAGGTTCAGTATGTATAAATATATACTCATCAAGCTTTCGTGCCAATAACATGCCCTCAAGGAAACGCGTACACCGGAAGTCGTATGCAGACGACGGCTACGGTCGGTCAAGACGCATATGTCGGGAACGTATACAATAATTGGTGGCTTCCCGTGACAACGGCCTGCCGTACGTCGTGCTGCCAACCAACACGAATGGTGGCTTCGTCAGATGTGTTGCACGAAATCGACCAGTCATGCGTCAGGAAGACGCATGACTGCCTTCCACTTGTCTTGTTGATCGTCATTATTAGGGGACACAGTCTTTCCGCGTTTAATTTGAACCGGAAGAAACTAAGCACAAAGGCGGATGAGACAATGGATGTGTTTTTCCCGTTTCAGTTGAAAAGATGTGCCACCAGCCTGATCATAAGTTAAAAGTGCGGCGTGTGACGGAAGGTGCAGAAACTTGCGGTGTTCGCTTTTTGCGATACATTAAAAACCAAGTCCAAGAAACCGCGTACATCCACAGAACTATGCAGTTTTTGAAGTTTGTACCTCCTTTGTGGGGTCACGGGTTGGCATCTTCCGTGCGCTTCCAAGCGTTCGCGAGGCATAACCGGCACTGTCCCTGTGGTGCGACACAGGAAGTGCCAGGCCGTCGGCGGGATCTATACGGAAGGCGTTGAGCGAGTGGTCCCAGGATGTCACGCCCGATGAAACGATGACGGACGACTGGCCGACGCCGGGCCAGAGTCCCGGCAATCGTTCAGCGAGTCATGTTGTTGTCGCCTCGACTGAGAATCACTTCGCTCGCCTCCTCTGCAGCCCGACGACGTGATTTGCACGGAGGTCACGTTGGCCAAGGGCAAGAGGTAGCTTTCATTCTAGTTTGAAGTTGAACATTATTTGCGTGATGATGGTGGTGTTTCTCTGGTGCCTGTTTGTTTCCTTACATTGAGCAAGGTTGACTTCGGTGTCATTAACCCCTACCCCATTAACCCTTCTTACTTGCCTCCTCGGAGCTCATATTGCGAGTGAACTTAACTGTGAAAGGGTGAACAAAGGCAGTAAACATATAGTAAAATATAGTAAACATATTAATTAGGAAAAGAATCCAGCTTAAGACCCGCGAAATGTAAAGAAGCTCTAACAAGGGAGTTGTTAACAAATCTAGAAAAAATATAGACACCACTGCTTCTAATAGTTGTTTAACAACACACCAAAAGGGTGTTGAGACGACGTGAAGAAAAGTGGATACCACTGATACATTTGTATTACTCATCCTGTTCTGATCAAGTAAAGTTGAATAAATGAGGTATACTTACTCATATTTAAAAACTCAAAGACAGGTTACTTCCGAGGACTCTATCTTTTGTGGTAATCTTTTTCTCTTTTGAATGAAATGAAGCCGGTGACCAAAAACACGAATCTGTCAATTTTGTTATTTGCATTCGGGTAGCATATTTTAACATTTTGCGCTTTTAGAACCATCCCTATTTTTCTATTAGCTATACTTGTCTTCAGCAACTTATCGAAAATAATTAAACGCGAATAGTTACTTATTTCGTGCAATGTGCTACAACCGCAAATATAAAGGTGAGGAACACATACGCATTCTCGTGATAAACAATAGGATCCCTAAAAAGGGCGTATGCATTTTATAGTTTAGTTAATACTAATGAAAAAAAATCTGCTGCAACAGTTATTTAAATAACGTTTTTGCATGATATACTGGTTGAGCATCACGGGTAGCTGGACAGTTCAAATAAAATTTACTAATCTACGAATATTTTGTTTCTTCTCCCGTGAGTGAAATCGCCGTGGTGCCCATGTGGAAATACCATAATCGCTACCGGTTACGAACTTAAGTGCAGGTTGTACATTATATTTGAAGTGAAATACACGCTCTCTCCGAGTAACGGTAATGCATAGTAAAATCATAAGTATTTTCCCAGTACAGTAAAAGAACGATGGTTGAAGATGAGGAAACATATGCACACCAAATGTAGGCCAGGACAACCCGATGCATGATACCCTTGCGTTTCTTGGCAAAACGAGAAAAAAAAAAACGGTTAACCGTTAACCAAGGTAGGAGCACATGGCCTAGAGATTAAAGTGCTTGTTTATTTTGTAGCCTGCTAAGTTTACAATGAGCTGCGCTTTCACGTTCATCATTTTCTTGCGATTATTATTAGTTGCGAGTAACCACACGGACATCGAGACGTACACTACAAAATAATGGCACAGTGTCCTAGGTCTCGTTTACACTGTTTGTAGGACGCTCCTTCTTCAAGTTTTAACCCAAAATAAGACAATAACAATCATACAAATAAAAGCGCTGACATAAAAAAATGTTAACCCAAGAGAGGGCGGCAATATTTCTTGCCTTTCAGAAGATACGTTTAAAACCAAACAAAACATTCCGCTCGCAAAAAATATATATAAATAAACAACAACAACATGAAATGGCGAGTCAAGTTAGCAACGTAAACAACAGAGCGCCACGAACAAAAATCTTTGAACGTGTTCATCCCGTTCGCAAATAGACCCGTGCCTGGCACCCCGCCGGAATTCCCATGCCACCACTGTGCGTTTTCGCTTTTCTGTGACGAACGCCCTCGAAGAAGACGAGCCCGCCTCTTCGCTGTATTTGCCTGCCGTTGCAGCTCGCCCGCAAACTTCTCGACGCCCGATGCGTCGCCGTTGGCTCGCTTGGCGGCGCCTCTCTCCCCGACGCCGTGTTTGTCCACGTCAATCACCGAAGACAGCTTATTTGAGGACCACGGGAGACGGTTGCTAAGAGCGGCACAGAATATACCGACGCCTTCTTCATCGACTTCAGTTACAACAATAAATATTCTCGGGTTGTTTTGTTTGTTTTTCATTAGAATTGTAGTTATCCGCTCGGCACATTTCCGCCAGTCACAGACTAGCCTAAGAGGATAATCCCGTGTTTGTGCGCATCGTCGAAAAAGATGCGCCGTTACACAATCTCAGCTTCAGCGGTAACTTCCCTGGTAATTATTTATTATTTATTTACACAAATACCTGCTGCACCGTTAGGCATTATGCAGGGGGGAACAAAAGAAAAAAGCATTAAAAAAACATTTTCAGTAACGCAATCGACAATCATCCAGTACTACATTTTCACTCGACCATGCTTCTCTACAGTCTGTCATAAAATGCGTCATTATTGATAACAGCTATCAGTTCTTCCGGAAGGGCATTCCACTCCCGGGCAGTTTGAACAAAAAATGACTAGCAAAAACAGTCAGTACGATAACGATACTCTGCCACAGTCTTATAATGATTCCGCCTTGAAGATACATGGTGTGGCTCGAGAATGTAAATGCAGTGCTTATGTTTTTTCCTCGATGAGAAGTAGGTGTACGATGAAGGTTGTAGAGCGATGGAGAAACCGCAACGTGAGGATAATGTATTAAAGAAACAATAAAGACACATTTAAATAATTTTTTTACAAATGGTGTTCTTAGGTTTCTTGGGAATTCAGCACACTGCCCAATTTTTTATAGACATTTGTGACGCGTATTTATCTGCCTACGAAAGAACTGAAGAAACTGAAACTGAACTATCTCCATTCTCATTTGTGTGCCTCCGAAAACGGAGCTGACGTAGGTAGTGACGTGAGGTGTGAAGAGTCGGTATTGGTAGCATTTAGGATATCGAAACTCTGGTTTCAACGGTGGGTTTTAGCAGCGCGGTGGCGCGGTCGTTCCCAAAGCAAACACGACACTGACATCTGAAACCAAAACCAAACGTCTGCTGCGTGTTCCGCTCTGTGTTCTTTTTTTTATTTTATTTTGTTTGCCCATAGTTGCTCGTTGCCCGTTTTGCGTCCGGCGAAGCAAAGAGAAAAATAATTACGGTGTTTTATTTATGGTTTAGTAATCATTTCCGGTCCGATTTATACTTTTCACAGGGTTATGCAAGTGAAAATTGGAATAGTGTTCATAAAAATCGCGAACCAAAACGTGACCGAGGACACGTCTTTCGTTTCGACCAATTGCTGACACGTCTCTTGTGACGTCGCGCTTCTAGGCCCAGCAACGTCACGCGAGCTCCGCTTCTCCTGGCTTCTCCCGTAACTCTCGGGTCGTCGCTCCAGCGGCACACAAGCGTCGGTTTCGGCTGAAATTTGGGCAACAAAACAAATCTGAAAATGCTTTTATTGTTTTTTTTTAATACTTAAAGCTTAGTAAGTCGGTGACTGTCCAACTTTACGAAAACCCGAGGCTATTTCGACGAACTAAACGATTCACTGTTTCATCATCGTACAGTTGGGTTTGAGACTACGAGATGTATACCGAAAACTCTCGTCGTTTTGCGACGTTTGTAAATGCTAAAGATTAAGAACCCTGCATATGCTCCGCCTCCAGCTCGCGTTCGGTGCCTTCCACCGGGCTTTGGCTGTGCATGCGACCAAGTGCTATCAAAGGCAGAAAGCACTCGCTCGATGAAGAGGTTTTAGCCTGTCACCAACTATAGAATTGACGCTGATTCGCACAACACGCGGAAGCCTGTAGATTGTATGTGCAGAGCAGAAATAAGGCATCATTAAGCATATAATGTAATTAGCAACTTAGAACATTTGAAGGTCTTTGTATTTAACTTTTTTTTCGTATCAAACCAACAGGTGTATTATACAAAAACAGTTTGCCTATAGATTTATGCACTTATTAATATCAACCTGTCAACTCATGAAGGACTGGTTTAGGGAATGACCAGCACCCCCATCGAAATACCACTGCAAATTGTTAGGGCAGCCAAGCGTTGCTTTACCTGCTTGTTATGGTAAGTCGAACTTATATTTCGACGTAGTCTTCTGCAACGTAGAAAAGTGCAGTCAACTTCAACTATTGCAATTAGCTGTTGAACGTTCACTGTACCAGTGATCCACGACGCGGTCCCGTTATGGTTTTTGTACGATAAAAATTAAAAATAAATGTACTTACACTGTCCCCGACGCTACTGCGCCAATGGCAACCATACTATTACTATGCCTGTCCTAATTTGAAAGTAACATAAATAAATCTAGAGGTGGCCAATTTTGGCGAAGTAATCGGCCACACGCACCTGTTTCTTGCACCGGTCGGTACCAATGAAACTCACGTCATCCTAGATTCTCAATGGCCTCATCGTTTCGAAAAGCGTTGTATAAGAGCTCGGTCCCAAATCTTATCTGTTTGGGTACCCCGGCATGATCAGGTTGCGCTCGCCTCGCACTATTTGTCATGTGCCCTCATTCCTCGTGTGATTCACGCCGCCCTACGAACTCTGATGAGATTACCGTCTAAAAGTCTCGTACCGAGTGTTCATACACGATCCGCTTTAGGCTATCCGTCTAGGGTCACGGCTAAAATGCGACATCAGAATTTGCAACTTCTGAGGGTTGGTGGTAGCGTTGCGAGGGAGGTCGATAGAGTGCGCGCGTGACAGGTTAACGAGGAGGTAAGCGAAGATTGCCTCAATATGTGCGGTAACACGGCGATCGCCGCTCGTGACACGCTGATGCGAGAGATCGGCCTCCCGCTACCGGTGTCTGCCGACGCGGTCGATCTTGACGCCTCTCTGTTTTGACGGACACTTTTCAGGGCATGGAGGAAGCCTCACCGTCAAAAGGGGCACGCCTGTAATTGAGATCACTGGTGTCTGCATTTTTAAAAAAGACTAGGGCTAGTATATTTGTTTACTGCATTTTTTTTTTCATCCAAATTTCTGAAGATATGTCTAACTCCTCTATTTCGATGTCCGCGAGGCCGGGTGCATTAAAATAAGGTTTCTTGCGAAACATCGATTCGACGTCGGCGTGGGAACACTTGGTGTGTGCTCTCAGTCGTGTCGACGTGTATATGTTGGGGCTAGAGAACTGCGATTCGAGCCGTGAACACAATTATCTATCAAAGCGTCCAGTGCGAAGTTTATCTTTAAGCGAGTCTTCCAACTGTATTTTAGAGCGATATTTTAGCGATATTACATCGATATTACAGTGATATTACGGCGACATTACAGTGACATTAGAGCAATATTACAACGCCAGCTGTTTGTGGGACACTTCGCGGTCGTGGGACACTTCGCGCCGGCCACTTTCGGCCCTCCTCCAAGACATTCCACGGGCCGCCGATAAAAAGATAACAAGCAAGCAAGATAACATGCACGGTCATGCATAGTAGCAAAATAACATCCATGGTCAGTAAAACAGTCCCCGCCGGGCAATCTGGCAGTGCACTGGGATAGGTGCCCATGTTACCCAGAATTAGCACAAAAAACAGTTCTCGGGAGATACGCATAAAAACCCTTTTAGAATCTTACGCTGCATTCTGTATCAGGAGGCAAGAGGAGGGCAAGCGCGTTAGTGCCCCGTCAATGCGCCTGACAGATACAGAGTTTTATATTTTAAACGAATAGCCAGAAATATGTTATTAATAGTGCGTGTTTGTTTCAATAAACCTTCATTTGAGAGTGCACTTCGTCTTGTCTATTTCCTTGTCCCTGTTTGTTCGGCGCTTTTCGTTAAGCACATATGACAAAGCACATATGACTCGAAAAGTTCTGACGTACAGAACCAACCTAAATCTGGCAACGGCCCATACCAACGCCAGACATTCCTTTTCTATCGTTGCGTAGTTCTTTTCTGCGGTGCTGAGCTTTCTACTGGCGTACGCCACGGGATGTAGCATTCCATCCTTCTCTTGAAGCATCACTGCACCCAGACTCGTGTCAGACGCATCTGTCCTTAGCACGAACTCCTTCTCGGGGTCTGGTGCCAACAAGATGGGAGGATGCACCAGCTTGATCTTTAGTTCATTGAAGGCCTCCTCTTGCTCCGGCCCCCACTCAACCTCATTGCGGGCTCCTTTTCTGGTGAGGTCTACTAACGGCGCGGCAAGACCCGCATAGTCCTCTACGAACTCGCGGTAGAACCCCGTGAGTCCAAGGAACGATCTCACTTGTCGCTTCGTTCGCGGTCTTGGCACGTCTTGAATCCGTTCAATGATCCTAGGGTCCGGTGATATCCTTCCCATTCCGATCTCGTGCCCCAGAAAGCTGATCTCCTTAAAGCCCACTTCACATTTCTTTGGCTTTACGGTAATATTAGCCTCGCGCAGGCGCCTAAAAATGCAGCGGAGCGTTTCAACGTGCTCTCTCCACGAGCTTGTGGCGATCAGGATGTCGTCGATGTAATGGTGTGCATCTGGGATGCCGTCTAACAATTTTCGCATCAGTTTGGTGAATGTCGCAGAAGCCGTTCTTAAGCCAAAGGGCATGACCTTGAATTGGTAAAGCCCACTCGTTGAAGAGAAGGCCGTCTTTTCCTTGGCCTCTTCTGTCATAGGTATCTGCCAGTACCCTTTTGCTACATCGAGCTTCGAGAAGAAGCGCTTCTGTCCCGCCTTAGCAAACGTGACGTCGATCCGTGGTATTGGCTCTGAATCGGGCTTGGTCACGTCATTGAGCCTCCTGTAGTCAATGCAAAACCTGTTTGACCCGTCTTTTTTCTTTATTATTACCACTGGCGCGTTGTATGATGAGGTACATCGCTCAATCACGTCCAGCCCCAACATCTCGTCGATTTCTTGCTCGACTGTCTCCTGGACCGACACCGGTAGTGGGTACTGCTTCACATGTACTGGTCGGGACGGGGTCAGTTGACGGTCACAGGTCAGCAGACTCGTCCTGCCCGGAAGGTTCGAAAGTATATCTTTGAAGTCCTCAATCAGCTCTCGCACCTCATCACGCTTTTGGGATTCCAAGTGTTCGTTTATGTTGACGTCTTCCCATCCTTGCTGCCTTGTCCAGCTTGGTGTAGGAATTTCCTCTGCATCTTCAAAACTTAGCTCACTTGCGACTTCATCCTTTTCTTGAGAATCCATTGCCACACCGCAATGTTGTCTACCTTGTTGACTTCCTTCTCTTTCTTCATATCTTTTCAGCATATTGATGTGAAACACCTTCTTCTTGCCTCCTACGTCTAACTCGTAATTCACCTCATTCTTTCTTGCGACTACGGGGAAGGGACCTTTCCATTGCATGATCATCTTGTTTAGATCGGTGGGGAGCAGGATGAGCGCCAGGTCTCCTTGCTTCATATTTCGGTTACAGCTCTTCCTGTCGTAGTATCCCTTATACTTCTCCCTTGCTTCATCCAGGCATGCGTGCGCCAGCTTGCATGTTTCCTCTAGTTTTGTCCTTAACTCTAAGATGTATCCATATGCCGTCTTCATGTCTTCCTTCAGGGCTTCGTTCGACCACACCTCCTTGAGGATGGCCAGTAGTCCTCGTACGCTTCTCCCGTATAGCAGTTCAAATGGCGAGAACCTGAGGCAAGCCTGGGGTACCTCTCTGTAGGCGAAAAGCAAAGCTGGGAGATATCTATCCCAATCCTTTGGTCTTTCTTTGCACATCCTCCTTAGCATCTGCTTGATGGTGCCATTAAACCTCTCGACCAGGCCGTTGCTGATGGGGTGATAGGGAGTGGTTAAGAGTTGCTTCATCGATAGAAGCCTGCTCACCTCTCTCATTAGCTCAGAGGTAAAATTGGTGCCGCGATCGCTAAGGATCTCTGCCGGCACTCCGTACCGCGTAAACATCTGAACCAACGCCTCAGCTACCTGCTGGGACCCAATGCTCTTCAACGCTACTGCGTCAGGATACCTCGTGGCCATGTCAACCATTGTTAGAATGTATCTCTTCCCCGAGCTTGAGATAGGCACAATAGGACCGATGATATCTATCGCGACTCTTTGAAAAGGTGTCTCGATGATTGGCATGCTTCCCAAGGGAGCCTTGCCCACCTTGCCTTTGGGTACGGTGCGTTGCCACACGTCACATGACCGAACGTACCTTTTGATCTCACTTCGCATACATGGCCAAAAGAATTCTTCCGCCACCAAGTTGAGGGTGTTCTTCGCCCCCTGGTGTCCGGACATAATGCTGTCATGTGCCATAGTTACAGCAGCGGCCCTGAACCTTTTTGGTAGAACCAGTTGTTCTGATCTTCTGCCGGATGAGTATACGACGCTCCTGTATAGAAGATTGTTCTTCAGCAAAAACTGAATCCTAGTCCTGGAATTGTGTTTCTTCGTTGTTTTCCATACATCGTTGAAACACTTCGTAAGAGTAGCGTCCTCTTTCTGCTGCTTTCCGAGTTCCTCGGCTGTTGTGTCGGTTACTGACACCTGCGCGACTTTCAGAGGCCGTTCTAGTTTTTCTATTGGTCTTCCAGCTTCTCTTCCCTCGCCCGCGGACGCAGCTACGACTGGCTTCTCATCCGGGAGCTCGTCGATGCTCTTGGTTGCTTCCATTGCCCTGCGCCAGCCCACGTTGACTCCGATGGCGTTCGAACACGTTTCGCCTCTCTCCTTCGGCTTGCCTAGGCAGTCGCCAAGATTGTCTTCCTTGTTCTTTTCCCATTCTGGGTCAGGGTCATTAGCCTCACGCATTTGCGGTATGTTTCCCAGTATCAAGTGGTATAGGGGGTTACTGACGCATTTCGCCGTTACCTTTCCCGTGTAGTAGGGCGTTTGGATCACAATAACCGCCTCCGGCAGGTACCGAACTGTTCGATCTAATAAAAACACTGGACTCGACTTTCCAGTTAGGTTCTCTTGAGGGACTAGTTCTTTGCGAACAACCACGGTGTTGCAGCCGGTGTCCCTTAACACTGTTATCTTGTGTTCTCCCAGTCGTCCTTCCACTACCGGCATGTTCTCCGACAGAAATTTCGGGGCTCTCCCTATGACCGCGTTCACTACCGGGATCTTGTCCCCATTATTCAGGGTGACGTAGGCATCGTTCGAGCCATCGCAATTATCAGTTGACTCCGTGTACAAGCACGACGCCTGATGGTTATCGCTCTGCCTTCCCTTGCAGTTCTCTGCCTTGTGACCACTACGGCCGCAATTCCAACATGCAAGTGACCTCATAGCTTGGCCGTTACTTCTGCAGTTTTCTGCCTTGTGCCCAATCTTCCCACAAAGGAAGCAGTGGAGACTCCTTCGGAGACCACCCCTTGCGTGTTTATCTTCGTTTCCAGCGTCTTGCCTGTTTTCCCCTCGTCTCGCTTTTGCTTACCCGTGCTATGGTGCACCTGGGCCTCCAAGAAGAGGTCAGCTTTAGCTGCTACATCATCCAACCTCTGACAGTCGCGCTCTCTCAGGAAGACCGTCAGCTTGCTCGAGCATGTCAACAGAAACTGTTCCACTAGGATATTGTCTCGCAGCGCTTCGAACGTTTTCTCAACTCCCGCTATCTCGAGCCATCTGTCAAAGTACCCTGCCAGTCGAGCAGCAAATTGTGTCATCGTTTCGCCCTCCTCGGGTTTGGCGTCGCGAAACCTCTCGCGGTATCCTTCCTTAGTGTAACGAAATCGCTGGAACAGCGCCAGCTTGACCTTGGCATAGTCTAGCGCATCTTCAGGTGTCAGTCGGCCGATCACCGTGAGCGCCTCTCCGGTCAAACATAAGCCTAAGGTCGTGGCCCACTTCTCCACTGGCCAACCCAACCCTGTTGCAGTACGCTCAAAGCGCTGCAGATAGGCATCTAGATCGTCCCTTCGTTCATTGAACTGTGGAATCAGTTTGTTGGGACTTCCGTGACTCCCTCGGCCTGACTCTTCCCCGCGGCCGCTTTCCAAATTTGCGGTACCTTCACCTCTCCCTTCACGAGCCGCAATCCTCAACTGCAGGACCTCTCGTTCCTTATCCAACTTAGCGCTTTCGGCCGCCAACATTCTTTGAGCCGCCTCACGGTCCTCCCTAGCGTTATCACGCTCTTGAGCTCTCTCAGCTCTCCCACGCGCTCTCTCCTCATCAACCCATTTCTTTAACTCGTCCCCCGTATACCCCAATTCCTCAGCTGCCGCGATTATTCTATCGAGCTCCATAATGATGCACCAGTCTCAAATCTCCATCTCCTCTCTCACCTCCCGGAAAAGGCAACAGGGATGTTATGGGCCGCGCTATCCTGGCAGGCTCGCCAAATTGTCACAGGCTCGTCCGGGGTTGGTAAGAAAAGAGTCGGGAGACAGAGAGTAAAAAAAAAAAAGCAGAGCATATATTTGCACACACAACAGAAATATCAGAATAGAGAAAAAAAAGGCGTAATAAGACTACAAGCAAAGTCATAAGAAAGAAATACGCAGTTCCAACTACGGGGCTATCGTCCTAGAGATTCACCGGCATATGTCGTGGCGAGGCTCGGTTCCTGGCTTCTGTAGACGCTCAGTCCAGGGACGGTGTTGAGGTGGCGTAGATGCTCAGTCCAGGGACGGTGTTGAGGTGGCGTAGATGCTCATACCTCCGCTGTTCCATCCACACCGTGCGTAGCAGCGGGTTCTGGTTCAAGTCGTCGATACCGGGACGCAGCCGGCAAGATCCTTCAAGCAGCTGCCGAACGTCGCGGCTCGTGCTCTTCACGCCCTTTTTCGCACCCGTCACTTCGTCCTTCACGTTCTTCCTTCCACAGAACCATGACAATTTGCCATAATACCAAAATGTTCTCAAGGGCTTTAAAGTTTATATTTAAGATTTAGTTAGTAAGTAAGTTAGAAAGTAAGTAAGTTAGAAAGTAAGTAAGTTAGAAAGTAAGTAAAAAGTAAGTAAGTTAGAAACTGGCTTGTCATTAAAAAGTTCCCAGGCGAGGCGCGGGTGCCCAAATATCAAAAGATGAACGAATGCGTTAAAAACCGTCAAACTATCCACAATTTGGGACCGGTGTTCTAAAAAGGACTCATTTTGAAGCATTAGGAATTTTACCAGGACGCGCTCGAACGCTTTATATTTTATATTCCGCCTTTAGTCGGAAACTCCGTTGTCCTCAAAATGTTCCCTGGCGCGGCGCGGGCGCCCAAATTTTCATAGATGAACAAATGCGTAAAAACGGCCGAACCAAACCCAACCTAAAACGTTTTTGACAAAAAAGAACTCATTTTGAAGTATTTCCCATAATACGAGGGTGGGGCCGAGGGCTCTATATTTTTCTTTCCAGCTTTAGTCGGAAACTGGGCTCTCCTGTACTCAAATTTCAAAAAAGATGCACTAATACGTAAAAACAGCCGAACTGTCGCCACTTTGGGAGCGGTTGTCTCAAAAAGGGCTCATTTTGAAGTATTTTCTATAGTACCAGCTGATCAGCTCGAGGCAACACCTCCTCGAATACAAAGCCGGAGCGCTCGGAGAGATGATGTCAAACTACGTCAAAGTTGAAGGCTTGGGGCTCAAATTGCCTCAGACGTCGACTTCAATACGACAAACCAGCCCTTTCCCCCAGAGGGTCACGCGGCTGTGCAATGGGGGAACCTGGGCACCGTCGTGATGCCAATTGGCATGCGTCAGTGCTCAACACCCAATAAGAAGCAGCGCGTTTTCTTTTTCTTTTCTTTTTTATTGAGTTGTCTAGGTAATTTTTTTGACGGCGTCGTCGTGTCAAGCGTGCGCGCCTGTAGGCCTTCTTCGTCCTTAACGGCATACACATGCTGTTAAAACGTTGCGTCCCTAGGTGTCGAGGTAGTTACACTGGAGGCCCGAGGGTGACAGTGTCCAGATTCCCGAACAAGAATGACTTTCGTGATACTTGGATACGAGCGACCCCTCGGAACAACTTTGCCCTCTGCTGCCGCCCAAGGCGAGAACTGAGAACTTCCCTATTTGAAAGCCATCGTTTGCTCTGGCAGAACGTAAAGGTACTAGAAATGTAGTCACAAAAGAGTGAAAGTACGAGTTCGAGTGGCTTCGCGAATTTTTCGAACGCGACCAGATTCAAGAAGCATGCCGTGGTTTGTCCTTACCTAAAGCAACGCACGTAACGTCATTTGCTTTGCAGGTACGACTTAACGCCTTTGGCGCAAGGTTTTCGCGTTTCACCTGTTTTCAAAGGTTTTTGAGTTTGTTAAATGACTGAAGCACACTACTCTTGCTCGTTTGTTTACTGTTCACCCGTTGCTTACAAGAGTGCGCTTTGTTTTTTTTTTTTTTTTTTTTAGGTGTGCGAGTTTCACTTTGCAGACGCTGAAATGCCCCGGGACAATTCGCACGTCGACGACGCTATCGGGCGCCCATCAGTACTAGAGTAGTTTCGTCGAAGTTCCCGGGATGGTCGATCAACTTGCAAGCTGTGCGCACCACGAGGGCAGACCCGAACTCAAAAAGGGAGCGAATGGATGCCGCTGCTGTGCAAGATTTGGTTGCAAGATTGTTGTTTGGTTGTGCCTATATGTGGTTGAGTTGTGTCTATGTGCTTGTCTGCGATATTATTTGCTTGCTCAAGCCTCGTGAAATACACGCTATGGTTATCTGATAGTTCCTTTAAAGGTGTTAAATACCTCATTTACTATTCCAGCTTCCCATGTGAATGCTTGAATCTGCGAGATTTGAATTACTGTGTTTAAGTTTACAGATATGTTTTTTAAACCCTTTTGTTGCTTCGTTTCATTTTAGAAATTAATTGTAACACTTATGTAGCATTATAGATGATGCACACTAAGTATTTGAGGACAAATATTCAGTTTTTGTCAGCGCCATGATGAAAATCTGACTTACAACTTTGCTTAAGTTTTCTTCAATTTGTGTGTGTTGTGCTTGCGCCTCTTTAAACAGTATTGTGAAACTAACTGCATTGAAGCCTGCAGAGTGCAACAAGTAGCGCAACAAGTATTTCAGTGGTGATAAGTGCAATTGCGGCATCTAAAGTGCTCTTTTAGCTTTTTGCGCAAGCTCGTGATGAAGCAGAAGAATTCCCAAGAACTTTGTGTCGCGGTGCAAGAGAGCCGTTTTACTCACGTACGTTTTTTTTATATAAATAAATCTATTAAAGCTCAAAATTAAAATTTTTGAAAAATAAATTAGGATCTTTTGTAGGCAACACTCATGAACTACCTTAAGTTCTGTTGAATTGTGTTTTCTCTTAGCAAACAGCTCGAGACCCGAGTACGCATCTTAGTAACATTGTTAGTGGACATCTAGACAACGAATATACAGTGCGCAAACGAGCTAATGGATGTTCATACTTACCACTTATCAGTTTTGTGGTGTAGTGAATCTGTATATAAAGGGAGTTCAATGAAATCGTTTAGCTGAGTTAGAAACTTTTTAGTCCCTGCTTATTTTTCCTGGCACTTTAAAAGTATTTCCCCCCTGCTGCAGTTTCGGGTTAATGTCATGATAAACTAGGTCAACCATTTGCAGCGATAATCACACCATTTCACTGTTTAAACTAACCACTCATATCTGTCTCGAGAAGTCATACTGTCCGGATTTTTGTCTTGCATTATGTTTAAAAACTATGAAGATGACAATAATATTGCAAAGTAATAGTACCGTAAGCCGTTAAACACATTTGTAGTTTCAATAATCGTTTATAGCAGGCATTTTATCGAACAAAACAAGTTTTGAATATCAAACGTCGTTCATACGATGATTCGTCCTGGCTAGAAGTAGTTTATATTCGCCGTACCACGAGGCGCTCGATCGCCTTCTGCGCAATAAAATATGCTTCCGAACCCAAATGATATTTATGGATCGACTTTTAGCTCACTAGCGCGGTTTTGTACGCTAAAACTCGTTAGTACGACTGAAAATACACGCGCGACTCGCTCACATTCATACAGTACTACGGAGTTCGTAAGCCAACGCCCATGACGTCATCAGAGGAGCACTACGGCCTTGTCTTCTAGGAGGTTTTTCTTGAGGGCTCCACATTTTATATCACACGTTTAGTTGAGAATTGGGTTATCCTCGAAAGTTCCCCGGCGAGGCGCGTGAGCCCAAATTGCAAAATATGAGCAAATACGTAAAACAGCCGAACAATCCCCACTTTGAGGCCGGTTGTCTCAAAACGGAATCATTTTGAAGTATTTGCCATAGTAGCAGGATGGGCTTGAGGGCTTTACATTTTATATTCCGCCTTTAGTTGGGAACTAGGTTGTCCTTCAAAAAACCCTGGTGCGGCGTGTGCACAAAATTTCAAAAGATGAACGAACGCGTAGAAACGTCGGAATTATCCCCACTTTTAGACCTGTTGCCTCAAAAAAGACTCGTTTTGAAGTATTTGCCATAATACCAGGATGAGGTCGAGGGCTCTGAATTTTATATTCCGCCTTTAGTTGGGAACTGGGTTGTCCTCGAAAAGTTCCCTGGCGAGGCGCGGGTGCCCAAATTTTAAAAGATAAACGAATGCGTCAAGACAGCCGGACTATCCCTCCGTTTAAACCGGTTGTCTCAAAGATTAGTTTATTTTGGAATATTTACAGTAATACGAGGATGGGCTCAAGAGCTCTAGATTGTATACCCACCTTTAGTTGGGAACTTGGTTGTTTTTAATAAGTTTCCTGGCGAGGCGCGTGTGCCAAAATTTCAAAAGATGAACGAAATCATAAATACAGCCGGAGCATCCCCGATTTGAGACCGGTTGTCCCAAAAATGATTCATTTTGGAATATTTGCCATTGTACCAGGGCGGGCTCGAACACTCTGCATTTGATCTTCCGCCTTTAGTTTGGAACTGGATTTTCTTCACAAAGTTCCCTGGCGAGGCGCGTGTGTCCAACTTTCAATCGATTAAGGAATGCGTAAAAATAACCAAAGAATTCTTACTTTGAGACCGCTTGTCTCAAAGAGGATTCCTTTTGGAATATTTGCCATTTTACCAGGGCGGGCTAGAACACTCTACATTTTATCTTCCGCCTTTAGCTCGAAACCAGATTGTTCTCAAAAAGTTCCCTGGAGAGGCGGGGGTGCCCAAATCTCAAAAGATGTACGAATACGTAGAAACGACCGAGCCATCCCCACTTCGAGACGATGCTACTTGGTATACCGTATACGTAGGGCTCCGTGTTTTCGGAGTTTATTTTTCGTGAAATTCGGAGGGTGTATTCGGAGTTTATTTTTTAGCAAAAATTCGGTGTTTATTGTTGTTTATTTTTCGTAAATCCCCAATTCTCCGAAATTCGGAGATTAATTTCGCAGTGTTTTCTATTTAAAAATATTAAAGAATAACCGGATGCAAACATATGCCAGATAAAAAATAAAACGCGCTTGTATCAATTAAGATTTTTCCCGTTGAATTTGGCGTTGGTTTTGGTGTTTAATCAAAGAGCCAGTGTATCAAGCTTGTGCGCGCGAGGGAACACCCGACTTTGTGTTTTATAGTCCTGTTTTATGTTTCTGCTTCCTTTTCTTTCTTTTCTCATCTTTATGAGGATCTTGACGATGTTCTTCCTTTTCTTCATCTTTGTAAATACAGTTGTGAGTAGCGCTCTTTTCTGTCTCTTCTCTCTTCTTCATACGTGTGCGCTAAAACCGTTCAAATGTCTAACTACCAACTAGCCCAGTTATCAACCCTTTTACAGTTTATTTCTTTTGCATCGGGCCCTTCTCCTGTGAGTTCTGACCTTTCGTTTTTGCACACAAATGTGGTTTCGATAAACGTCGATACCTTAAAATCAATAAACTGCCGGAGGTAGCCGCAAGGAAGCTCGTAGTCATCCCATCAATCTATCCCGCGGCCGCGCGAGGTGGAGTGGTTGAGGATGTAATAGAGACGTTTCAACTGCCCCTCTTCCCTATTTTATGAAACCTCTATGGTCCATAGGTTTCACTGTTACCCCCAGAAACATACCCTCTCCTTTCTCTAAATCCCAAATCCCATGGCCCAAACTGGAAACCAAAAGAGTGGCTTTTGTCGTGACACGAATGGTACGATGGCCTGTTTCCCTAAACCAACCTTGACGAGAAAAGCCGTAAGACCCCCCTTTTGACACCGGTCCGAGGCTTGAAAGATAATTACGGTGTCATTTTCCTAGGACCAATGATCCTGCGCTGCTCAAGTTGTAAAAGAAAAAATACTTTTTTTTGTGTGTGTTGGAGGAGTTTATCAGATAAATCCGAAGTGACAAAAATTTTACTGGCGGGTGTTTTCCAGAGTTTTTCGGATTTATCCGAAAACACGGTGCCCTACGTATATACGTTAAGTTTTCATTATTTGGGAGGATGGAAGGGTATGAGGAAATTATCAACCGTGGTTTCGCACCGCCTGCCTTGCGCCGGTTGCGCGAGTGGTAAGTGTAGCGCACCACCGCTTTTCCCGTGTGCTATGACTCTTTCTAAAATTTACTGGTTCAATGGTTTTCAATATCGCTCAGAAAGCCTATAATTTGAACAATATGTTTTTTTTACTAGTTAAAACTATTCAACAATTGTTTTGTTACTTAGTCAATTTATCGTGGCAATTAGCCCCATATATAATGCCCTCTGGCCGTAGAACTTACGTGATTATACTGCATTAGTGTAGCCTTAACGAAATTTTAACGATGTGAAAAGCCTAAAATAAACAAACCGATTACATCGTATAGATATAATCAATTTAATACTGGCGCACATTGGGACGTGGTGTAAATACCGCGTAAGCGATAGTTTCTATACTTCGTTTCAGCTTAAGTCCAGACGCGGCCGACGCTACGAGCAAATGGGACCAATGAAGCAGCGTGGAAAGTGCAAGTCACTGGGCCTTTTCTGTTTATGATTGGTTCTGCGATAATAGAACACGTACAGAAAGGCGACAAACACCATGATGGTACGCCCTGACGCATGGTGCCATCACCGCGCAGTGTGGGCTGTGTCTGGACTTAAAGGTAAAACGAAGTATAGGCGATATTGCCAAGTACGTGACGGAGAGGATGAAGATATAAAGAAAAAAGGGCGTGGCGGATTTGGAGATGCAAGCGGCTGACACAGAGGAATGGGGTTCGAATCTTGCTCGGCCTGGAGACTCATCGTATTAATTCTGTACTCTTCTGAGAAATCCCAGCCCATTCTCGACTGTCATCAAGTGTTCTTGATCAGAATATTCCTGACCGAGCTGCGTGTATGAACGCGATGCTTCGAATAAGTTACCTTTCCGTAGCCGACGCAAGATGCGTGACAACTTTCTTTTAATGTTTGTAGGCAAAAGTTTGCCTCTTTAAACTTTTATTTTTCGGTCTAAATTTATCCGCTCTTCCTATGGGTGACAACGTTGCACCAGGCGGAACGTGTATATAAATCAACGCGTAAACAATCAGTTGCCTGAAATACATAAGCTGAGAATCCATCCTTAGATACGTCCTCTACGGAATAAACCCCTAACAAGAACATAAGTTTTATGCCCAATACTCACTCAGTACAGAGTTATATCTAAAGGTATGTCTAACTATACATCGCACTCCAAGTCAATTATAAGATCTATAGAAATGCTTGCGATGAATTTCGCAAAATCGTTTAGGAGTTCCGATGCTCTTCCTTAGACGCAATATCGCCATGAAATGGTAGCGGAGAATGATAAGGTTATCAGTATGTTGCAACCGCAAGACACTCATTATCTCATACTTTTTTATCTTTGAAGTTGCTCTTCAGTTCTCTCGGCACACACTCTGCTTTGGCGGAAATTAGCGCAGGGCGTAAAAGTTAAAGGTAAATACGCCACATGGAGACCGATAAGTAAACTAGAAGCGACTGTCAAATATTTCTGGCCATGCCCATGGCGGCTAGGTTTCTAAATAAAAATGTTTCAAAACGTTCTCTAATTGTTAAAAGATTAGTTAGAAACTTTTCTTCCAAAGCCTCTACTGCATTAGACGCCGTAAGCTGTTGCCCATAAATGTGCGAAACTACAGTCTCCATTCAAGATGCAAGTGCTCGTTGCCTGAATTCCCCCTCTTTCTTTTACATATTCGGTAGTACATGCTAAACCAACATTGATACCTACAAATATTTGTCTGAGAGCGACAAGGTCTGTGCTTTACTTGGACGGGAGGCCGATACACTGACGCCACTAGTACATTTGGATAACTTCCAGCCAGTTCTCAAGTTCCCAGAAGGCATTGATCTGGTTCAATCCTTTGAGGAGTGCGCGGCCGTGTTCAGCCTGGTTTATTGTAAACACTCCCCGGTCGCCTCTTCACAGGTTCTGGCACTTGGGGCTCCTGATGCAGGGTCGATAAAAATCCTTCCCGTTGGTCTACGAGAGATGGATGATTCCGTCGGCTTCCTTTTATGGTTGAGCTTCCAAAGCAAGACGAAAAGCAGAAGTGCATGTCCCGTGACGAAGGCACTTTGCTTTGCTTTCTATTTTTCACATTCTCCTGGCTTAACTGTCCCTATAACCGCCAAATATTTTGGGGTGCGTCTCAAATGAGCTGAACACGTGGTGCAGAATCCAGTCTTGGGTCGTCCGTGGCCTCGCCGTCAGCCTCAGCACCGCTCGTGAAGTTTTAGCGAGTTGCAGATGGTGCCCTGGTTGGGGGAAGTCTGACTTTACGATCACCGATGGGTCCTGACATTTTGCAGGGAGTTCTCGCAGGGAAGGTTATGTTCTCGGATCTCTGGTTCTGACACGCTTTGCTTCATCTAACACACGGTGCGTGACGTGCCACAAAAGGAATTTAGATTTTTTTTTATTGTCGTAGTGGCCATTTTTTTATTTGTGGAGGCATTTCATTCTTTCTTTTTTCAACTGGTTTACTATTTATTTAGAAAGAACAACAATTCATGATTGGTTGCTTCTTTCAGCCATACGTATATTCGTGTTTGGTATAAGGCGGCTCATGAGGAATGTCAGTGGTTATAAAACACGTAGAATACGCTGAAACATATTTAGAAAGTTGAAATATGTAGAATGGATGCAATAACTTCTTTCCACTGTTTTCAATAGACGTCACCGTCAAATAAAAAAGAGGATAATGTTTTCGCCCATTCGTTTTTCCGAACGTTTCAACGTTCTGTGTCGAGCGTGTTAAAATTTGTCAGCAATGAGCGACTGCCGACATCACGTTCTAGGCTAGGGACCAATTTTCGGCATTCTCGAATTCCAGATCTAACGACTGCGAAAACGCGTGCAACGACATTGTGATATGTCTTCATCTGCATGACGAAATTAGGGAAGCTCATCGAACGTTTCGCACTCAGACACGCAAAATAAAAAAATAAAATAAAAATGAAACCGTTTGGACAGAGTGGCCCGATAGCACAGTTGCTGACGGCAGGCACTCACAGTCTTCTTTGGGAATCGTCTGACAGCGGCAGTGGTGGTGGTGGTGGCAGAAACGTCGAGGACACTGCAAATGCGTCGGCGGCAGCAGAGCACAGGGCGCTGCATTGTGCTCTCCGGGTGCTCGAAAACACGGGGTGGTAGCGTGAAGATGTCCCGAGAGCCATTCAACAGAGAAACAGGACCAAGACGGATCGTGTTGTCCCGCCGGACCGGTGGGGAAGTCGGAAGGAGAAGACAGCGGTATCTGGGACAAAGGAAACAAGTATTTGACCCACGGCCGATGTTTCTTTCTCTTCTTTGCCCTTTTGGAAATATGGCTGGGATATTGACCTCATCTGACATAAAAAAAATTGTGACGCCACTCTGTTCTCCGGGGCATTGTCACATCAAAAAGGATCCCCGAGGCGGTGCGCGATATCTTGGTTTCACACTCACCAACTCTGTTACTCTGTGAGACGGGGGACTCTGTTAAGTGCCCCGGCCTGTTTTTGTTGATGACACAAGCTGGTTGATAATGGCGTCACTTGTGCGAGCTCGGATGGCTGACACGGAAAGGTGGTGTGAGCGATAATAATTAAATGCTTTAAAGGAAGGCAGTGGGATACTCACAAGCTGGCGAGATTATATGGCGGATAACGATTTCTTTTCTTAAATTGTAACACCTGTATTATGTGTTTTTCGCGTGTCTACAAGGTTTCATATTACAATGACAGTACTCAAGCACGCAGCTTATAATCGCATCGATATTTATTTATCAGAGATAAAAGTTGATTCTTTTACAGCGGATTGCGAAAAACATACCAACCACTCCCATAAGAACATATAGTTCTTTGATTATATTTGGATTTTGCGAAATCCCGGATTTAACATATTAAAGAAAAACAGAAATACACTACATCGTAATTTTTGGAAGTTTTCTACTGTATGAAAAACCAGAAAGTGCTTTGGATAACATTTTTCTCCTTATTGAAACTTGTTCCAGCGTAAAGGAGAGTAAACGAGACGGACCCAGAATCTGGTGCATTATATCTATCAAAGAGTTTTACGAGTTTTTGTTTCGACTTGTTTTTTTGTGAAACTTAGTGAGATGCCTGATAAACAAATTGGCTGTCACCGCTTTATTTTTTTTTCTTCTTAGGCAAGCGTTAGACAGGGGCAACTGGGCGGCTCTTTTCCGATCCCACATCCTTCTCCCTTTCTCTGACAACAAAAAAAAAATGTCCTGGATTTTTGCCTTTTCTTTGGCTCTGTGGCTTTTCCCGTCTCTTGCGATATACTTATTTTGTTTTTGTATTTCCGAAAGATTCGCTGATGCGGTGATTTTTATTCCGACCCGTATTCTTGAAACCACGTGTGCAGATGCCTTTTTTTTGCGTTCTGTTTGGTAACAGAAAAAAAGCCCTTCAAGGGTGGCAACTTTCAGGAGTCGTCGTACAGCCTCTGAAAGATTGGCCTGCTTCCGTCGGCCTCCGTTTACATCCGACCTAAGTGAACGGAGCAGCGCCTCTCCTTGTCTTGGCAATCCAGCCCTTCGGTGACAGCCAATGGCAGCTGGTAGTTACAAAGTCTCATGAGCCCTACGCTTGATTACAAAAATAATTGTGAGAACTAATCGAAAAAACAAGATCGAATTTTCCCCGTAATTTGTGTCACAGAGTATGCTATATTTGACGGATGTCAACCAATAACTTGGTTGACATTCTAACGCTTGATATTGCCGCGCGCGCAGCTGGCCAAGTAGGCAGCGCGCGCGTGGCCTAACGGTTATTGTGCCTGCCTCCCACGCGAAAAGCCAGGGTTGGATTTCTGAGAGCGAACGCATCTTTTGTTTATTCCTGCAATTTAGCGTTCTGGTAAATTCGAGAATCCTGTTGCGTGTTCGAGGTTCGAATATTCTACGCGTGAAACCTGCAAAGCCGATCATTCCAGAAGCCCACGCGTGTACATAAGGGGCTTCGCATGGCGAGCTAAAGTCAGTTTCGCCTCAGCGTTCGATCCTGCTGCTTCGCCGCCTTCGACGCCCGCGACGCTCTGTTGTTATCATTTTTTTTCCTTCTTATATTTGGGCACAAGTTCGCCCCATTAAAAGTTTCAGTTTCCCCAGTTATTCCTTGTTCCATTACCTCTTCATTCGTGGCATCCTGGTGGAGGTGCGGGGTACCGCATGTCTGTGCAGCGCTCCCCTTCGAGGTCCCGCAGTGCAAGTCAGAACCCAAGCCCCCGAGGACCCAACGAAGACCCGACCGAGATCCGATCAAATCGCCGGAACCTTGGCCGACCCCCAGAATTAGGACCCTTCACACCCAAGACCAAGCCGAAGAAGACGACGATGGCAAACTAGGTGCTGACCCCGGCCGCTTCTGCCGTCGTATACCTGCCAGTCACACCCAGAACTCCGACGCCTTTCCACGGAGACGTCACGAGGATATTGAAGACTGGCTGCAACACTATGAATGTGTAGCCCACCACAACGGATGGACGACTGAGCAATGCCTCCACAATCTCTACTTCGCGCTCGAAGGAACTGCGAGGCATTGGTTTGAAAACCACGAAGCGTCCTTCACTACGTGGGAGTCCTGCGCCGCCGAGTTGAAGAGAACGTTCCTCAACCACCACCGTCGGCAGTGAGCGGAGGACCTTCTCCAAACAAGGTTGCAGGGCCCCGACGAGAGCGTGACCAGCTTCGTTGAGGATGTCATGCACCTATATGCCCAAGCCGATCCGGAGGCAGCCGAAGAGAAGAAGCTTCGCGTCCTCATGCGTGGTGTGAAGGCTGAAACTTTCGGAAGCCTTGTCTGCAATCTCCGACAACTGTCGACAGTTTTGTGGCTGAAGTCACTAACATCGAGCGCGCTTTCGGCCCGAGCAAGCCATTATCATCGACTCGGTGGCGTGCCGGCCCCTCCAACTGTTGCATCTTGCCGACTGGACCTGAACACCGCCGGTGTCAACGGCCTTCGGGAAATCGTCCGCGACATCGTCCGGGATGAACTCCGCAAGATGCTCCCCGCCGCGGATCGCCCATCCTCACTGTCGCTCGCCGATGTTGTTCGAGAGGAGGTTCACAGAGCCTTCCAACCTGAAGTCGCGATCAACATGACGACGCCCGAGGAACCGACGTTGAGCTACGCCGCCATGACCCGACAACCTCCGCAAGCTGACCGCCAAGCCACGGCGCCACCCCCGCGAGACACACCGACGCCGTTACATCCTCGTCGCCCGGAAGGAGAAGTTCAGTATGTCCGCCCGGAACGACTATCGCCGAGGAAAACCGATGTGGGGAGAACGGCCAATCGACGCCCGTTGTGCTACCACTGCGGGAAAGCCGACCATAACTACCGCCGCTTCCCTTACTGGCAAATAGGGCTGCATAGCTTCTATCCGAACGATCCACGTCCACGCTACGGTGAACGACCGCAGGAGATTGAAGAATACCTTCGACGACCACAGTCTCCCCCGCCTGCAGCTCGTCGCGTGTCCCGGTCGCCGTGGCCACGACGTCCAGCTCCGCCAATGCACCGACCCCGACGTAAAAGCCTGTCGCCCCTCGCTCCTCGCCGGGGAAACTAGGCGCGGCAACCCCTGGAGGTGGAGTTGCCGAAGACGACCAACGCCAAGATCCTCCACGAACGTCGGAGGGCCCCCACTCAAACACCACCAGAGACCAAAAACGACGCTCCTGCAACGGTTAACAATAACCTACACGTCGTTATCGACGGCCACGACGCGTCGGCTCTCGTCGACACTGGAGCAGACTACTACGTCCTGTGTGGGAGGCTCTCCCAACGCCTTCGGAAAGTGACGACGCCGTGGGATGGCCCACAGATACGGACCGCCGGGGGACATCTCATCACGCTAGTCGGAAGATGCACTGCTCGCGTCGAGATCCACGGCGAGAGGTGTCCTCTGAAATTCGTAATTTTACAAGACTGTGCAGAGACGTCATTCTCGGCATGGACTTTCTGTGTGAATGCGGCACTGTCATCGACCTCGGTGAGAACAGATTGACGCCGCGTACGCCTGTTCCGCCTTCAGGGAAGCCCCAAACAGCAAAAGCCGCCTCCCGAGGCGCTGCCGACCACGTGAACCTGCCGCCGCGATAAACGTCGTGACCGATGCAGCTACCCGCGGCGAAGTTCTTCTGAAGGGAAACGTTCAATTGCTCCTGGGAAGAAGAATAGGCATCGCAAGAGGAGTTGCTGAACTTCAGGATGGCCGCACCATAGTCCTCGTGACGAACCTCCGAAATGAAACGCAACATCTCACGAAAGGTGCAGCCGTGGGCCACGTCAAGGAACTCCGGAACTCTGCCGAAATTGCTGCGATTACTGAAAACTCCTCGCCACCTCAGCAAAACAGTACGTCGCCAGCGCAGCTCGACATTGACCCTATGCTTCCATGGGGCCGAAAAGACGGCAGCTGGTCGACCTCCTTGCCGATTACACCGACTGCTTTGCGACATTGTCGAAGGTACGCCAAACCGCAATTTCGAAGCACCCCATCGTTACCGAGGACGACGAGCGCCCAGTGCATCGATCGCCGTACAAAGTCTCAGTTAAAGAAAGGGATGCAATCCAGGAGCAGTTCAAGAGATGCTGAACGACGACATAATCCAGCCTTCAAGCAGTCCGTGGGCCTCTCCAGTCGTACTGGTTAAGAAGAAGGACGGAACGCTTAGGTTCTGTGTGGACGACCGGCAGCTGAACGCGGTAACGAAGATAGACGTCTATCCACTTCTCCGCATCGACGACACGCTAGACCGGCTGTGCCACTCTCGATACTTTTCATCGATGGACCTGAAGAGCGGCTACTGGCAAATTGAAGTCGACGAATGGGACAGAGAGAAGACAGCTTTCGTCACGCCGGATGGCCTGTACGAGTACAAGGTGATGGCTTTCGGCCTGTGCACGGCGCCAGCAACTTTCCAGCGTTTCATGGACACCGTACTGGCAGGAATGAAGTGGCAGAGCTGTCTCGTCTACCTCGACGACGTCGTAGTGTTTTCCGGCGTCGACTCCGAGCTGTTCTCCAAGCCATACGGACCGCAGGACTCACCCTCATACCGTCAAAGTGTCGCTTCGCTTATGACGAAATGAAGTTCCTAAGTCACGTGGTTAGTAATGAAAGCGTTCGCCCGGACCCAAAAAAGACTCGCGCTGTCTGAGCATTTCCAGCGCCGACAGACAAGAAGTCCGTGCGCAGGTTCCTTGGACTATGTGCCTACTATCGGCGCTTCGTTCGGGATTTCGCAAAGATTTCTGCACCGCTCACAAACCTCATGAAGGACGCCGAGTAGTTTGAATGGGCTGAAGAGCAGCAGCAGGCATTCGACGAGCTGAAGCGACGACTCCAGGCTCGTCCTATTTTTGGACATTTCGATCAGGATGCGGAAGCCGAGATTCACACGGACGCAAGTAACGCAGGACTTGGCGCAGTACTGGTTCAACAACAAGAAGGCACCAAGCGAGTCATCGCCTACGCAAGTCGGACACTGTCCAAGGCGGAGAAAAATTACTCCACGACTGGGAAGGAATGCCTTGCCGTCGTCTGGGTAATCACAAAGTTTCTTCCGTATTTGCACGGGAGCCCGTTCCGCGTAGTCACGGACCACCATTCGCTCTGCTGGCTTGCCAACCTCAAGGACCCGTCATTACGCCTCGCTCGATGGAGTCTCCGACTAAAAGAGTTCAACATGACTGTGGTGTACAAGTCAGGCCGCAAGCACAGCGACGCCGACTGCCTGTATCGAGCGCCCATCGAAACATCTTCCGGCAGCAGCGACAACGATGAAGACGAGTGCTTCCTAGGCGCAGTGAACACAGACGACATGGCACAACGTCAAAGAGACGATCCTAAGCTGCGCGCACTAATAGAGCACCTGGAAGAGTGCGGGAGTACCATGCCACGTGTTTTCTCACGAGTCCTTCCGACCTTCGTCATGCGACATGGTGTACTCTACAAAGATAACTTCAGGGACAACAACTTGTAGTGGCTGCTGGTAATCCCGACCGATCTTCGAGATTAGATCTTCCAAGCCTGCCACGACGACCCGATGTCCGGACCCCTTGGTTACAGCCGGACACTGGCCCGTATTCGTGAAAAGTATTACTGGCCCAAGCTCCCCAAGACCGTCCACCTATACACACGATCATGCCACGAGTGCCAGCGACGCACAAAACCTCCGACGAGGCCGGCCGGACTCCTGCAGCTAATTTCTCCTCCAAGTGCACCATTCCAGCAGATCGGAATGAATCTACTTGGCACTTCTCCGCCGTCGACGTCGGGGAACCGCTGGGTCATCGTCGTCACAGATTATCTCACGCGGTACGCCGGAACGAAAGCCCTTTCTTCAGGGACTGCTGTGGAAGTTGCCAAGTTTTTCATCGAGTCCATCGTCCTCCGGCACGGCTCTCTCAAAGTCCTGATCTCAGACCGTGGATCATCATTCATGGCCCAGCTGACGCAAGAAGTCCTTCGCCTCAGCCACACCAGCCATCGTCATACCACGGCGTACCACCCGCAGACCAACGGGCAGACGGAGAGACCCAACAGGCCCATCGCCGACATGATCTCCATGTACGTCGACGTCGAGCACAAGACATGGGACGAAGTGTTGCCGTACGTCACATTTGCCTACAACACGGCCGTGCAAGTGACCACCGGGGTGACACCCTTTCAACTGGTTCATGGTCGTAAAGTAACGACAATGCAGGACGTGATGTTACCCGACGAACCGGCTGTTGACGGAAACGACGACGCCCAGGTGGTTGCCCAACGGCCAGAAGAAGTCCGTCAGCTCGCCAGACTCCGGATTAAAGCCCAACAACGCGTCGACACTGGCCGCTACAACCTTTGACGTCGGGACGTCCACTTCCAGCTCGGAGACAGGGTATGGGTCTGGACTCCGATGCGTCGCCGTGGTCTCAGCGAAAAACTCCTGAAACGGTATTTCGGACCCTACAAGTTACTTCGTCGACTTGGAGATCTGAACTACGAGGTGATGCCCGACGGAACAAGAACGTCATCACGCGGTCCACCATAACCTGAAGTCGTCCACGTCGTGCGCCTGAAGCCGTACTACGCTCGATAGGACTGAGGACCTTATGCCTTCCAAATGACTTTTTAGTTGACCGTTCTTTTTATTTGCCTTGTTTTGTTTTGTGTTGCATCGGGGTGATGCACTTTTCAAAGGGGTGAGTAATGCCGCACGCGCAGCTGGCCAAGCAGGCAGCGCGCGCGTGGCCTAACGGTTATTGTGCCTGCCTCCCACGCGAAAAGTCAGGGTTGGATTCCTCGGAGCGACGCATCTTTTGTTTATTCCTCCAATTTAGTGTTCTGGTAAACTGGAGAATCCTGTTGCGTGTTCGAGGTCCGAATGTTCTACGCGTCGAACCTTCTACACCGATCATTTCAGAAGCCTACGCGTGTACAGTCGCCGGCCATTTGAGCTCCCCCGGCCTAACGCCGACCGGATCAGCGAAAATCCCGCATGCGGCGCGTCGAGCGTTGCCGCGTTTTGGGAACCGGGCTATTGGGACCAAACCATTACGTTATCAAGGGGGTGGACGCATAGCTTTTATCGGGATTCCAGCCTTTAGAAGTTTGAATCACAAAAACATGGTCGATTATAATCGCTGTCTTCGGGTGTTGGCCCCAAGTGTTCGGAGATGATTTTATAACTGCTGATAAACTGGAGCTTGCTTCAGGCGTAGATAAAGCAGCAGTGTTTGATCGATGCTTACAATTGTAAAATCCCTATGTTTGATATGATATTAGGCATGACGACAATGATCCCTCGGCAAGCGAGAAGTGGCCGACTAGGAAGCCATCTGCAAAGTCATCGTGGAGAGAATTACTCATGGCGCGAAGCAACACGCTACCGAGCGCAGGACAATAGTCTCCTCGATAAAACGCGTTCATGAAAAGTGCCTGAATCTTTATTCTCCTTCGACAAAAACCTTTTTTTTGTGTGTTATCTATAGCATATCCTTATAGATTAAATAAATTATTTCAATATCGCTTGTCATTGTCTAGACTAGGTTTAAGAAAGATTGTAAGAAAGGACTTGTGCGTAGGATTACTCTTCGGGTAGGAAATAATTAAAATGACAAACCGGTTTTGCAAATAACAAAAGTAGCATAGAACACGTCAGAGATATTACGCGGTGAAAAATTTCGATAAGCCGTGTCTGCGTTTACCTACAACCACAGGTGGGTGTGTTATCGGCCGTGCTTCAGATTCACGTTCCAAAACGCGGACTGTTATTAAACTTCCTGCGTCCACCCCTTTGATAACGTAATGGTTTTGTCCCAATAGCCCGGCTCCCAGAACGCGGCAACGCTCGACGCGCCGCGTGCGGGATTTTCGCTGCTCCGGTCGGCGTTCGGCCGGGGGAGCTCATATAGCAGGCGACTGTACATAAGGGGCTTTGCGTGGCGAGTCAAAGGCAGTTTCGCCTCAGCGTTTCGATCCTGCTGCTTCGCCGCCTTCGACGCCCGGAACGCTCTGTTGTTATCTTTTTTTATTCCTTTTTATTTTTGGGCACAAGTTCGCCCCATTAAACGTTTCAGTTTCCCCAGTTATTATTTGCTCCATTACCTCTTTATTCGGGAAAATATCTTGCCGGTTTTGCTTATTGAGACAAGACATATTTTTATTTATTTTATTTTTTTTATAACTAGTCATTTCGGTTCCCGCAGCCGCAGCATTCCTCCGTGTCAAAACAAACACAGTAGAAATAAACGACTTTCACGAATTCTTCGATATATTCTGCATTTTGTTTCAATTTACGCCACACAGAGAGGCAGTACGTAGATTCTTTTAGTTGTCTCTGCTGCACTCTTAGAAAAAGGGGTCAGTATAGTCCTCCCTTAAGGGAGGAACGCTCTTGGCACATATGTTCCTTCAGAAAGGGAGAAACTTTCGTCCTGAAAGCAGGAGAGCAAAGTTCCTCCGTCGCCTGCATCTCATTATGGCGGCCACGAATCGAGCAAATCGAGCTCAATATATGCTTAAAGAGAACATTAAGTCTTTTGTACGGGGCGAGAGGAGCAGCAAATAAAAACGTTACACGAGCTTTCCGCGAACTGTATTTATTTCCGAAGCCGGCTTCCCCCCTGCAGGTAACGAAACTTATGTTTCGAAAGCATGCAGTCACTTAGGGCCGGTTGCACCAACGTCGCTTACCTTAACCCAAAGCGGCTCTTTCCTAAGTCGGCTTAGCGCCCTAAACCGAGCTCGGGTAAGCACGGGTTTAAATTCCGGTTGCACCAACGTTAACCCGGCTTTACAGACGCGCCCCTAGCTAAACGCTGGATTTGCCTAGGGAATGTAGGGACAAACAGAGCGAACTAGGGAACGCTCAGAGGGACGAATACGATTGGCGGAGAGGAATCTCGTGATGTAAACAAAAAAACCTGCTGTAGTAGGCGTCGTCGGCGTCTGCTTTTCGCTATATTTCTTCGGTGAGTAACGAATTAAAGGTCTCCAAATTCAATCATTTTTTTCGCTTAACTTTCAAAAACAGGAGTCAACGCTTTAAATAAACACAAATGCTCTTTACCTCTGTGATTGTGTGTTTATTATCGGTTGATAACAGAATATTTTGACAGTGACAGTAGTTTTCGTGCTCACATTTTGAGATAAAGGAGCCATCGGGGGCCCCAAATCTCACCGAACGAGAGAAGGACGCTCTACTCGCTACATAGCTGAAGACAAAACATCATCGAGAATAAGTAGGCAGGTAAGATGACTACTAAAATCAAGTCATGCCTGAGACCGATGAAGTTCAAAACAGTGACGAACTCGCCACGGCAGCTGCGAAAATGCCCGGAAATCGTCGAATAGAAGTCGTCGAGTTGTCGTCGCCACGAATAGAAGTTGTCGTCCACACGAATGAAATATATAAAGCAAAATATTCATAAAAAGCGCGATCACCAGAAAAGTTACGGTTATGGAACGATACAGTTTTCTGAAGCCAAGATTCTACTCGCGAGACAAGGAAAATTCACCCAAGATTGTCTCGAAACTCAGAAAACAAAAGAAATTGAATTTTCGCTGTTCTATAATCTAAAAGCGCCGCAATCTGATGCAAACGGCAGAAGGGTCGACAATCAGCTGATCGCCGAGATCATGTACTGCCACTATTCAACGCGCTCATCGGATTGAAGGATATGCGTTGCAAGTAGAAATAAACAAGCTGGTAAATAACAATACGTTACAGTTACGCGAAAATCAGTAAGGTATACATACGAATAAGCTCGTTGACAGAATAACCAACGTGAAGACAGACGTGAGCCCCACAGCTCCGTACGTATCTCGGTTAGGGCTAACACGCACTGAGAGTGGAGATCCAGCTTGAAAACAGGGGTCGATAAACACTTCACGCGACAATATTTTGCATCCTTGTCACAATCGAAGGCCATTCCGTCGAGACTCTCACGCTGTTGTAGCCTAAAACACTTTGTACAACCAATTTCGTCCACCGCGTCGACCGCCACAAACCAGCCGCCATGTTTTAAATCCAGGATTAAGAAACAACCAAAAGCAAAGCGCCCAATGTTGAGCGCTTACGATAAGCGTAGTTTAGTGCTAGGTTTAGCGATAAGCGATTTTGGTGCAACCGAACGAAACCGAAACTTAGCTTAGGTTCCCGGCTAAGCTCCGCTTTGCGCTAAGCGGCGTTGGTGCAACCGGCCCTTAGTCTTCTCATCTTCAGCACTGCAATGTTAAACGGAGACAACCGGCACCCAGTTACTTCGCGAACTTTATGTCTTACCTATGCCATTCCTCGAGCCACAATGCCTTCATCAACGGCACATCACGGAGGAGTGGTAAACCATTCGCCAGCAAAAGCCTCTCTCAAAAGAGCAAATCCGAAGCAGCCTCTTGGCTCATTTCAGCACGGTATCAAGAAATGATGGCGTAGCCAGATGGCACGGTTAAGCAGAGTAATCGCAAGTAGCTAGGCTAGGTGGCGCTAGGTACCGCCCAATTCATGTTCTACAAACATATTTTGTTTTTCTCACGCCACCATTGCGCTTCGGGATCCCCGAGAACCTCTATTATACACACATGTAGACATATTACGCATACTACAAGCATCAGCTGAACATATCTTGAGCGCATACAAATACAGGGCACATACAAACATCAATACAATGGCACTCTCACCCGATCTCTACGCCCGAGCTCAGCGTTTCCGTCTTTTATACTGGTCGTTTTGAACGTTCGGAATTTCTCGGTGACTGCCTAAGCAATAAAAAATATTCCCAGCATGTTGATTTTTTTCCAGGAATGTAATGCCTCTGAGAGGATCTTTAATGGCTCAGGGGATGAATCTCTTAATAAAAAGAAAACGCTCAATCATGCCGTAAATATTTTAAAGCCAATAAATCGAGCCGCTCCAATGCGGTTCCAAGCCATGAGTTTGTTTCTCCGCACGGCACTTCGTAGCCAGTATTTCTACTGTAGTGTTTGTTTTTCTATTTGTGCTTTTCGCGCACGGCTGCAATTGCCGTCTTCAATTAATCTCTGAAGAACGGATATTCACTTAGCTGGAAGTGATGCTTCACGTGCGGAGAAAACGCTTTTCGATCAACTTGAACGCAGTCAAAGCCACGACTTGCGGGAGGTGTTAAGTGTACGAAGCTACGCCGCGGCGAGCTCGAAACCTTCTAGCGCTCATCCCAGCGCGCCACTTGGAGGGCAGTTTTTCCAGGAACCGTAGTATATTTAAACAGCAAAAAAAAGGATCGCTTTTTTTTTTTTCGATTTTACCTACTATTCTATTTTAATGCTAAAATTCACACTGTAATTATACGTACTTTCCGTCAAAATTTCGTACTGTTCAGTCCTTTTCCCAGAGCGCAATCGCTCTCGGGGACTGACAGTCACATTGGCCACTGTACGATACGAGCTTACCGTTGAGACCAGCGTTTCAACATGACTATCTCCACGTCGATCGATTGCACCTCATCCCTCAAGTGGTCTTAAACTCTTTAATGTAATGTAAAGCGGAATGTCAACTTGCGACACCCCGCCCCTCCGATCACGGCCCGACCAGAGCCGTATATGTAGAGAGTTTGGCCATTCGTTGGGAAGTATAGGAGACAAATGAGGAGGCACCATTGGCCGAAAGCGGGCTGGGCGTGTTCCAGGGCGTCTTCAGAAATTCGAATGTGACCAACCAGAAGCCGGAAATAATACCCTGGCGGTGGTCGCGAGAAACAAACCTGATAAGTGCATCGGAGTAACTCTCGGTGACTGAAAATATGGTGCACGTGATGTTTCAATCACGGTCATCCAAAATCAAGGTGGAAGAGTGTGACTAGCGGAACGATCGACATAATCCGTACACCAAGCGCCGAGGGCCGGGAATGTGCCGTCCGAGCGGTCACACTCTATCCGAGCAAAACAGAGTTGAGCGGCACATTCGTTTCTTACATCTTTTTGCATGATCATGATTGAAACATAACGTGCACCCTTTTTTCAACCATAAAGGGTTACTACACTTCACTCTTACGCGCTTATTAAAACCATTTGCGAACATATACCTTGGACCAAAACAGTTTCTCGCTACCACCGCTAGGGGATTCTTTCAGGCTTCTGGTTGGCCAAGGGAGCATGCCAAGCCCACTTTCTGCGTCTGGTGCACGCCCTGGCTCTGCTCGCGCCTCCCATTGACCAAACTCTCTGTATACACGGCTCTGGGCCCGACCAGCGGCATCAATGACCGGCAGCTTACGTCGTCCATCTTGTTACACCACTGATACGCGAACACACGGTCACATCGGCGATAATTCCAGTCTTCGGTTCACGACGCACAACACTGCCATCACGATGTTGCTGCTATGTTGTTGACACGCAGAAATGCAGAACCACGTTGATTGCCGTTTGGCACTCGGCATGGAAAAACAGAACCGAACTTAGCACGGAAGGCACCAAGGCAGCCGGCAGCAAAACCTGCCTGTCTTGGACGCGGTTCCTGCGATTTCCATAACGTCGAAAACGTCCACACAGTTCCGCGTGGTTCCACTTCTGTAGTTCCGCGTGGGTTCCGCAAACCAGAGACGGCCATCTTACCCAGTGTATGTAGCGCTGCTGGCACTGCTCCGGAACTTCGCTGTTTCTAGCGGCTTCGTTTGCTCGTTTGGTGAAGTTAGTGGTAAAAACGTCAATGCAACCGAAATGTTCTGCATGTTTGGACTAGAAGACGGAATTACTGGCATCCTTCGCTGCCGCTTAAGCTCAATCAACTTAACACCATTTATTAAACAACTTGCGCGACGTGCTGAAAAAACGAACCTAGAGAAGATGAGTCGGGAGGGCAAAAGAAGGAGGAAAACTTCTCGTTCCTCCCTTCTTCTCGTGTCCGCTTGGGGGCGCGTCAGTAGAAGGGAGGAAGACGCGCCGTTGCTAGCTTTCTCCTCCATTTGTTCTTAGAGCGTGGGTCCCAGGAACACACAACGACACACAGCCACTCATCAGCGCCAGGCAACAAACTATCATTAGAATAGCAAATTGGAGCCTGCAGGTCCCAGAGTCGAGAACGTCCACTGGTGTTACGTTGCTCTAGCCTTCCTTACCCTAGTTATTCGTCGTTTTATTTTAAATCCCAAACTCCGTTCCTATTTTCTTCCTTTCTTCATTTCCTCTTCGACACATTTTATTTTATTTGATAACGAAAATGATACCTAGAGGGGAGAAGTAATAAACTTCAATATCAGCTAATTATTCATCACCGTTCGACGGTTGCGTTAAAAGTAAAAGTGTGTCTGCATCTTATAATGTCACAGTGTTTTATTCGCGATATTTCGAAATGTTTAGTTGACTTTGATGTCTGGGAGTTGAAAGTTTACTCACGATTATTGGCTTAAAACAAAATCAATAATAAAGCAATACACCATCATCACTGCCAATAAAAGAGAGAGTAATGTATGCCTTTTATTTTTATTTCTGGCTGTCAATCACTCTAAAATACACACAAAAGTATTCGGTCAAAAAATAGCTCCAATCTTCTCTTGATAAATTCCCAACCAAGAAAACCAGCGCAAAATATTTTAGGTAAAAAAAAAAAAAAAATCTCATGAGCTGTGTGCCTCTACGAGAGTTCGAACGCGATCGTGCTTATCTACAACAGGGTCAGGAAGACACCGTTTTGGTCATGAGTGTTAAACCTGCACCCGGAAAGTCTTGAAGAGTAGCCTTGGTCACACAGTTTTCTTATTTAATATCTTACGACCAACATATTGAGGCATCCATGAAACGTGGTGAATTGAAAAAGAAAAGCATCTGCGGCCTCGTTTTACTTCAGTAATCAGGTCTCTCAAGAATGTGGGTATACGAGCCGCATTTCTGTGTTGGCCGTGCGAATCTGCGTGCACAACAGTTGTCGGCAATGTAATACTTGCATTTTATTCATTTTCTAAACTTTACTGTTAAAGTGACCCACTAAAATGTCCGAAGGAATATATTTAGTGTTTAATTTTTTTACCTTTTGTTGATAGACCGTTGTCTATAACTTCAGACACACTCTGCTTATCTGAATACTTGAAAGCTAATGGCACCATAAATTAATGAAATTAATGTGCGTGACAAAGCTTTTCTATCTGTCTGAAGGAAATAAAATGGCAAGGAACAGCAGCAACAACAGCCTCCTACAGGCAAAGTTGGGGCGAGCTCTGAGTGGTCTTAACCCTGATGAATAGTTCAAGGTTTAGAAAAAGTTGGAGAAGGACATCTCGCTCCAGCAGCGCCGTTGAAATTTGGGCGTACCAAGGGAGCACTGTTGTCCCATCTTTGTGATTAGCGGGTGTTCCCAGTATGAAGCGCGTCCGCCTCCTTCCTCAAGAAACGCGCCGTTTGATAGCAATCTTCGGGGAGGGGAGAAGCAATTGCAGGAAATCCTGATGGCTGGGCAATTTCGCCACTTTTCTCTCGAATGGCACGAATGTCTGGCCCAGATTTAAAAGAGCCAGTCTCACGAACTTATCGTCTAATGCCTGTGCGCAAATTCAAACCTGCTTTTTTGCGTCAGTCGGCGAGATAGCGAGACACATGAACGGCAAAATCGTCCGATCTGACGTCCGATCCGACAGTCCGAACGCCGCTCCGAATTGCCGCACGCAACAGTTTGAGACACGCTTCCGACCTTGCATGCGACACGACGATTCGTTCGGCTCTGCCCAGAAGATCCAAGCGTTCCAGCGGAGGTTCATCTCTGGTCCCAGATTGACGGTTCAGCTCGCACGAGCGATATTCGGAGCTCGTTGTCGCTAGCATGCGTGCATTCTTTGCTGAGGCCATCTTTCTCAAAGGGTCAGCGGGATTCACACGTCCAGCTTCCCGTCCCCCAAGTCAGTCTCGTTTTCTTGTTCGTCCCGCCAGACCCAGTACGTCATCATGACGTTCGCGCTAGCTGTACTATCACTGGCTAAGCGCTTCCAACAGTTCGTCTGCCGAGCGAACCTACCTGGCACGTCGGACGCACGCCGGATCGCCGATCCGACGTCTGAAGCAAACCAGACGTTTTCGGATCAGGCAGTCGTATTGCCGGGGGATACGGTCCATTCGTCACATGCACACTCGTCACAGGACGATTGGTCACAGGACGATTCGTCAGACAGGAACATTTGTCATAGGATGACTCGTCACGCGGCCAACCGGTCCCACAATAGTTCGTCCCCCCCAAAATGTATTGTTCAATTTGGTTCGGGCGGACAAAGTGGCCCACATCATAACTTAGTATGTCTTTGACTTCTGAAGGACGAAGAATTTGTAACAAACGTGTTAACTTCTGCTTCGGTCCCGAACATTGAATGTTGGTTCGGCCTGAAAAAGTGGGTCATCTCTTATCTTAACATGTCTTTCGCTTCCCAAGGTCAAAGAATTTGTAACAGACGCTTTAGCTTCTGGTTCCTTCCCGAACGGTAAATGCGGAGGCTATATAAGAGCGACTATTTTTGAACTAAGACTACATTCAAAAGGATTGAGGTGATCGCAACAGAGAGAGGTAGAGTCATGATGCTTCACGAGGGGTACTTGTACACATTCAGCAGATTGAATTCCGATACTTATTGGTTTTGTCGAATAGGTGTATGCAAGGCAAAAGTAAAAACTGATTTGGCTGCCAGTCGGATGATTGCCCGTTCAAGCCAACAACTGAGATCAACCTGCTGAAGACTCGTAATATAATGAAAGGAAAAGCGGATGAGTATTGTAAGAATAGTTTTTCTAACCATTGGTTTATGTGACAGTGGGAAGTCATGAAACTCCTCATCAGGGAATGTGGGCAGTTGTTGAAATTTACAATTTACTATCGTCCCCTGCCCGATCAATGTGACCAGTTGCCCGCATGACGAGTCATTCTGTGACGAATGTTCCTATGTGACAAATCGTCCTGTGACCAATCGTCCTGTGACGAGTGCGCATGTGACAAATCGTCCTCATCCCGTTTTAAGGGCACACTAGAATCCTCAACCTTTACAGCCAAATTAAGCGAATAGTATTTTTATTTATGCCAATCTTTACTGCAAATTAGCGTCCAGAAAAGTCGACGCTTATGAATGCAAAAGCGAATATGCACATTTTATTTTACTAATCAATTAGGCGCTATTATTTTACTAAAATTAAAGGCAAATAAAAATGATTTTTATTAGACATACTAACATACATAGCGGCTTTAAGTTTATTTGAACATTTTACAAGTTTCTGTTTTGTTTTCGATACACCATTATATGAAGATGAATACTCCCGAGTCTTTTCAAGCTCTTCTTTTTTGAAGATGTTTGACGACCTTCCCCCAAATTAAACAAGACACATTAAAAGAAGAAGCAGAAAAAACCTTTGGCGTATAAAGGTTTGCGCATGGGCATTCTATTTTATTTACGATTACATCAAGAAGAATGTTTGCAGACACTGAGTACAGTGTGCGCCTAGGTTAAGGTTCTTCTTTTCGCTCGCAGTCTTTAAAATTGATCGTATCATTCGATCTCGAGCCAGAGTTTTAATTAGAAAACTCTCAGCTCGAAGAATAGCAGTTAATTAATGAATAGTGTCATATGTTGTCTTGAATCAAGCGTGCTATTTAGAGAGGGTGCCTGATATTTGATCGCATTTATCGATCGGCTGTAACTCGCCCCCCCCCCTTTTTAAGAAAAAGCACTTCGAACAAAAAAAAAGTATATCTGCGATGAACGGCAACTTTTTTCACATTCTCTTTGGGAATATGGCTTGACAATGCAAGAACAACAACAGCAACAACAACAACAACATCAACATTAACAACATCCTCTAGATCAACATCATCAACATCAACAACATCGACAACAACATCAACATCGTCAGCATCAACATCAACACTAACATAAAAATCAACAACATCAACAAGAACAATAACATCAACAACAGCAGCTCAAAAAACAAAAGCTAAAAAAATGAAAGACGTTTGCAAATTTCTGTAATGCGAAGCTAGAGCGCAGCTCTTGAGGAGGAAGAGGGGAGGGTACGGAGGAAAAGATATGCCCCTCCCTCCTCCTCTTCTACTCTCCTCCTCCTCCCTTCCTCCCCTTCTCCTACTCCTCCCCTCCTTTCCTCCTCCGCTTCGCCTCGTTTAATCCCTATCCTCCTCGCCTCCCCCTCCTCCTTTCCTCCCCTCCTCCTCCTTTCCCCCTCTTCCTTCTCTTCCCTCCTCCTCCTCCTCCCCTCCTCTTCTCGCTGAACTTGCTCATGGGTGACGTGACACGAAGTCATGTGACGTCATTCTCCCCGCTAAATTTAGCGCGGAAACTGAATTGGTGTTGAGGTCACGTGACGTCAATTTTTCCTCTAAATTTAGCGGAGAAATTGACGACACGTGACCTCAGCATCAACTCCATTTCCCTCTAAATTTAGTGGGACAGTTACGCCGACGGCGATGCCGACGCCGCGAAACGCGGAAGCGGGCGCCTAAGAGCTGCGCTCTAAAACAACCCATGGCTTCCCGAAGGTCTACCATGTTGCCCTTTTAATTGAAAAATAAGCTTTCTTTTCCCTCAGATCAGTGTTTTGTTGTCAGTCGAAGAGGAACGATTTGAGTCTTGATTTGGAGCTACTGTATTCTCAGGTCGTTCGTCAGATAGGCGTTGGTTTTAGATCTTCGCAGAAAAGTGGTCAGTCCAAACAGATAGCAGATATGTCATGTTACGCGACGGTTCAGTCGTGTAAAACAGAACTACAACTTTGGGCTCAATGGAGCCCTAATGTCGTCTCCTTGACATTGTGAATTTATTGTCGGCTTCCGCGCACCTACAACAACTGACAGCTGAAGAAAGGCAGGTCGTGGCGAGTCCCTAGCATCATATTATCGCTCCTCAGCCAATCAGATTGCGGCATTAGCCGATGAGAGCGGAGAAGAACCAATCGCGAAGCAGAACGCTTGAGTTTAATAGGCCTGCCCGGCGTTTGTTAAGATATCAGTTACCATAGAGCGTAGAAGTCGTAAATGGGCTACGGAGATTTTACCCTGAATTTGGCCGATGATGGGTCGTTTTTTGTGACGCAGTTACTCTCCTGAGAGGCAAACTGGTGAAATGACAGTGAGACATGTTACATGATGTTGTGGCGGATAGTGAATAATGTACTGATAAAAATTTGTTAATAAAACGTTTTTTCCCACTCATTTTTGTTGTTTTCAGAGTTGCAAGGCGGTGGCACTGGAAAGAGGCGGGGCGGTTGAGTGCCAAGCCCAGTTATGCGAAATTGCACACATCAGCTAAGGAACGAAGAATAACTTAGACCACCCTTTATCCTTTGATAGGCAGATTAGCTGTTAGGTAAAGTGCCGCCTTTTCCGTATTTATTCTGCAGACGTCACGGTCAGATTGATACTTGTCTGCTGGGGAGTTGTTGGCGATCACTTTGCCTCACCGAGTGCACCGAGGCGGAGTTTCTGTACAATGTGCGTTCGACGCTGCAAAGGGACTATAAATAACGAAAATTTCGGATGATTTGCCCATCATGCTGAACAGGTCCCCGCATTCGGAAGAGGGAAGAAAATGATAACGTAACAGTAAATAAATAAAAAACAAAAAATATCTTCGGATGAAAATCCAAAATAAATTATTTTACAGAAAAAAAAAATTAAAAGATGTTTTAAAGTTACCAAATAATTCAAGTTTCAAAAATGACGAAAAGAAGGGCAACAAGATTGTGAAAGTACAAACACAAATCTGTAAACACAGCTAGGTGACTGCTGCACGACCTAAACAATCCGCGTGGTCCTGGTATCGAAAAAGAGACCTTTCATTTCCAGTGGAGCGCTCTACCAACTGTTCGCCCCAGTTATTATCAGACTGGTAACAGCTGATAAAACCCGTTTTCTCTACTGACGTCTAACTCCTATTTAGCCCAGGTGGAAAAGTGCTCCACCGGAAATGGAGAAGTCCATGGTTCCATACCAGGACCAGGCGAATTTTGTCGGTCGCGCACCAGTCACCTTGCTGTGTTTGGAGATTTGTGTTTGTCTTTGTCCCCCTTGTTCCCCTTCTCCAGAGATTACTTTCGTCATTCTTTTCTAGCTCGCTTGCATCTTTGCATTAAATTACATTATCATTATAGGTCTCAGGTGCGGCAGTCAAATTTCTTAAGACGCCTACTAATTCGTGCGAAAAACATTTTTATTTCAGAAATGCTATGCTATCGTGTATGATTCTTTGCTGAAACGTAATTAACCTTCCATTCAATTATGCAGACCTCTGTGAGTGGGTGTTTATTTCGCACCAATCTTAAAAGTCGGGGCAATTATTTTGCTTGTGAACTGTAGTCGATGAACCACGTCAGTTTTGGAAGTTGTAAGCACCCCCTTCTTCGTTTTTCTTTTTATGCCGCGGTTGAGTTGCGCAACCAGAATCTGCGAACTATCACTGTTAACATCAACGCTAATATACCACCCCACTTTGAACAACACTGTAATTGACAATCAAAAAACATCAATCACGTGTTTAGAAAACCTCGCTGTACGTGTAGCACATCAATTGCGAAGTGTAATTTTTAGGGCGAATAATTGCCAAAGTGCACTCTTCATGCAATGCATAACGCGTGATTGTATTTTAAGTTCTTCATTGACATTCTCTTCAATATTGAAAAGGGATGCTTAATAAAAGTGTAACAAAAGGCATAATCAATATTTTTTTCTCGAAAGAATGACGAGCGAAACGGGCAGCCGCCGAGAAACCATCTTCACGAGCAGGACACTCTAAAAAATATCAAGCGCGTGCTTTTCCGCAGGGCACTTGGGATATCTAAGCGCTACATTATAAAGAGGAAACTCAGCGAGACACATAACTGGTCATATTGCCGCCCGCAGAGCCGAGAAAGCAACGCTTGGTCACGGTCTTCTAGAAGATTCCCGTTCATTCTCACACCAGATGTAACTTTCCCTCTGCATTGTCATTCTCGAAAGTGCCAGTTCATCCTCGCCCCGAGCGCGCGACGCCCGAGCCTTCTTTGCCGAACTTTCGAGATAGTGACGCGTTGTAGATAAGCGGCTACCCGCTACCTTGTCGAGTCAGTCTCGCTCGCGCTCTCAGTTTCGCCGCCGAATCGCCGCCTGCTTTTCTGCTGCCTCGACGCTCTTTCCTTTCTTATTTTGGTTGGCACAAGTTCGCCCATTAAACCTTTATTTTCAGTTCACTCTTCGCCTTCTTAATGCCGCCCGCAGGGCTGAGAAAGCAACGCTCGGTCACCGGCACCCAGAAAGACCGACGTTTGGCGAACGGCCGATCGACGCCCGCTGTGTTACCACTGCGGGGAAGCTGACCACGTGTACCGCCGTTGCCCGTACCGGCAGCTGGGGCTACGCGGCTTCCACCCCGACGACCCGCGCCCACGTTACGGTGAGCGACCACACGAGATCGACGACTACCTACGGCGTACACCCTCTCCGATGCCTGCGCCTCGACGTGGGTCCCGTTCGCCTTCACCTCGACGTCCTGCAGCATCACCTGTCCATCGGTCCCGCCAAGAGAGCCTGTCTCCCGTGTCCCGCCGGGAAAACTGAGTGCGACAATACCGGGAGGTGGTGTTGCCGAGGACGAACGACGCCAATATCCTCCACAAACGCCGAAGGGCTCCCACACTAGCGACGAGACGCATGGGAACGACGGTTCTGCGACGGTGTCGAATAACCTCGACGTTACCATCGACGGCCACGACGCGAAGGCACTCGTCGACACCGGAGCAGACTATTCCGTTTTAAGTGGGAAGCTCTCTCGCCGCCTTCGGAAAGTGATGACGCCGTGGGATGGCCCGACAATACGAACTGCTGGCGGACATCTCATCACACCAGTGGGAAGGTGTACTGCGCGCGTGGACATCCACGGAGAGACCTGTCCCGTGAAATTCGTCGTCCTCAAGGACTGTTAGAGAGACGTCATCCTTGGCATGGACTTCCTCTGTGAGTACGGTGCCGTGATCGACCTTGGAGCAAACAGGTTGACGCTGCGAAAGCCCGTTCTACCCCCGGAAGGATCCAGGACGTCGCCAGCCACGACCCGAAGTCGTCCACGTAGTTCGACTCAAGCCGTTCTACGCGCGTTAAGATTGTGACACTGCATGTTTATTTCGTTTCACCGTAACTGTTTTAGCCATTTCCGTTTTCCTTTCGCTTTGCATCGGGGCGATGCACTTTTAAAAGGGGGGATAATGCCGCCCGCAGAGCCGAGAAAGCAACGCTTGGTCACGGTCTTCTAGAAGATTCCCGTTCATTCTCACACCAGATGTAACTTTCCCTCTGCATTGTCATTCTCGAAAGTGCCAGTTCATCCTCGCCCCGAGCGCGCGACGCCCGAGCCTTCTTTGCCGAACTTTCGAGATAGTGACGCGTTGTAGATAAGCGGCTACCCGCTACCTTGTCGAGTCAGTCTCGCTCGCGCTCTCAGTTTCGCCGCCGAATCGCCGCCTGCTTTTCTGCTGCCTCGACGCTCTTTCCTTTCTTATTTTGGTTGGCACAAGTTCGCCCATTAAACCTTTATTTTCAGTTCACTCTTCGCCTTCTCGTCGCCTTAATTCGTGACAATATGTTTAGAACTGATTAGACGCTCCAGAGTTTTTAGAGTGTGGACGCATCTACGGGTTCTTCCAGGTTGTTTTTCTATGAGAACAATTTACGATAGAGTTAATCAACAACAAGAAACTTGAGGCTCGAACCAGGGGAACCAGCAAGAACTGGACCAGAGAAACGCCCTCAGCCGTACTGCTAACCAATATATTAACGCAATATAACCAGAGCAAAGTAGCCTTTTCAGTGCTAGACTATTCTGGTTTGCATAGAGGCAGTCAGTGAGAGTTTAATTAATCAGCAATTCTTCAACTCTAAAATAATTTAAAGTCGGGAATTTTTGGAAATCTCTTCATATTTCCTGAAAAAAAATGTTTTCGCGGTTTTTGCGCGATTTTTATTTCAAAATGTTACGTTATTCTTCCAACGTATGAACAATCCTTTAATCTTTATTGCTCGTCAGACTGCCGCCAAGTGTACCGATAATATAAAATTAATTGATACCACATAGAATAATCTGAATAAAGTTTGGTCAATTAACATTTTTTTTGGCAAGCAATAAACAGAACAAACTGAAAAAAAATATTTTAGCTTAGAATCTTTTTGAGTTGCTAAAATATATAAAGAAAACAAAATATTTTTCGAAGAAACATTTGAGGTCTGAGTACACTTTCCAACTAGTATGAGTACGGCCCTCCAAAAAAACTGCCTCAAGCAAAAAATTGCCAAAGGCGTTTTTATCAACTTGCCATAGACACTGGCTAAATTGCTCATCTACAGCTGATAAACCAGACGGCCACTGAGGCAGACTAACTTCCGACTGTAAAAACACACACGCACCAATCTGGCCATGCCCTTTTGATTTCACCCCTATCATTTACAGTGTAACGTGCAACGTTGCGCCAATAAAAGACAGCTGTTGGCAGGCGCGCGCGAAAAGAGGTCTCCGGATGAATAAGAGGCGGAAGTGCTTCCGGCGAAAACTATGCTGCTTGAGAGGTGCGCGTCGCGGTAGCGCGAAGTGTTTGCTTTATTGTGGTGTTTTGCATATAGTCGTGAACTCACTTTGATACGTTATAAGTGGTGGAGGTGCGGGGTAGTAATTTATCCCGTAAGGACACCCCGATGACAGAGCGACAACGACAATGCCGTCGCAAGAGGCGAACGGCGGTTTCCTGCCGGGTCGGGGACGACAACGGTGCGGCGTTGATGGCGACATCGCGGAGCCGCGCATTTAGTCGACAGCTGCGTCTGGTATAGGACAGCGCTTGCCACGGGACCACAGCTTCGCAGTGGGCGAGCGACATCTTCGTGTCATCATCTGGCTAGCGGGCGGCCATCACCGGCGCCGTGCTCGACGGGGACGCCTGGACGTCGTATGAGCAGTCCCCGACTGCACAAGCAAGCGACATCGTTCTCCGACAGCGCTGCGTGCAAAATGCCGTCAAGCACCGCGCCCATTTCAAAGGCGGCCGCCAGCCCGATTGCCCTCTGTTCTGGCTCACGCCAGTGAAAACGGACCTTGGTTACGGACATAACGAAACGGTCCGAGATGTTCTGGGCGAACGGATATAGGCATGCTGCTCCGGAGTGCGATGATCGAAGTCATAACGTAAATTTACGGCCCGAATGTATAGGAACTACTTTGCACGTGTATTGTTTTTGTAGTCAGCATGGAAAGCCATTTGTCGTGCTCGTGCAACTAATGAACTGTTATTGGATGGGAGTAAACGGACGCATATTGCAGACTGTGCAGAAAGTGCTGACTATTTTAGAAATAATACTTCTTTTCAGCAAAAAATGTATTCATGTAGAATATAGACCGGGTGCAGATATACAGTGCGGACAGTACGCTAGTTTATTTTCCACAACTTTGACTTCTTTCGAAGAATGCGGACTGGTGTGCTTGATCTCATACTCTACCCAACACTGGAAGGTTCACAGACTCGGTTTGGAACACGCATTCATTTAACAAATGTCGACGAATCCAAACCTTCTTTAGAAGCTGCATGCGCTTCATGTTTATAACGTGATAGTGTGAAAGCTTTGACGAACATACAATACGCATTGCCGAAAGCATGATACTAATTACCTTGCTGCTTCAAGCCTGGACAAATAATTCAGACGCTGTTGCTTGCACTCTTCCTTCCCCACCTCGACAACTTTGTATTCTCAATACCTGACGCGCACTCCGTGCCAGAGCAGGGCATCCGTGAAATGGAAGTAACACAGTGCTTCAACGATCCACAAAACTACAGGAAAAGTACACGCTCTGTATTGCGAAGTATGAGTGATACTGAATAAAACAATATAGTTTCTCAGTCGGCAAGGGTAGGTCGGCACATAATTATGAACCACTCTCCTGGATGTCGTTTCGTAATTAACCGTCTTATGGTTCGAAAAGAGAGTGTTCTATGGCTTAAGAACAGCGAACCTCTGGACAATCGTTTATAGACGAAGTTAAGGGGAAATCTAAAAGCCTAAACAAAGCAACATTACCATGACCAAAAAGCCAAACTCGCCCTTAGAAATAAAAGTTTACTGACTGTGAAAGACACGAGCGGTGTACTTATCCACTTGATAGGATCCGCGCTTCTCGTTTTATGCCGAGCACTGAATATCATTGCTGTATGAACGCCAAAGACGCGTGCCACGAGCGATGATATGCAGTTGAAGAGAAAAAGCAAACAAACAAATACAGAAGTAAATATTATGACCTTTTTGCAGTTCACTTCAGCGTTGAACGGCAAAGCTTTTTCAAACGCCGCTTATGCATTGATGGACATAATTGTCGCTACACGTACAAGGAAACACACCGAGAAGCACCATAGAATTGAAGAACGCACTTGTGAAGACACCGGTTGTCAAAACGCGAAGGCGCCTTTGTCTCGGGAGTGAACGATGTTTAGCTTTTTACAGTCGATTACATTCTGCTTTTTCACCATATTTTATAGTTGCGACGGTGAAAAAGCCCTGCATAGACGGAAGAAATTTCATAATATCTTAAATATAAGCCTAATATTATCGAGGGAATATTAGTAGTATTCCAACACTTAACCTTCAACCTCTCTCCTAACTTCTCAGTGACTGCAGTATGGATCAGTGCTAGTTTTACTCTTAATCCACAGGAGCCATTCAGCTCATGTACGTTCCTGACAGTACAGTTAAGATATAAATATTGTCTTGAAACAACGCATTGAAGGGTTGCAGCTTGCTTGAGCACAGGAATAGTACTCTTTGAATAAAAAAAATCGCCCCTTTTTCGTATTAGCGCTGCAAAGGCAGTGGTAACAGAGAATGTGATGTGTTAGCGTGGACGTGGTGTGAAGGGTCGGCAGAAGTAGACTGCCGAGGATTAGCGTGGGCACCGTCGCACGTGGCACTCGTAGAGGAATTCGATGCCTCTACGAGATTGCAGCTCCTTGTAGAGTGTCGACCGTTTGGTTGAGCACCCGGGAGCACACTTCGAAGGCTCCGTGCGCACACCTGGCCTCGCAGCACTGTCTCGTGTACGGTAAGCGCGCGGGTCCTTCGTTGCTGTTTTAGTTGAGGGTGCCACCTTTTTGCGGTGGCAATGTGAATGCGAACTTCACATTCGTGAGAAACGTAGTTCATCCTATCTCGCAGGTGGATAGAGAACCATACAGAGTAATCATTGATTGAGCCATATGATGATAATTGACGCACTATGATTTAATGACTAACCCGATAAAAGGTCTTACTGCAGACAAACTATAGTATGCCAATTTGTACGCGACTGCTAACGCTTGGTGCCACGTCGCTGAGAAAAGCTACAAGGTTAGTTGTTGCCAAACAGCCACTCATAAAGCCCAGCTGATTTTCGTCTATGACTAACTTTAAGATGCTAGCTAGATGCTTTTGAAACGTTTCTTCAAACATTTTAGGAAACGAATATAACAAGGAGATAGGCCTGTAGTTTGCCACAGAGGTAGGTCTTCCTGATTTCAGTACTAGAATCACAACACCCTTCCTCCTGGCAGAAGGGAAGGTGGACTGTTCAAAGGACAGTGTAAACATATGAGCGAGAAGAGTAACTAACGTTGTTGTTACGGCAAAAATCCTCGTTACAGCAAAAGGAGCACGTCTAGTCTAGTGTAGGCCACGGTGTTGTAGGCTTTTCATTCTCTGCTTTTCTGCCACTATTTCTTGCGCCCTTCCTCCGGGGAAGCTTGGAGCGCACTCGCTTGATGAAGGAGAGCGGCGCTGTATGTTTGACCACCTGATGTTTTACCCCCTCCGGGAGTGACACGGAGGCACCCGAGGAAGCGGTTCAGATGGCACTCGTATCCAATCAGTAAGGGGACGAGTGCTGCGTCAGTGATTGGCTGGCAGTCGGCCTGCCGACTTCCGCTACATGGCGCCTAACCGAATATAATTAGGTGCCAGCCAAAAAACAATCCTTGCTAAAAAAAAAAAAAAAAAAAAAAATCCGACGCAAGAGATTGTACAAAAAACAAAACCAAAATGAAGTAGCCCAGCAAACTAGTTTCATCCACCCGTAACTTCGGGCGAAGCACTTTTAATAATATATAAAAAGCAGAATACACTCTGAAGGCGCCTGCTGACGTGACTTCTCTAGAACAAAGGCGTTCGCGCTAATTGACACCTTTTAGCGCTGACTTCTAGGCTCTTTTCATTGCACTTTTCTTTTTCTTCTCAATTACCGAGGGTTCTTCTGAAAGCACCTTTTGTATGAAGAAAATCGATTTCGGTAGCGTCACGGCAGCGGGCGTTTCCAGAATGAAGAATTAAAAGGGCCATCCCGAACTAGTTCTGGGGTATTTTGTATTGTTTTGCGCGGAAGGCGGTTAATAATGGTTCTTTTATTGCTGCTGCCGCAGGTGTTTTTTTTTTTTTCTTCTTCGTCACAGGAGTGAAAGAAGTTTACTTGATCGTCTTTCCTGGGACTTTTTATTTGAAATTGTGGAGCAGAAGCTCATGAAATTCGAAAATCCAGCGAGGCGTTAGCAGAGCGAAATTAAAACACTAAAGCGTTATCAATATAAGCTTTTATTTTTGTATCTTTGTAATTGTCCTTGCCGTATATCTTTTATCGGGCATTTAATGGGGTGATGCTCTTAGGCGCCATAGCGTTTGAGTATTAGAAGAAATGCGATTTTTCGTGACAGAAAAAAGCAGTATTTCAGATTCGATAAAAAAAAAAAAAAAACGCGAGATCAATACTTTTCTTTATGTGGGATTAAAATTCAAAGTGCCACTGTACCATTTTCGATTGCGGTTGAGAGTAAAAATATTCTGATTCCAAAGTAATAGAGAATGACATTATGCACTTTACTAAGTAATATTCGTGCTACAAGGAGGGTTGGGCGCTTTACTTTTCTAAAGTTAATCGAGATATCACACACGAGAAATGAAGAAAAAACGAAAGAAGAACAAGATCACCAGAAAATTTTAAAAACCGTCTGTGACCGTTGTTAAAACTTGATAATAATATCCTTATGCAGATAGCACGCCAGAGAAATGACCAAGTTGACACAACTTTGGCAAATGAAGGGGCTTAGCTCGTGCCTAAAAATGTTTTGCTAGAAGGCGTTATTGCCAGTCTATTTTAACGATAATAATCATTGGACAAGAGGAACAAGGGGGACGAAGGACAAACACAAATCTCCAAATACAGCTAGGTGCCTGGTGCGCGACTGAAAAAATCCTGCCTGGTCCTGGTATCGAACCAGTGACCTCTCCATCTCCAGTGGAGCGTTCTGCCAACTGAGGTGACGAGGAGTCAGACGTATGTAGAGCAAAGGGGCTTTCACAGCTTCCACCAGTATAACACCAGCTAGGGTGCCTGCATTTTAAAGTTTGATGATAATGCAATTAATACAATGGTGCGAGCAAGCTCGACAAAAATAACGATAATAATCCCTGGAGAAGGAGAACAAAGGGGGAGGGGGACAAATAACAAACACAAATCTCAAACACAGCTAGGTGGTTACTAATGCGCGACTGAAAATGACCGCCTCGTCCTGGTTCGATGCCAGGACCAGGCGTATCTTTTTTAGCCGCGTACCAGTCATCTAGCTGTGTTTGGAGATTTGCTTTTTTCCTTTGTCCTCCTTGCTCCCCTTCTCCAGAGATTAATATCGTCATATCTTGTCCAGATCGATTGAACCTTTGCACAAATTGCGTTATCACCATGCTTTACTTTCACGCTTCTATGGCTTTTCTCTGGCTGGCCCAATAATTTTCCAAGTGCCGCACTTGAGGTAAATACGCCAGGTGTGAACAGAAGAAGCAGAATTGAAGCCTAAAATTGGCACTTGTCTGGCAATTTAGGCCCAAAGTTGCCGCATAAAAGCCGAACAACCAAGAGCGAAGCCTAAAACTCGGTAACTTCTTTGGTGACTTAGGCTAAAATACGCCAGATGAGAGCCAAACTAACAATAGTGAAGCCTAACTTTGACACTTGTTTGGCGAATTAGTGCCAAGGTACCCAGACTCTGGCCAAAGAAGGTCAAGTTTGGCTCTTCTTGGCTTCTTTAGGGCTTTTCAACACTCAAAAGTTTCAGACAAAAAACTATTTTTTTGCACGAAGAACTTGGATACCCGGTGATAGTTGCATAAAGAACGAACAAAATTTATTCACTCAGAATTTGCCTGACCGCAATCAGGAAGAGGCCCTTAAAATTTTATTACTTTGGTGTTTTGATTTTCATTTACATACACGAAATAATATATCGTTGTGACTTTTATTTTCTCACCACAAGTGCACGCTGGGTACTCTATCATCTTCTAAACGAAATAGGCAGAAGCATGCGCACATTTTTGTTCCGTGAATGTCGAATAGCAAAGTTACAGAAACTGTTTATTACGGCTGATACATAGGAAGGTCCTCCAATGATTAGTAAAAATGTAAAAAATGCAAAGTGCGCAGCCTACAAAGGGCGGATATGCAGTTGAACAATATCAGATTGAGAAATAACGGGTCCAGAGAGGAAACGAAAATGTTCTACTAGTGAACTGAACTGAAGCTAGAAAAAATACGGCCAGGGTACATAATATAGGGGCTAATGGTCACGATGAGCGCAAAAAAAAAAAAAAACAATTGAACTAATATGTGTTGATTAACTTTTCAATCAACGAGTTATACGGCCAGGGGGTCGTATACCTCAGAGTATAGGGGGCTTTTTAATTACATGCGGAGCATTACGGAAACCACGAAATCAGCAGATATAGAAATACTTGAAACCCGTGGGAAGCGCAGTGGTGCGCTGAAGTTACCACTCTTGCAGCAATCGCAAGGGTGGGTGAGAAAACGTGGATGATAAGAGACGGAAAAACAACGCGGGAGCGTTCTCGCATCGGTAGCCTTGCTTCTGCTGGGTAGTGATAACTTTAGCGCTGCACCGTGCTTCCCACGTTCTCCGAGTCATTGAGTATTGACTGATTTAATGTTTTTCAATGAAGCTCAGCAAGTTTCTAACTAGGAGTATCTGGTTATTTTTATTATCAAAACGTTAATTAGCATACGTTACGATTAACCTCCTATGCCCTGGCCGTATAACTCACCTTCATAAACCGCATTAGTGTAGCTTTCACGGATATTTTGCCTAAACAAATCGGTTAAGCTTGAAAAAAGTGCCCTGTATCTCTTTTTAAAGGTGCTTACATCATAAATTCAAACCATAATAGCCACTTGTATGGCTTTTATTTTTTTAGCCACAGACGAGCCAGAATATATTCCACAAGTTCGATGATACCTACAAAGACCAGGGATCGCAGAATGTGTTCAGAGTAAGCTACAACCGCACAAAGCCTCCTCGCAGAAATTAGAATATTAATATAGGACCCAACGCCTTGGGTCTCACGAGCAGCTTGGGAGACCAAAATCGTCAGAAATTCAATTCTTCAATTTTCAACGGACGTCATGTGACTTGAGGTAACATGACGTGGTTTGTGTGACGTCTATTGCCTTATTAAATTTAGAGAGAAAATTAGCATCACGTGACTTGAGTTCACATGGCGTAATCACGTGACGTCAATTTCCTCCATAAGTTTGCTAGAGATGTGGACTTCACGGCTCTTCCTAAGGTTTTTTCATGACGGTTATTACCTGGAGATCGGTTGATGAAACACATTTCTGCGTTAAAGAGGCACTGACACTCCTAAGGTCGCAATTTTTAGAGCGCACCTCTTAGGCGCTCGTTTCCGTGTTGAGCAACGTCCTCGTCGGCATAACCACGGTAAATTTAGCGAGAACATTGACGTCACATGACCTCAACAGCAGTTCAATTGGCGGATGAATTTAGCGAGAAAATTTATGTCACGTGACCTCCACACCAATTCAGTTTCCCCGCTAAATAGCGGGAAAATGACGTCACATGACTTGGTGTCACGTCACCTTTGAACAAACTAAATTCCTCCGCCAGATTTAGAGGGAAAATTGACGTCACGTGCGGATGAGAGGGAGAGGAATGTACGGGGGATGAGGAGGAAAAGGGAGGAGGAGGGGGGAGGAAGAAAGGACAAGGAGAAGGGGAGGAGGAGAAGGGGAGAGGAGGAGGAAGAAAGAAGGAGGAGGAGTAGGCGCGAGGAGGAGGATGGAAAGAGGAGGAGGGGGAGTAGTGTGGAGGAGGAGAAAGGGAGATTAGGAGGAGAGGAGGAGGAGGAGGAAGAGAGGAAGAAGAGGGGAGGGGGAGGGCATACCATCTCCTCCGTACCCTCCCCTCCTTCTTCACAAGAATTGCGCTTTAATTTCGCGTTACCGAGATATGTAAACTTCTTTAATTTTTGTTGTCTAAAAAGAAGCAACAGGTAGTCATAGACACGTAAAAAATACCACGACGTGAAAAAAGAATTTCCCTAGGCACCCGTGCACTTATTAATTTTTGGCGCCCATCTCTCCCTCTTCTCACCTCCCCTCTTCTTTTTATTTGTGACAGAAATTATTATGAAATTACGAAGCTTTGTAAGCGACATTTCAATAGTATTTATATAAAGATATTCGTAAAAGGTTTTTTTTTACGCAATCGCGAACGCGCTGCGGCCTTCCTTTTTAAATATTGAAAATCGGTGTCCGGAGTGATGTCGTGTCCTGACTTCTTAGCCTCACTCAGCAAACATGGCGGCGCTCGGCACATGTAGCACTAAGGATGATCGGTGAGTCGGGGAATCGGACGAAGTTCCATTTTTTAGGTGCCCGACGACCTCTCAGACTTCGGAAAGGGAATCGTCAAATGGTAAAAACAACTGGGTTCGGTGTCTGTGTACCGTAGTATCGTTTGTGACTCCGCCGGGACAGCCTCTCACAGAGAACTCGCGCAGCGTGGCTCCTCATGTCGCTCACAAAAGTCAACTGCGCGTTCTTCTCGACCTCACACCGTTTCAAATAATTTGAGATCGCTGGAAGGGCCCTAGAAGAACTTCGAACTCGAAAGTGAGGAGTCGTCTGCTCACAACGATCAACGGCACGCACGAAGAGCAGTTGATCGCGAGAAGCGGGCGAACACGACACTAGGGGTCGGGTCGTTTCGGGGGCATGAGAGAAACTCGAGTTGCAGGACGACTCTATCGTTTACGTCACTGCACTGACAAGGATCGCGCGGGAACTTCAAATTCGGCTTTTGGAAATTGTGTATTTTACTTCACAAATACTGAGTTCCCAAGTTTCGAATTTTGAGGGTAATGTCAAAATATTGTTTTCAACCATTTCAGATAATAAAAAAAAATTAGACCTGTCAGTGTCTTTTTAATGCACACCACGAGTCATATCGGCTCGCACCATGAAAGCTGGTTTAGACATTTGCATCGGCTGTCTTCGAACACCCATATAATGGCAATCGACTTGATCACAAGAACAAAATGAATTAGTGTGCCGACTGCCAGCTAACTCTGCGGTAATATCAGTCATGTTCCGGCCGATTAATCACAAGTTGAAAAGAATACAAGTCTCGCACGTGACGTAGTTGCGTCACGCAGGAGCGAAAAGTGTGCTGCAGATTGTATGCATTGAGCAGCACTGGTCACCACAATGGCTGTTTGTGTGACGTCAGTGCAAGCCATGTATGTTGGCGCACTTTAATTTAACCCCCGATTAGTCTTCCCGAAGCTATTCGTTCGGGCTGTTTGCCGCGTGTCGTCACCGACAGCAACGCAGGGCAAGGCTTATGATGGTCACTCTTCTGGCAATTTGTTATTCGGTCTTCTTATCGGCTAATACTGCGAGCTTAATGGCAGCTGAACACTAACAAGATACTCGGGACTCGTTAAGCGCTGAGCTTCTTGTACTGTTGGTAAGGATACCAGACTATGCTCACCGGACAATGATATTTCGTTTGACAGCTGGCGCAATCTTGAGGGGAATTTTCACTACTATGAGACGGTCCGCGGCCGCTATCAGTGAACCCGACCTCAAGCTCGAATGTCCGAGCCGCCTTCCGAACTGTGACGCATAGCTCATGTCCAATCGCTCGGCGGCTAGGCCTTCCCAAAATTTGTCCCAATAGGTAGACCAGCCGTGCGGACCAGCGGTCGACCGAGGCTACTCATATTCACTGCTCTGGGGCAACAGATCTTTTTCACAGACTTTCATTTGGCTGCAACCGAGTGCCCTCTGGCAACCCTAGAGCTCCCCTTACGACGAGATAACGCACTGACACGCTCGCGACATAACGTACTTTAACAAGAGTGAATGTTCGTCTGCTTGTTTTTGCAGGGGTTGTGGTGACATCAGAACGCCGAGCTCTGATTGGCTCTGATTGAAGGATAGTGGGTAGACCTCAAAGCAAGCTGCCTTGAGGTTTACCCACTATCCTTCAATCAGAACCAATCAGAGCTCGGCGTCCTGACGTCAGCACAACCCTTGGAAAAGGGGCAGACGAACTTGCTGTCTGTATAGGGCTTTGCAGTATTTTTGAAATCACATGTACGTACTGTATACATCAATGAGAAACTGTCGTTTATAACATTTTTAAGAGTTTATCGAGCCAATAGTGAAAATACATGTGTAAACAGATAAGGAATGATACAAAAATCGCTACTGTTCCAGGGTCGCCCGGTAGACGCAGCCATTGTGTTCACTCGTCGTAGACCATCAAAAGGAAGCACGAGGGCGCACAACGCACTCCGCTGCAACCAAATGAAACTGTGTGAACCAGCCTTATTAGTGTACGGCGCACGGTTGCTCGATGACTCTATCGTCTCTATCGTTTCACGGCCTGCGAACGTAACAGAAAGAAATAAAGGGTGTTTTATCGGACTCTAAGAACTAAAAAGAATGAAAGACGTTTACAAATCTCTGTAATCCGAAACTAGAGCGTAGCTCTTGAGGAGGAGGAGGTAGGGTACGGAGAGGAGGGTGTGGCCCTGCTCCCCCGCCCGTATCCTCTTCTCCTCCTCTCCTCCTACTCTCCCCTCCTCCTCCTCTCCTCCGGCCGCTAATTTGTTTATGCGTGACGTGACACGAAGCCGTGACGTCATTTTCCTCGCTAAATTTAGCGGGGAAACTGAATTGGTGTTGAGGTCACGTGACGTCAATTTCCTCGCTCAATATAGGGGGGAACTTAACCCGCTAAAGTGAGCGGGGAAACGTTCCATAATGCAACGCGCGCGGTTACGCCGACGCCGACGCGGGCACCGCTCAACCCAGAAACGGACGCCTAAGAGCTGCGCTCTAAAAAGAAAGACGTTTACAAATCTCTGTAATGCGAAACTAGAGCGCAGCTCTTGAGGAGGAGGAGGGGAGGGTTGGGAGGGGACGGTATGCTCCTCCTCCTCCTCCGTACCCTCCCCTGCTCCTTAGCCGGAAAATTTCTCCGCTAAAGTTAGCGGAAAAATATTTCCGCTAACTTTGGCGAGGAAACGTTCAATAATGCAACCCGCGATTACGCCGACGCTGACGCCGACGACGACGCCGACGACGACGCCGACGCTGACGCCGACGCCGGCCAACCCGGAAGCAAGCGCCTAAGTGCTGCGCTTTAAAAAAAAACGCGTTTAAAATAGAGATGATTCGTTGAGAATAAAAGTTTAGACCACCGCTAACGTCAGGTTACGACTGTATAAAGTGAAAAGTAGCAGACTAATTGTTTAAAATCCCCCTTTGAATATAAATAATCACCTGAGCTGGTACATTCCAACAGACTTCTTCCAAAAATCGCTGCATGCAACATTATCAACAACGCGTGAACGTTGCATGTTAGGAACTATATAGTTGGCCAGGAGCGGGCAATGTGGTGGAACGTATAGTTTCGGTTTGGGTCTACGCATCGACGCGTGCCGCGCTGACGGCAAAGCATGCAAAACCTGCCGAATATATGGCATCGTGATGCAGTAAGTACTCGTTTAAGTACTCAATACCAACGTGTGTTGTGTAAATGATCTGACTACTGGGGTTACGGCGTTTCAGTGGTTTCAATACTAAATTCAAAGAACAAAGTCTTTCTCGGAACCGATCGAAATCTTCATTTCATGTGGGGATCAGCGCTTTTAGCGTTTGTGCGCGTACATGGCAACAGCGTACGCGTGTGCCTAAATGTTTCCCTCTGACGAAATTATTTCGCAGGCTGCGGTGGACATTTTTTTTTGTATAAATTAGGTTGACACAGTAGCGGCCGCTTTTGATCTCCCAAGCAGTGTTCAAACAGCCGTGATTGATAAGATGGTGCAGACACAATCGCGTTTCCCGTTGCATTGCAAACCTCTATTTGAACCTCCTAGTGGCACTTCGCAGTGAGTTTCAAATCGTTTTAGAGGCCCCTATCACTCCGGGCGGCGCTTCAGAGCTTGCTTCCAAGTCGCAGCGCGAGCTCCCGCTACACATAGCGTTGCCCGAAAACACGATCTACTAAAACTTCCTATACTTCGTATCACCTTAGCATGGACTAACCGCGAATGCTGTGCTAGCGCGAGCGGCTAGCCTTGACTGCCTTGACTGGAGCACTCGCTGCAAGAGCCCTTGTGCAGCCGCCGAGGCTTCATTCGAAGCAATTATCTCGCGCTTTTAGCACGCGCGGCTAACAGTAGTCCATACTAACTGAAGACGAAGTATAGTATACATTGCGAAGTTATACTTTCTTGTCATCTTAACGTGGACAAGCGCAAAGGCTACGAGCGCGAGCTCCTGGAGTTGAGCGGCGGCCCGGCTGCACGAGCGCTCGAGCAGCTGGGCCACCTGTCAATGCTACGCACTCGCGCTTGTACCTTTTGCGCTTAGACCATGTTAAAATAGTGAGTTTTAGTAGATTGTTTTCAGAGGCAGGCTGCTCCGAGACCGCGCTTTAGAGCATGCTTCGAAGTCGCAGCGCGAGCTCCCGCGACAGCGCGAGCTGCTACACACAACGACTCCATACGGCACACAGCCACACTGCCCCACACGTCCAAGGATCCAAACCGAAACTCCATGACCAACTAGTTCCCTGCATGCATCGCGTGGACATCGCCGCGGTGAGGCGCGTCGTGTCTGGGAAGAAGTCGATTAGAGATCCATTTTACGTCGTCGAGATAGCTGTTGTCAGGATTTAGACAACTAAAATCTGTTTTGCGTGATTATTCTACAAATTGATACCCCGAGGAGACTGAGGTACTGACACTGTACGAGAAATGATTGGCGGAAGTCTCAGCCGGAAGCGACTGTCAGGCTGCAAAGCGAGCGCTGTTAACTGTGTATATTGCGTGCCGACCTGACAGCGCTGCTTTGGGTCACGATGTCGTAGAAATTCACGCCACCCTCCACTGTCATTTTCTTTTTATTGCGCGGAGCTTTTGACGTAATCTTAATCTCAGTTTCGCTATGGTGGAATCTGGACAGTCTAACTTCCCTAATGAATATCGCGAAGCAGAATTTCGTTGTCTGAATTATAACTACAGTTAGGGCATGCGTTCACGATAGACACCTCAATCATAGAAATTTACAAGCTAAACCTAATATTATAAAAAAAAGTTATTTTGTGTATTTTCCAATTATCACTTTACTTTCGCAATCTGACGTCCGCTACAGTCGCTAACATAATCCCCTAGGAATCATTTCTTTATTTCATGGGTCGTTGGTGAAGCACCTTGTATATGAACAAGGCTCTACGGTGCTTAAAGTCGAAATTTTGTTGATTCGCTTTGGTAGCCTCAATGTGTGCCACATTTCCGAGTTTTCCCCGACACTCCTGCATCGAAGCACCTTGCATTAAATATTTCCTGAGCATATACTTTCCCGCAGAATACGCGAAAGGTCACTTAAAGCTATAAGTGCTGAGAATTTAGGGCATGGCGACGGTCAAGCATTCTTTCTCTCAGACTTAATCCGTGTTAAGCTGTGTACTTCCGCGTCCTTATTTAGCACAGTGAGAAACGCAGTGTTTTTTAATAGCTTTACCTCGCATTGCCTACTGTAAAAGATTCAATCATCTGCCCCGGAGTAATTAATAAAATTCAAGAACATCAATACCTTTATTATTGACCCCCAACTAAAATATATATATACGTTATATGTAGCGTATACCAGTCATTTGAAACAGGGTATCCAAGGAGCTTCTATACCAATGCGAGACTGTTTTTACACTTATGTTAGTCTTTTTGCATAACGGGACGCTGAAATTGCGTACTTTATTTTGAGTCTCACACTCGAAACGGTAAGTGTCATTCGCGTTCTCTAGATATAACTTTGGATTTCTGTAAAGGTCGTTTCACATAACAAGCCGTTGCTAAAAACCGGGCAAGTTTTAGCGACAACTAGTGCTCCAGCCACAGCTGTTTCTGGACGTTTGAAAAAGAGGTACACAAATTTCAACGATGATAAAAACATGAAAAAGTGAATTATTTGAGCTTTTTTTTTCTTTCTTTTTTTTAGATGAAATGCAAGGCGACACCATTCGTTCGTCGGGCGTCGGCTCGGGTTCGAGGGGCCTTTAGAAAGCTTGAGTTTCAAAACAGCGGTCCCGTCCCTGTCCCTGTCGTGCACTCGTCACCGTCGCCCGCTCTGATTGGCGGGTTTCCCAGACAGCCGCAGGGTGAAACCGTGAAATGGGAGAAGCCCTCCGCCTGCTTGTTTGGCGTCGGCTGTCGACTCGGCTGGGTGGCATTGTAAGGCGAGGTCCCATGTTACCCGCAGCGCGGGAACTCACGAATAATAAGGTGGGGTCAGCTTTGCTTAGTCACTCGCAGCTCACGGGACAGACAGCAACGCCGTGAGAAATAAGCCAGCATTTAATTTTTTTACTTCCGCCAGGCTGGAATTTTGGCATATTTTTTTGTTGCAAACAAACTCCCTCGCGTCGCCTTTCTTGCGCCGAGCTGAGGTTCCTTTGCGGGGAATAAGACTATGTACCTATCGCTACTATACGCGGGAATATTCCAACGTTCAAAAAAATAAGTCTAAGTGATTAATAGTCGAGGTTCACGAATCCACCAATCACACCACAATTAATTATATAGTTACTTATGATTTAGCCACTCCATCTACGATATATTTCGTTTATTTTTTCAAGGCGAGAGGCAACTTTCCCTGAAAGGTCCAGAGGTACAATAGGCGAAACTGTGTCACGTGACAGGGTGCCAATGAGCAACATCAGAGGCAAGGTCCAGCAGCACACAATACGCGCATAAAAAACAAAGAAGACGGCAAAAAGAGCAACAGATTATTCATATGCAATCAACAACAGTAATACAGCACTACCGACACATTCAAACGTATATAATCTAATTGACAAAAGTCAGAGAAATTTCTACCTACCTGCCGCAGATGGATATTGTATTACATCGGGGAAGTAGTCTGGTATCACTTTATTTTATCTCTGATAATAAGGAATGACGCCTTGGATTTCACTACCGGCATAATACTGAAAAGCAGTGTCAGGGCTGTGAACATTAACAACTCAGCTGCCTACTCACATCGACCATTTTGGGAATCTGTAACTTCGGCCGCACATCGCCAAACTTCATCAATGTTCCAGTAGAATCGTCAAGGCAATTATTTTCGTTGTTGACATATAGAACAAGAAGAAAACTTGAAGGCTTTTTATCAGTGAGATAAGACATTAGGTTACGAAGGATTATCAAAACAGGACCAGTTTTTAGCATTTGCTGTACCAGAAATGAAGAATTTCTTCCGGTTAAAATCCTCCTTGGAACCTTTTTTATTTTTTGTTTTGCTGGATGGGAAGGCTATTATTTTCCGATTCCGTCCTTGGCCAGAGGCTTGGAGTGTGGTCATCACATGGGTTCGGACAGCCACTCACCGCGGTTGTTGTCGGTCCCCAATCTCCGGAAAACAAGGAAGTGGAGAAGACGACAGCAAGGAGGCGAGGAGGAATGAAGTGCTGATTGCGTGGTTGATGTTTTCACTGAAAATGTACGGGCGTGCAGCAACGTTCACACTTCTTTTAGAAGCGTTCACGCTTTCCTTTTTTTGCTGTGCATGGTATGTGCTGTGTCCTATATAGACAGCCATTGAAGCGGCTTAAGTGTGTCTTTCGTCGCGAACTGACGCCTTCTTAGGCGATAGATAGCTGACAGCAGCCCGCAGGTGCGTGTCTGGTAAGTTGCACTGGAAAAAGCATTCTTATTTCTCCTCCAAAACCTGTTGGAGTAAGGATGTTTGGCCATCATGACGTTCGTAAGGCATGCAAAGGATTGCATCCCACCATTTTCAAAATATTCTTTACTACTGTTTTTGGATGCGCAAAGTAGATGTTTGAATATTTAGGGCGTTTATAATTTACGCAGAAACACGCAAGTCAATATTTAAAAAAAAAAAATTGTTGTGGCATGTTTGTAGAAACCACAGGGGTAATTATTTATGAATGCGATAGCATTTAACGTTGCACACATAGGCAGGTGTTCGGTTGCCCGCTAAATTTAGCGGGGAACCTAAATCGGTGCACAGGTCGCGTGAAGTCAATTTTCCGTTAAATTTAGCGGGGAACCTGAATTGGTGCAGAGGTCACGTGAAGTAAATTTTACGGCTAAATTTAACGGGGAAGCTGAAATGGACCATACAACACGTGAAGTCAGTTTTTCCGCTACATTTTTCGGGGAAGCTGAATTGAGGCTAGAACAGGTGTAGTGAATTTTCGGCTAAATTTAGCAAAAAAAAATCACTATGTTAGAGGCGACATACATAGAGAAAAATCTGTTATGAGTAGCTTAATAATAATGCTAGCACATTAATAATCACAATTTATGGAAGCTGCAATGCATGGTAGCTACACTGGGATATTAATATTTGTAGGCGGTTGTTTAGAAAATGGTTTAAGCGATAGTTTCAACATCAGTGGTCAAGGCGCTCGTGATTGGCATTTTAGAGGAAGAGTTTGGAAAACAATAGTCGACTGTAGAAGTAATTTTTAAAGCAAACAGGCTTTTCTTTTTTTTTCAAAATTTACATGGTTGGACGTGCTACCTAAACGCGAGCAAAGGGGGAAAAACCCGGTTTCATATGTTTCGATGATTCTCAAGATGTAAAAAAGAAACGCAACAGCCCCATTGTATCGGTATGCCTGCACCAATCCCAAAATTCGGTACTCAATGGCAAGGCTTATTATCGTGACAGTAATGTTTTCAGAAAAAAAAAAGTGACACAATTTATTTTTTTTTACGCGTCATAAACCAGTTTCTGGCACATGACCTCGAGTCACGGTAGGGGATGCAAATGTATAAATCAAGCCGTTAGCTCCCTCTCTCTTTCTTTCTCTGTCGCATGCGACAAGCATTGTTATAAATATAAACTATATATATATACATATTATTTCAGTATTGTGTTGGCGGTTGGTCCTCAGAAAATATCCTTCAGTCACGCGATTTGGGCGTTGCTCGCACAGAAATCCGGAACGACTTAATCGAACCCTGTGCGCATAGGCTCGAATAAAATCGGTCATTAAGTCGTAAAGAAGCCATTTTCTTCCTTTAGACTATCAGTACAACCTCACGTTCCTTTAAACTCACCCGACGGGTTTCCTCCTCGTATCATTTGGCGACGCGCACGTCGAGGTTTTGAATTTTAACTTCCTTGGTCCTCGACTGACACAAGGACGGTTTTAGCTGCTTCCCGAGCTCTCGAATTAGAGCCCAAACCGTTCCCAGTTTTCTGGCGTTGATCTCTGAAAACTAACACGAACAAAAATGCAGAAGGCGATGCAACGAAACAAATCGCGTGTCTAGCAAACAATGATGACTTTTCAAGTGTGCAAAGGGGAAATCGCTGTTGCAATACACGCCCGCTTAAAAAAAAAGAGAAGCGTTTCGCTCATTGACGGTTGTCGCACGATGCCCCCGACCGTTAGTTTCTGCTTTCTTTCGATGCGGACCGCAAGTGTCGTCCGTGCCTGGAATGACGCTGCTCCGAGCCACATGAAGCAGCAATTCACACAACCCCCGGGCTGCAGGGTCGCTTTTATCCGGCTATCATCACCACGTTGGTCTAGACTCTAGACCGCTCTGTGCTCTTCTCCGCCCAACTCCACAGACATGGTATCGACCAGGACATCTCCGGTGAACAAGTGGACTGTGAGAAAGAAACGTGTCGGACGTCGATACAATGAGCCATTAGGAGTTTGATATAAGCCTGTTTCTTTGTGGCCTATCAGTCGATATTGATTTGTTAACTTTGAAGATTCTTCACGGTGCAAGTTGTGTCGCTTGTTGGTTTTTTAGCACTAATAGTTTACGCTTAGACTTGCTTACAAGGACTTTAATACAACCCGAATTTATATGACTCTTCTCTAAAAACAACAAACGAAATGAAAAAAAATATGGACGTGTGTAATTAACATACAAGAATATATAAATCCATGTAAGTATTTATTTAACAACTAATATAATTTGTAGAAGCTCTTTTATGTTTGAAAAAAAAATCATATTGGAAAACTAGATTGTTAGCAGGAAATGCCTTAATATGTCGGTCAATGAAACTCATTCGCAAGGGTTTCTGCTTATTCCTTAAAAATTGTTTACGAGTTCAGGATTTCTTTGACGCTAAACTGAACCACGGGGAGGTGGTAAAGGGTAAAATTATTTACACCGCGTGTTCACACTCGTGAGGCAAAATAAGAAAAAGAACACTTCTGATTTCTGAATTGAATCCCGCGAACCAAATAACAGATCACACATGACGGTTTTGAGGTATGGTTGTCTGCGTTGTGCCAGGAGCGTTCAACAATCGATCTTTTCTGCGCTTCCCGGAAAACGAGTTCATCCGAGCGATCGAACTCGCCAGCCGAAGAACGCGTTCCTTCCCTGCCTCGCACTGCGAGGACCGGCCAGAGGAACATCGCCGGGGTTCCCTCAAAAATTATTTTTCAGGAACCTCCTTCAATATTGGTCGACGGGGCGGGAGACAAGCTGAAGCGAAGCGGGTGAAGAACGGAAGAAAGAAAAAAAAAATAAAAGTAATCAAATTTTGGGATGGAAATCGATACATTACCCGAGTGGGTTGCTCGCGTCATCCGGCTGGTAGCCCGGCGGACAAAGTGTCCGTGGTTCGCTATCGTGCCGATGGAACGGTCACCGGAGAAATCGGACGTGAACGAAGCGCGCGCGAAGGGTCACCATTTTCCATTATCCGCGGAACGACTCTGCGAGTTCTCGGTGTTTGCCTGCAATCGATTACGGGGCTGTTTATTTTTTTTTTAAAGTTTATTTGATTTATCTAAACAAGGATTTGTACAGAAGAGTAATCGAACTGCGAATCGAAGCTGCCGGGGGCATACATCTGAAGACGGGTTCCGCAACTGCTGTCATTTAGAATTGCGATACGGTATGCCTTGGCAGTGCGCGGTTATAATAAAGGAGGGATATATTTTCTCTTAGTTTATATTTACATATAATAGAAGAAAAGACTACTGTTTTAGCTATTATCTAGGTCAATGCGAGCTAGTTGTAGTTGCTTGCATTCGATGAGAAGACATTGGAAACAATGATACAAGAAGTAAATGTAAGGTTCGCGTTTAGTCAATAAACGATGCAAGTGGTGCATGTTCAACAAGAAGCGCGCGTACGACTATACTCTGTCTTTTCTAATGAACCGGAGTTCTCCGATACAAGTCTATCAAGTCATACAGGCAAGAACATAATCACGTATCGGGCACTGCTGACTTATGATGCTATTAAAGTGGGCTGTGATGTTGTATATTATGTAAGACTATTAGACATATAACATGCCGGCTTGGAGGTTGACTAATTACCTCAATATAGACAGACAACAAGTATTGTGAGCAATGATACATTAAGCTCTTTAAAGTTGCGTTCATATTGCCACGATAATTTGAGGAGATTGTGACATACCCCACTTCATATTCATTTCTGGTAAAGCTATTAGCCGGTTGAAACCGGTTCGTGCTTGAAAGGAGAGGTAACCAAACTTATATTTTGTGTGTTTGTGTGTACTTGAACCGAACCGAACCGAAGAAAAATACAAAGCTACTTCAACCAAACCAAAGCGGAATAATGACCTGTTCGACAGCCTGCAGGTTTGCGGTGAAAAAAAAAAATAATTGTAACAGAGGTTAGGCGAGAGACTTCAGCTATTGTGAAATTAAGTTCAATCTAACGCAAGTTTATTTAAAATACCTCAATAGAAACACAGGTTCCATTTGGAGATACCAAAATTAAAACATGCTAGTTTCTTGCTTAACCCTAGCTAGTTTCTTTTCCCATGGCCTCTTTAAATGGGATAAACTGCAGGGGTTGACTACTTCTGAGAAGCTTACACCCTAAGAAAAATGGAGAAAAAAGGTAGCAACGGCGCGTTTTCCTCTTTTTTACAGACGCGCCCCCAAGCGGACACGAGAAGGATGGAGGAACGACACGTTTCTCTCCTTCTCCAGGCAGACGGGGGAAAGTGTCTGCCCTCCCGCCTCAATTTCTTTCGGGTCATTTTTCTAGCACGTCGCACGCGTTGTTTAATAATTGTTGTTGAGTTGATTGAGCTTCAGCAGCAGAGTAGCAGCCTGTAATTCCGTTTCCCAGTCGAAACGTGTAGAACATTTCGGTTGCATTGATGTTTTTTACCACTAATATTATCATACGAACAAACGTAGCCGTTTGAAACAGCGAAGTTCTGGAGCAGTGCAAGCAGCGCTACGTACACTTGGCTAAGGCGGCCGTCTCTGGATTGCGGAACGACGTGCCAACGTTGACGACGTTATGGAAACAGCGGAAGCTAAGTCGAAGACAGGCAGAATTTTCTATCGGGTGCACTGCCTGGGTACCTTCTCTGCCTAATTCTGTTCTGTTTTTCGATGCCAAGTGGCAACCGGCAATCAAAGTGGCTCTGTACGTTTGCGTGTCAGCAACATAATAATAATAATAATAATAATAATATCTTTATTATCTTTGAAAAAATACATGTGTAAGCGTGCTGGCCCACGAAAGGAAAGATGCTTGTATGGGGGACCAGGCAGCCAACAAAATACCGTGACACATTGAACACTGGAGAAACAAAACCAACAAACAACAATAATGTAGGAATGTGGACAACGAATACGCACTAAGTAATTATATAATCATTATTGCGCGAGCGTGAGGCACCATTCTCTTACATTCCATTTTACCGCACGAAAGGATGATAAGTTCAGCAAAGACTCTGGCAAACTGTTGAAAATCGAAGGGACATAGTGTCGTTTTAACTTTTTTTTCCATAATTTGTTTGTATCTTAGGGACCTTGAACCTATCTGTACGCCGCAAGTTTCATTTTATTACCTCTTGTTTAAAAGTTGTACAATAATAATTACTTGTTATTATCACATATTTATGAAACTGATTAAATGACAATATTTCTAACGCGCGCATTTTTTCTTCAAGGTCTAGTTTATCTTACAATGACCCGTAAGAAATATTGTTTACACAATAATTTTTGATTCTATCAATTCCCTGTTTTTTGTACTCGGAACAATTCCCATATATCGTAATTCGATACCGTATAACTGATTCTCCTAAAGATCTGAAAATAGTTCTCCGCAAGTTTACAGAACATGAACTTTTTAGCTTGTAAAGATACGCCGATACCACCCGCATTCTCTTAATAATATATTCGATTTTCTGGTTCCAAAGGATATGTTGATCAAATATTAACCCCAAATATTTAACCGAGGAGTCAGAAGATAATGGTCTACACGTGCAAATGTGTTGAGCATGATCATGGAGGTGAAGATATATGTTTGGTACTAGAGTAATTTGTTTATGAGGATTACGAAAACAGACTAATTTAGTTTTATTGACGATAAAATTGATATTAGCAACATCGTGATGGCAGTGTTGTGCGATGTGAACGGAAGACTGGAGATATGGTCGATGTAACCGTGTGTTCACGTATCAGTGGTGTGACAAGATGAGATGACGTAAACTATAGGGCATTTATGCCGCTGCTCCGGCCGTGATCGGAGGGGGCTCAGGGTCGCAGGTGGACATTTTGCTAGACCGCTTGAGGGATTACGGTGCAATCGATCGACCTCCGGATAGTCATGTTAGAACGCTAGTCTGAACCCTAGCTCATATCGTACAGTGGCCAATGTGAATGCCGTCTGCGATTTCCTATTGTCTCCAACCCGAGAGCGATTGCACTCTGGGGAAAGGACTGAACAGTATCGAAATATGACGTAAAGTACGTATGTATAGTCTGGAAGTTTAGTATTAAGCAAGAAAGCTATGTTTTATTTTGTTGTTTAAATATAATACGGTTCCTGGAGAAACAAACTGCTTCCAAGTGGCAAACTGGGATGAGAGCTAGGATTTTTTGAGCTCAGCACGGCGTAGCTCTGTACGCTTAACGCCTACCGCAAGTCGTGGCTTCGACTGCATTCAAGTTCATTGAAAAGCGATTTCTCTGCCCGTAAGGCATCGCTTCCAGCTGAGTGTATACCCTCTCTGCAGAAATTAATTATAGACGAAAATTGCAGCTTCTTGTGAACAGCACAAATAGAAAAACAAATACTAATATAGAAAGACTGGCTGCGACGTGCCGTGTAGGGAAGCAAACACATGGCTTGAAACTGCAATGGAGCGGCTTGTTTTTTTTTTTGGCTTGCAAATAGTTACGGCGTGAGCGTTTACTTTTTACTAAGAGATTCATCATCTGAGCCGTTTAGAATACTCTCAGAAGTATGGCATTACTGAAACACAAAATCAACATGCGGGGAATATTATTTATTGCTTAGGTGGTAACCGAAAAAATCAACAAAGGTGCCCGAAGGGCCCGAAGCTAAGAGAAGGCATGAGTAAATAAAAATATTTTTTCTTGAAGCACATGAATTGGGCGTACCTAGCGCTACCTAGCCTAGCTACTTGCAATTACTCTGCTTGACCATGCCCTGTGGAGGCAAGCAATTTAACATTGTTTTCTCGCATTTGCGATAGTTTCTGGTTACCGTGGAACAATGAGCCTAGTAGGCTGCTTCGAATTTGCTCTTTTGACAGCGGCTTTTTGGTTTCGCAAATGGTGTACCACTTCTCCATGATGTACGATTGACCAAAGAATCGTTGCTCGAGAAATAGCAAAGGTAAGACGTAAAGTGCGCGAAGTAACTGGGTATCGGTTGTCTCCGTTTAACATCGCAGTGCTGAAGACGAGAAGACTGAGAGACTGCTTTCGAAACGCAAGTTTCTTACTGTTCCTTTTAAGCAGGCTCAAAAGGATTCTTCTTAAAGAAAAAACTGTAATGGCTTCTTTTGCGCTCCTTTTTTGATGCGAAAGAGTTTGCCTAGTTGCCATTCTAGTGCGCCGGGGGTCGATAATGTTTGATTTGAAAGCGTTCTTCACGTGCTGAAACAGTTCTTGGAGCACCGAAGAACCTTTCAATAACGAATTTCTTTTAGAGTGAAGAGGTTGCTCCCGCGTAATCGTCCGAAATACAAAGCCGTTGCCGTGCCCCGGGTCGCGGAGAACGTTCCCCTGGATGGCAGTTGCTCGGAGTCTATAATTACATCTGGGTCACCAATCAGTAGCACGTTCGATGTTGAGGACGGAAGAGATGGTGTGAGCAACTCCGAGCTTAGGTGCTAACATTCTACTTATTCTGGTGCCACCGGGCTCGTGCCGATGACTAACTTTGTTGTTTTTGTCGGCGCCAACGCTGGACCGCCACAATGATAAGCAAAATATGCCAGTTTAAGAAGCTGGCTTCGGAGTAAATACAGTTCGCGGAAGCTCGTGTTACGCTTTTATTTGCTACTCCTCTCGCCCCGAAGAATAGATGTTGCGTCCTCGTTAAGCCTTATTGAGCTCGATTTGTTTGATTCGGGGCCGCCATAATGAGATGCTGGCGACGGAGGAACATTGCTCCCCTACTTTCAGGACTAACTAAGGGCGTTCTTCACTTTAGGGAAGACTATAGAGACCCTCTTTTCTAAGTGTGTACGATGTGGGAAATGATTATGATACAAGATACTATAATTAGCTCAAAATATAAAAAAGTCAGAGCAAACACCTAGAGTCTAGCTCCTATTTACCGTTAATTATACACGACATTCATGTGGCCAAACACTTCAATGTTTGCGAAGAAAATACTTTTCTGATGTGAGTTGCTTCCACTCGCACTCATCCCCAACATAGCCTCTACTAAATAAAATTTCTCGAAAAATCTCGATGATTGAAAGCTGATCTTTTTCCTAATAGACTCAGCTTCAGCAAAAGGCGTGTCTTTTTTTATTTTTACGGCGCGTTTATTTACCAGGATACGAAATAGGAACTCATCGCCGAATGAAGGGCTTCACCCCAATTATGACTGTAGCGCGTTCGATGCTGAGGACGGAAGAGATGGTGCGACCGACTCGAAGCTTAGGTGAAAACGTTTTATTTATTCCGTTGACGCCGGGCTCGTGCCAACGTCTATCTTTGTCTTCGTCGGCGTCGACGCTTGACCACCACAAAGTAACGCCCCCCCCCCCCCCCTCCCCCCTTAGAGTCGTCGCCTGCAAGTCCGAAGGCTGCAGGGGTCCGAGCAAGGAACGGTTGGGGATCCAGAGCGTGGTGGTGTTGCCTTTGTCTTGTGTTAAGGGCGGAGCGACGTGGCAGAGAGCAGTGAAGGCAAAAGGCAGCGTGCGGGAGCTGTGCAGGTCTGGTTGGCGGTAAGATCGGGCATTGAGGCAGCAAACAGCGGGGAAATCGACCCGGGTGTGCTGTGGGTCCGGCTCGATCAGCTCGGAGTGTGCAGCCTCGGGCTCAAAGGGAGATGCGGGCCGGCTGCAGGGCCGATGCAATGTCATCCCCGGAGATGGAACCGAGCCCAGAGCGGACGCCTGACGTAGCAGCGATGGAGAGGCGCTGGTCAACTGGCGACGTGTCTTGCGGTGAACAGTGGGGTGCGCTGAGACTCGCTATGCTCCAGTGTGGCGCGGTGCGGCATGCGCCACAGATTGTGGCAGCACGCCACCGTACCAAGCCAGCACCACTTCGCACAAACGGACACAGCAGTCGGGGAGACACCAGGGCCGGTTTGCTCACCTTGCGGACGCGGCTGCGGCTGCGGCCAAGAGGGATTTTTCTGTCACGTGACCAGCTCCATGGGGACAAGGAAGTACCTAGCGTCCCTGCCTAATGGCGGAGAAATCCGTATCGCTTCAAGTACAAACGCCTAATTTCGCTCGCAGAAACTGGCTGCAGGAACTTTCAACTGGAGTCCAATTGACCGCCCCTTCATACTGTAGGAGCGGCAGGTAAAGTTACAGCCAGGAAGGGTAAATATGAGGCAAAATGAGAATAAAAACACGCGAGATAAAAGCGGTGGTAGTATATTTATATACCTCTGCCAGCGCCGGCGGCTCGCGTTTTCTGCTGTGGTCGAGAGGTTAGAGCGTCGGCACTTCTCGTCGCGGCGTGAAGGTTCCGGGTTCAAATCGCGCTAGGAACTTATTTTTTTTTGTGTATATTTTGTGCGTGTCTCACTTTTTAATTGTGATCCTTTTACGAATCAATCACTGCGCCCTACACTGTTTTTACTGTTAGTCCCGCCTGTTCAATGGACCTTTTCCGAGAAGCGTTCTGCGCACGCGCGAGCACTCGATGCCAAGCGGCGGAAGTCGGCACTAAAAATCGAGGAAATTCGGAAGGAGGCTGTGGATCAGCGAGTAGAACACGTAATTGCAACATATATATAATTGTGTTACACAAAAAAAGAAAGTGGACGGAAAGAAAAACATGACGTTTGGGTGGACGCCACAGATCCCCCTAGTCGGGTTGGGCACGCGCCGCTGCTCGGAGAGAGAAGAAACTGGTAGCGTAGCTCCCATTATCGATTGGTAGCGCAGGTAGGTCACTTCCTCGATTTTTAGTTCGTGCAGCCACCGCCTGGTGCCGTCGGTATGTGAAAAAGGTCCATTGAAACACCGGGAAGAAAAAAAAAAAAAGATCAAGGCAAGTTAACGCGCTAATCCAATCGTTTCATAATGTTCATTAAAAGGAAACCTAGGTAAAAACATCGGTATGGCTTTCACACAAACGGAGCCGAAACAAGCATCCTTTCCCCAGCAACTACAATTTTGTGTTTTTAAATATACAACGCTCTTGCTACGACTCACTCCTTTCAATAACAGGAGACGAGTATTTAGTACTAATAAAAACTGCAGTTGTAACAATTAAAAAAAACAAAAAAAAACTTCCACAAAATGAGCAAAAAGAAAAAAAAAGACTAGCAGCTCTTGATGCATTGATTGAGCGAAATCCTACAGGCAAGGCAGCAATCAAACGTCTGAGAAAGCAGTAAAACTGAAATAAAAGAGATCATACTTTTACTTGCATGGAATGTGATAAAAGGTATATTTTTACTCTTTACATTTTGCTGTGGCCGTCGTTTTCTAATATTAACACATTACTTGTTGAATTTTAGTTAGAATAGTAGACGATCACAACCGAATTCAAAAATGAATCAGGCGTCGACATCGCAAACCATCTCCCTAACGCAAACACCTAAAATGAATTTGGATCAACAAATGGAATTAATTAGAGCAGTTGGAAAAAGAAAACAACAAATTCTAGAGAAATTCAGCAGCACAGTTACCTGGCGAACGAAGAGACGGGCATGAGAAGATTTTGTCAACTTTCGGCGGAGTGTACGGCAGATGCAGGAGGCGTGGCGGAAATTGGTAAAGAAAGCCAGAGACATGTGTGAGCTCTTCCGAGGTCATGAACAACGAACTGGAGAGTCAGAAGCACCCGCCCAATGATTTTATAAAGCTCATAGCTACATTCTTAGTGAAAGTGTAATTAAATACAAAAAAAAAAAACAGATTTCGGCGCGATTTGAACTTGGGACTATCACCCCGCGACGTCAAGTAACGGCGCTCTAACCTCTCGACCACAGCAGAAAGCGCGAGTCACCGGCGCTGGCGCAAGTATATAAATATACTGCAACCGCTTTTATCTCGCGTGGTTTTTTCTTTATTTTGGCTCATATTTACCCTTCCTGGCTGTAACTTTACCTGCCGCTCCTACAGTATGAAGGGGCGGTCAATTGGACCCCAGTTGAAAGTCCCTGCAGTCAGTTTCTGCGAGCGAAATTAGGCTTTTGTGCTTGAAGCGATACGGATTTCTCCGCCATTAGGCAGGAACGCTAGGTACTTTCTTGTCCCCATGGAGCTGGTCACGTGACAGAAAAATCCCTCTTGGCCGCAGCCGCAGCCGCGTCCGCAAGATGAGCAAACCGGCCCAGGGAATGCGACAGAAGTGGAAATGCCCAAAAATGTTGACTTGCTGAGCCAGCGGGGCAAGCGAGGTGGTCTTAGCCCGTTGCTGGGAGATGCCGGTGGCAAACACGACGGGGCCGAGGCGGTGGTAATGGCTCCAAATTCGGAGCCGTGGTACACTCTTAAAAAAAGAAAAAAATTGTTGTAAAAGAATATTAAGCGGTTCTGCGGCGTGTGCATATTTTTTACCCTAATAACGTTTCCTTTAAGCACACTCAAAAAGGATTCTTCGTAAAAAAAATTTGCGCTCCTTTTTTGATGCGAAAGAGTTCGCCTAGTTGCCATTCTAGTGCGCCAGGGGTCGATAATGTTTGATTCGAAAGCGTTCTTCACGTGCTGAAAAAGTTATTGGAGCACCGAAGACCCTTTCAATAACGGATTTCTTTTAGAGTGAAGAGGTCGCTCCCGCGTAATCGTCCGAAATACAAAGCCCTTGCCGTGCCCCGGGTCGCGGAGAACGTTCCCCTGGATGGCAGTTGCTCGGAGTCGATCATTACGTCCGGGTCACCAATCAGTAGCACGTTCGATGTTGAGGACGGAAGAGATGGCGTGAGCAACTCCGAGCTTAGGTGCTAACATTCTACTTATTCTGGTGCCACCGGGCTCGTGCCGATGACTAACTTTGTTGTTTTTGTCGGCGCCAACGCTGGACCGCCACAATGATCAGCAAAATATGCCAGTTTTTCTAAGACACGGGTATTTGCTTTCTTCTCATCTTTTTTTTTGGTCGTTTTTAAACCACTAAGGGCATTCAAAAGGCTCCCTCAGCATAAACCATGTGAACGAATAAAACGAACACAGCAACAGCAAGAGACCCGTTCTTCTTTTAGTGCAGCCAACGCGGTGAAGGTTGCAGACAAAGTGGACAACCTTTCAGCCTAACAGTTTAATCATGACAACAGCATCCTCTTGCGCCTGAAAACGACGCACCAGGGCCTGCGCACTGTTAATCGGGGAATCTGCCCGCAGGCCATAAATGTATTTATTGCGAAGGCGGCACAGATCTAGCGATAGATGCGCGCATCTGTTTGCAGCTTTTTTCGCTTCTGTATAGTATACTTTTTACGTCCTCATTTTTGTGTGTACGTGCGTCCTCCGTGCGGATGGGAAAGGAAATATGAGCGGGAGGAATGCAAAGATAGAAAATAGAAAACAAGCAACGCAACCGAAACGAACCGAAGCGGTGGTTGTTCTCGTATGAAGAATGAGGACCATATAGTCCCAAGAGAAGGGCGTGTACTGGATCATCTGTGTGGTGCCTGGAGATACTTGCATAACAGAATCCGATAGCGAATAGCGTACGTAAAGGCCTTCGTGTTCTGCAGCCGGGGCCTGCCATGCGCAGAACTAGCCGTAGGCCATATCGCACTGGGAACTGTTTTCATTCTGGCGTGCTGGCGATATCTGTCCTGGCATCGCGGAAACATATACAGCGAACCTTAGAGATATGCGGATGAGTATGTGTATAACAAATATTATGTTCATTGATACGCTGCTCTTCTTGCCGTGTGAGTCATTGCGGACCGCCTTCCGGTGGGAGGGAACTTGAAGCTCGTGTAGCTGTGTTTATATGCATTTGCGATATCAGCTGCACGTCAAATCTGGGTATGTCGAACTTGGGTGTGGGCCGCATTTTCAAAGAATGGATTGGTTTGAACAGATAGTCACTGGTTCAAAGCATCTTGAGGTGGACGACTTTGTGAGAGGTAGAAAACGGTTCCGTTTACTTTACAGTTTTGTTTGCGTGTCGACAGAAGTTCAATAAACTTCGGAAGGGAAGGCGGCTCTTTCCTCCGTGTTTAACTTTTATTTCTTTCCGCTACAACTTTTGGCCCACAGCTCCCCCGATATTAAAGAAGACAAATGAGCCTTGTAATTGTTGTTGCGATCTGGACAATCGCCCGTTTTTAGCAATCGTATCTAAAATTCATGCCCTAAAATTTTGTAAATTCTAATTCCACCTAGAGAATTGACGAACTCGACTTGCGCTCATACTGTTTCTATTTAATTACACAATGAACAATGTGGCCTGAGAGGTCTCGCTAGCGTCACTGTGCTTGTACTGAAACTTTGTTGCTGTTATGGTGAGTTCACAGGCTCTGCTGCTATTCACTGATGGACTGAGCTCACGTCGTTTCAGTCTGCAAATGCAATAATAAACACAGCGACTTTATTCCAGGGAAGACCAATTAATGTTTCGAATCAGACACCTGATGACTGCTGTGGTGTGTATTGTTAGGAACAGAGTTGAGCTCTGTGCTTTCACGGCTATGCTCTTGCAATGAAAGAGCACGCGTGGAAAAAGAAATCCTGAAATATTTGCCTGCTCGAATTCCAGGAGCCACTCCAATGCCATACTGATGGAATTGTCCAGGATTTGTGTTTTGAGTGGATGTTACAAATATCTTCGAAAGGTCCTGGAAAAAAAGGGAGAGTGGGGGAGGGGCGAGTGTTTAACGGTTTGTGTGTTTTGCGTAGAAAAATCTCATGGCGTGGTGTCGACGTTAATCTTGGGAAAAAGAAAGGGGCGGGGGGGGGGGGGGGAAGGGGGAGGGGGAAGGGTCTACAGAAATCAATACCCGCCTCAAAGTCCCTGCTGCCACAAATTTCAAGAAATGTTTTTTTATACCTGAATAACGCTCCAATATAAATTATGCAATTAAGAAGTCGAGCCCCGCTACCGACGGTATTCCATACAACTGGGTCATTCACCCGAAAATTAAACATTAATGTGACTGTCAAGTAACTTTAAAAAGCCTTCCTCCTATCATTCCTAAAATATAGTTTGTATAGCATAGCACCCGGGTGCCCTAAGAACAAATATTTGCATGCTCTGATAATTATGACTTTTTAAAAATACATGAGCTTAGATTACGTCATATGTGTAATTTCAGTATTTGTTTTGTACCTGTGTGATGGAAAAAAAATAATAATTAAAGGGACTCGGCATTCCAGTGCGGTGAATATAAGAAGGTAGATATTATTTACAGTCGTATAAACAAGAAGTTAGAAAAACAATGGTGTGGATATATATACAAAGTTCAGTTCGCCGCATCCGCACGTCGACGTAGGCATGGCGTTCGTCTTGTCCAGGAAATGCTCAGCTGCCTGCTAGGCACAGGCGGAGGCTTCTCAGCGAGCTTGGGTGAAAGCCCCACGGGCCTGGACTCGTCCGTCCGGGCTCCTACTTGGCTGCCGGGACCACCGCTGTCGAGTTGGGTTCCGTGTCTTGCCCGCCCTTCTTTCACGTGTCACGAGCCTGTGTGTCGTCGTCTTCGTTTTTCGGTATATCCATCTCTTGCCTTGAACTTCCTCATCTTCTAGTTACTCCCATCTTCACCACGTTCACTGTGTCTTCTTCCTCGCCCTTTGCTTAGTCCAAGACACAGTGAGCCGTGAGCACGAAACTGTAACTTTCAAAATGACTGGAAGCTCATCAACGTCCAGAAGAGAAGGGGTGCTCCTGGAAGAGAAAATAACAGTTTTCTTTTGTTATCGAGAAGACGCCTCGGCAAAGGCCCAAAAAATCTTTAAAAAATAGGGAAAGGACCTCTGAATTTTAAGTTGATATCAACTAAGTCCGCATCTTCAATTTCTCGTGTGTGTGCCTTCTTTTGGCTGTTTAGATGTTGCACTTAGGTTTGACCGGACGATTTAGCACTGACGTTTTGGTTCGCAAGAAGTCTGGCACAGGGTCCTTTCGGTACCGGGCATTTAGGTACATTCTGATTTTGTGCAAGGTCAGTTTGGCGGATCCACTATCTTGTTTGACTTCTTACCAATGTAAATCCCATTTCTTTACTGAAACTGTTCTTATCACGTCAAAATTCGAGATTCAGTGTTTCCTGCCAGCCTATTTATGAAATTCAACTTTAGCTCGCAATATCCTCTCCTGGATAACCTTTTCGTGCACTTTCTGTATTAGGACATGCAAGTTTTGAGCTCTTTACTTTAATTACCTATACGTGCACTTAAAAATATTGTATATTTGGTAAAAAATGTTAATAATATCATTATGTTACGAGATAGCAATAGACTGATAACTATACTCACGCACTGATAATGTTATTCTGGTGTGGATACATCGACAGTCGATTTTTAGATATATTGAACAAGTTTTCCTGCCTGTCCGCAATATTTTTAATAAGAAAACAACTGCTCTTAGCTAAAATACGATTTATTAAAGTTATTATTATGCCAAAAATTATTATTAGTTTGAGTGAAGTCAGCAGTTTGAAAACATCGACCAAAATGGACAAAGCACCAATTCTAGATTTCGGGGAATTCCACCACGTTGTTGTTCAGATTTGTTTTCGTCCTACTGCTCACCTCAAACTGCCTTAAAAGACAGTTGTGTTCATCCATGAAACGCATATTTTTTGAGGCAATCTAAAATGAAAACACCCGTTAAGCTTGGTCAAATATTAATAAAACAACCCAATGCAAAGGAGTAACCTCATTGCTCATTCGAACATTGATAAATATCTTATTAGGAATCAACATAGATTTCCTACTGGAACATTCTGTAGCACTACACTGATTGATGTTTTTTTTATTTTCTTGCTGGAGCCATTGCCACTGGAGGAGAAGTGGAATGTTTGTTTTTAGATTTGACGAAGGCTTTTGACTTTGTAGATCATAATTTTTTTTGTTATAAACATAGCCTACTGTTATTGGATGACCCTTTGTCTTGGATCAAGGATTATTTTTGTGAACGAAAGTAGTGTGTTGCACTTGAAAGGGGGGGGGAGATCTGAATATGTAAAAGTTGAGCCTGGTGTCCCCCAAAAGCTCCCCAGGCAGCACAAGGTGTTGGGCCAATATTGGAAGAGCATTGGCAAAAAAAGGTCCAATGATGGTCCACTTTAGCCAATCTGCTCCCAATATTGTCTTTGCCATTATATAGAATCTTCAGTGATGGCCCAGCTTCTCCAATAACCAACCAATATTGGAAGCACATTGGCATAAAATGGGCAATCTTGGCCTGTCAGTTCCATTCGCTTGCGAATACTGGATGAACACTGACAAAACATGGGAAATGTTGGCCTGACAGTTCCATTGGCTTGCGAATATTGGATGAACACTGGCATAAAATGGGCAATGTTGGCCTGTCAGTTCCATTGGCTTGCGAATATTGGATGAACACTTGTATAAAATGGGCAATCTCGGACTGTCAGTTCCATTGACTTGCGAATATAGGATGAATACTGGCGTAAACCGGACAATGTTGGCCTTTGATGACCCTTGGCTTGCTAACATTGGATGAACACTGGAATAAAATGGTCAACGTTGGCCTGTTCGTGCCGTTGGCATTCCAATATTTGATGGGGACTGGCATAAAATGGACAATGTTGGCTTGTCTGTAGCATTGGCTTGCCAATATTGGATAAATACGAGCTTATAATGGCTACTGTTGTCCTGGTAGTACCATTGGCTCATCGTCATTTCAAGAACACAGTGGCATATAATGGTCAGTGTGTGTTAGTCTGACAATACCATTGGCTTAATAGTGGAAGCATGTTGGAATAGGCTGGTTTAGGCGTGTTCGTTTTACCTCAACAAGTTCAAATTGCTCGAGCGCTTGTGAATTTTGTTATTTTGTCAAAGCGCGATTCATGTGCTTTTCAGCAAAGTAAACAAGACAATAACAAGGTACAGAACTTAATGGCGATGTTTTGCTCCTTCACTGTGCATATTAAGGAGACGCCAGCGATATGGGCTAATCAGAACCGCCAACTGGAAAAAAAAAAAAAAAACGAAAAACGATGTCCGCGTTATAGAGTCAACATAATAGATTATTTTGCTGACTCTATGATCTCGACAGAAAAGCTTCGTACCCTAACTACGGGCTTGTGGACTGCAACTCGTGTCAGGTGAAGAACTTCTCTGCGATTGACTCGAACAAGACACTATTCTGAAATGTGGTTATACAATGACGGCTCTATGACTTTACGTCACTACTGGTGCCACAATAAGAACCCTAATGCCTTCTACATGGTGCCAAAGCACTGATAGCAGACGACAATGTTGGTCTTGATTTAGAGTCTAGCCGGATTGTCTAGCCGGATGTGGTTCTTGATTTAGAGTCCAGCCCCCTTTTTCCGCATTTGATTTGTCATTGTCTCTTTTTAATTTTGACTTTAGGCTGCAAGCTGATTTCAGAGCTTCGTGTCTGTCAGTCCCTTTTGGTCCTCTTGCTGTAGAGTTATCATATCTGTACTGGGTCCTCTGCTCTTGGTCTAATAAACGACATCATTATTGACTTGCAATAGAAAATAATGTTATTTGCAGCCTATTGCCATATATATAAATTAATCACAAACTCTAGCGATATTATAAATTTACAAGGTGATCTAGACAAAAATTTTGTATGGGTAAATACCTGGAAGATGAATTTAAAAGTATAAAAAATGCGTGCGCGTCAAATTTACGAAGAAAAAGTTTCATTACTTCCGCATACACAATAAATATTGAAAAAATTAAACATAGCTCAAGTGTAAAGTATCTGTGTTCTATGTTATCCAATGATTCATTATGCAATTTTCTACAAACAAAAATTCCAAAGGCTCCAAGATACGTTAAGAAAACATTATACTTTACATTTATTCGTCCGTATATTGAATACGCTTCAGTTGTTTGGGATCCGCATCAAATTTATTTAATAGACTACCTGGAAAAAAATTCAATGTGCTAGTACTGTATTAATCAAATAAGAACTTAGAGAAAGTGAGCGGAGCGAACGGAGAAAGCTTTTTAGGCAGATTATTTTAGGTGATATCTACAACGATAAACTAGTAATCAAAAGGTATACTCTTTTACAGGAACCTTTTTATGTGTCAGGAGGAACAGATCACTCACACAAATTCAGACCATACGCTTGTCACACTGATACTTTCGCTAAATCTTTTTTCCCCAAAACCATCGAAGAGTGGAATAGTTTTCCGATAGATGTGTTGAAGGCAAATGTTTAAGATGTTTTCTGGTGCTCAGCGGTGTTTTTATGTTATGTTACAATCTTCATAAAATATAGTACAGCTTTGTATTGCATATGATCCTAAAAATAAAAATAAAAATATATGACCCACTTTCTGCAATAATGCCTCACGGCAATGTAGGTTTCTCTGTAAATAAAAAAGTGCTAACACGTACAAACGCTTTCTTTTTATATTGTTGCGGGATAAATATGCAGTATATTAGAAACTACACGATGTATTGTTAGAAGCACATAAAGAAACACCAAAATTCGTTTTCTAGAAAAAAAAAAAAAAACTCTCCCTTTTCTTTTCTTTTTTTGTCATACGGTGACGAACGGTTCTAGCTGGGAGATGCTAAGGTTAACAGGAATCACATTTGACCTAGCTGCTCTAACGAGCGAAGCGGCGAGGCTGTTTTCAATTTTTCGGTTGGTTTGAAGACCTTAATATTCCAGACGCGTACGACTTCTTATGATTTGTATTCTCTTCTCATTTTATGTAACTTGCTTTCTGGCTCTTCCGTCGCTCGGTCTCACTTTGCGGAGAGATATCTTCCATAACCAGCGAGTGGCTCCAGGAAACGAGCAAACTCTGCCCCTTCCAGTCTCCTCACAGGCTGTAGCTGCCCTTGAAAGGAAAAACAGCACAAAGTGGAAAGACACAAAACATACAACACAAACCAAGGGGTGGTTACCCACGCGATCTTTAAAGTCTACGCTTGTGTTGTTTCCAAAAAGGCAAGACGCTCGTTTAGGAACAATGATGCTTCTTTGTGGCTAGAAGGAGTCACGGGACCTTTGTGTCTGCTTCGGAAGCCGCCGCCGCCATCGTAGCGGTGTCCGCAGATTTGGAGGAGGGCACCAGATGTTGTGACATTGCAATAGCGTTGGACGCCGCCGCTCAAATTGTGAACGTTCTATGCGCTTCTCCCTTTGATCTCAAGCCCTTCCTAGAAGAAAAAAAAATATATATATATAAATAAATATTTCTGCTAGCAAGGTCAAAAGACCTGCTCTGCATTCCGAGAACAACGATCCACGTTGTTTAAAGTTCAACTACTTCTAATGGGATAATAAGCGTGGCGTTCTCGAGCTGCCGCGTGGCTTCTTTGGAAGCGCGCTTAAAAACTGGGCATAGCTTCGTTACTTCTTTTGCTAGAACCATATAGATAATATGAGTTTGTTTTGAATCATGTGAGTTGCAATTCCTTTGCAGACAGCTCATGAGAAATTCTATTTAGCAAAGGTGGGAGCTCTTTTTAAGAATTATTTATTTCACTTGATCACAATTGCTTCTCGCAGAACCTGTTGAGTAAAATACGGCAGGATTGAAGGGATAGAAACCAAATAATAGTTGTAAGAATACTCCAATCCCATAGACGGGGCGAATCGTAGTGCTCTTTATTTGGCTCAAACGATTCATGATAATAAAGAAGGACACCAGTCCGTACGGCGTGGCACGTGCGCCATGCCGACAGCAGCGCCACCCTGCGGTGTGACGTAAGTACTTCGCAATGGTTTACAGTAGAATCGAACATGGAACGCGGAAAGGCTCAAGAGGCGTAGATTCTTAACTTATAGCTATTCCACGGCACAATTAGGGCCAATTGCAAAGAGTGCAACGGAGCCTTTCACCTCAAAGTATCTTTACATAGGAAAACGCGAGTACTTGGTCTTAGTCAAATTTGAAGTTGCACAGTTGAAGTACGATGCATTTCCTGGGAAGGTAATTCTTAAGCTGTCTTAAAATTGCCTATATCACCTACGAATGCAAACTGACTTAGTACTTCTCGCACAAGGGGAACCAGCTGAGAAAACAAAAATTGTCAAATACGCAAGCAAAACAAATCCCCAACTTCCGAGAATGAACGCATGAATCGAGGTACTGAGGTCTTTTTTTTTCATAAAAATATTAATATTAATAACCGACTCAGTGTTCAGTCGAGAAGTAAAAGAAAAGCTCCATGGTTTTAGATGTAATCAATTTATGTGTGCACACTTCTGTCTGGTCGAAGAGGTTTCGTTCTCGGAAACTCTAACTTATCTTTCTGTGATGAATAGTCGGGTCTAATTGAAAACAGAGGATCATTCAAAATAATTTTCCCACCTATCTAATGAGTTCTTGGGAAGCTCCGCTGTATGTGAACAGGGGCGGGAATATAGACCACATGGCCGTTACTGCCTTACCTTGATTGAACATCTTTTTTTTATTGTTTTTGCCTTCATACTGACCAGTGTTATCTTCATTTTTCTGAAGTTCAATCTGGAGTTTGGGGTCGTCAACATTTCTTCATGCGACGTCCTGCCGCATTTCATATTCAATTAATGATCGCCGGCATACACGGGAGTCGCATGAACGTGCGAAAATTCAGGACCCCTACCATTCGAAACCTGTGCCGACGCCGTGGAAACACCTCAAGTTCAAAGGCATGCAACACCTCCGCTGTCGCTTAGTAAACGGTTTCCAGAAAACGTGCGTTGAACCTTCTCTCCGCTGCGCTGACTTTGAATATCGACGCTTGGGAGACCATTACGAAACGCTATTGACACGGCTGTTGACATTGGGTCCTGGATAACTGTAGTTCTGTAGTTTCTGTGCATCTGTTTGCGCGGGGCAGTGTCATGGCAGTGTCCCATTACCACCGGTGGTCATTTGCTAGGAACCGTGATTCCTTAGCTTCAGTAAATACTGCTTTTGTTGCCCCTTGTGCGTCCGAACGTTGCGTTTTTTTTTTTTTTTTTGTTGCGGCTGTTTATCAGTTATCTCGTTTCACTGAGGTAACCCGGAAGCGATTCTTTTCATGGTTTGCCTCAAAAACTACTTACGACCTGCGCAACCAAATGCGCTACTGTGGTGAGGAAGAAGAGCTATCTATGGAACATTTGGTAGGACAAATACTTTTATTGACAGAAATAAGGCATAATGTCAGAATGTGAATTTTGACGTTGTTGCTTTAGGAAGGTAATTACAAGATTCCAGCTAGCGCGTTTTAGACACACTATCAAGCTCGTCGTTCTCAGTTCATGGTAAGTAGGCCTTAGCGAAAAGAATTGAAGCTAATCCTGGTCGCGGCATTATGTATAGAAACGATAAAATGACACCATTAAGACATATTACGTTGTTGTAGAGCGCTGAGGAAGAGGCGCACAATATAGGAAAAAACATTTTCACATACATTTTTGCTTTAGTCCGAAATTCAATGCAGGCCTTAGTAGTGTTCGCTTGGCTCATTAATGAGCATATATTACTGCGACAACGCTATAGCCCGGGCGTCGAAATAATGAAATGTTCAATATACAAATATCGTGATCAGAATTGAGTTTTACTGTCTACGTTTGTGAAGCTGCAAACTGATCGTTGAAACGTTATTAGGGTCATCATTTTAGCGTCTTCGAAAGTTCGAGCTTTCCCATACTCTCTTGAATTATACATTTCTAAGATGCTGTAAGATTTCAAGACCAAACATTTTTGAAAACATACAATTAAAAGTTCCGTGGTATGACACAAAATGTTTTGTGCACGTAAAATACCAATTGATCGAAATATATCTGAAGATTGAAGCGAAAAAAGATAAATTCATACGCACTGAAAAACATATCTCGGTATCTGAGCTGTATTAATTACGTGTGTAGAACGCTAATACTAGTATTTTTTGTGCACATTGTTCTCAATTTTAGATATAGACTAGCAATCGGCGTCAGCTTACAAATAGTAAGGAGGAAGAGGGTGATGACAGTGATTTAAATACACGTGTAAAATTGAATCTGGTTCCTATTCTTGTTGGTGGGATTATTGTTCTCTGTTTAAGTTCCGTATATTAATTAAGAAAAAGCTTTCAAACACGAAGCATTTAACTCATATATGCACTTACACATTCCGTATGAAACTGAAAAAGAAAAATATGCATTTCATTTTACCGGCGTAATAAAACAGCTATGACGGTAACTACCATCCATAACGGTATTACGGATGAATGATCAAAAAGAAGTCGGAGCAACACAATTACATTATACGCGACCAACATGGCCACCGACGTCAAACAAGACGAAGGTAGTTCCACAAACGCTCTCCACTAGAGTATACGGCTACTCATAAATCCCGCAGCGATTCATAAGTACGTGAGGTCTATCTCGGAAACATTTTCGTTACGGCGCACGGAACACACTTGATCGTTTCACCTGTCTCATCGTATCTGGAACGATGTCGGGAGAAAACAAATAGGTCTCTCTCCGCATTCGTCATGGTCGCCGAAAAATTTAGCGATAACGAGGCTTCGCTCCGTCCTGTACGAATCCCTTCCGCAAACCCGATCGAGAGGAAGAGACTCATACACTGCCCCTTTCTCATTGATTTTTGTGTCCGGAACAAGATTAACTAGTTATAATAAGATGAAGTGTCTCCCGCAAGGTTCTCTGCGAAATATCTATCACGGTTGAATGAAAGTCATAAATATATCAGCTCTCAAAAGTGCTGATCAAGTTCGCCGCGGCTACGACGACGGAAACCCAAGTTTATGAATTATTTTGAGAGGGGCCTGAAGAGTCCGTGTAACGTGCTTGCGTGTTCATATCTCGTCAAGTCGACATACTGGTTCAAGTGGAGCCTTCCAGGGCCCATCGGGGAGTTCAATTAAGCGGTACGTGCCATGGCGATTGAATAGAACCCGCTTTCAAAATGACTCCTCGTGCAGATCCTTTTTGAGATCTCGTTTCGTTGAAACGATTTGCAGCGGTGCGTCCCATACGACGATGCCGCAGAATAAATTATAATCTCATTATGTCTCTCCTTGTGTAACAAGAATGACACTTTCCAAAAGAGTGGACTTCCCTCGAAATTGAGTTTTCTCTAATTCATGCGAGCTCGCGACACCCTCAGATCAACATCGGGCGGGAACATAAAAACGCTGCAGACGTTCACTGCACAACATAGTTGACTTGAACACAATAACGGCGTTTTTTTTTTACATTTCGCGAAGTGAGAGTACTGAACAACACAAAATAACACCCCCTAAATTAGTGCCTCATTTGTGCACATTCCACCCAAATCACAAATTTATACTACAGCCTTTGGGTTGTGAGAGATAAGTAGCAAAACAGGCCGGTCGCTTGACAGTGTTAACTGTAACGTGCCTTGTAGGCTGTTGTCTATATTCGTAGGTGAATTATATAAATTAACTGCATTTCACCCCCCGCAGAGGGCGCCACAAGCCGCCCCAGCTGAAATAACTCCGTGGAAGTATCACGTGACTGCACGACCCGGGCGTCCGCGCGTCCCTCCCTAAGATCGCGTGATACTCCCAGCTAATTGTGTAACCTTCGATGGTTCGTATCGTCCTTTGTGGTGCATCCCAAGGTTAAAACTAGGTATAAATACTAAAAGCGCAGCAGTGCCAATTTGCACCAGAAGACATCACGCGCCATAAGATGTGCTGTCATCTCACTTGAGATGCTCTGTTACCATGACCTCGACTGTCCGCCTTTGACACGATGCAGCAAATACGCCGGGACAATAGCGGGTCGAAACATGGCCGACCAAGAATTCATATAGATAGGAGCAGATACCCTGGAAATAAGATAACAAGCAACGAAAGCTCCACAAAGCTAACGAAGTCGATAAAAAAAGACAAAAGTTTCATCAGCGGAAACAACGGCCCAGCATTGAGCGAGGTAAAAGAAGGAGCAATAGCAACACAAGGCAGCAGCACCGTCCTGTTTGCTTTTGCGGAGGCCGACAACCGAACAAGGGAGCGACGGTGGCGAAAGTCATATTTTTTCGACACGGTGCCTCGCTCAGCGTGTGGGGCGCTTCCCAAAGCGCGTTTTCACGTCACTAGAGTTCCTCAGACTCGGACGCGACAAGCGGGGAGACCGTGCACGCGGGGGCCACCAGGGCCCGTTTTCTCGAACGCGAACCGTGGGTTAAAGTTAACTATTGTCCCTAGAAGGGGGAATTTTAGGTCACGTGACTGGGAAAGCAGGGGCGCCGAGGGAGGAGCAGTACCTACAAGCAAAATGGCCGCGACGTCGCTTAATGAGGGCTGGTTCTGCTGAACATTCATTTCGATCCGGCTGTTATATTAATGACGCACCATCAACCTATTAGCACGTCAAGCAAAACGGTAGTTCAGAGGGACTACTAAACCGACGGCAGCATTCCGCGAACGCATCACTCTTCAGCAGTCCGGGATCCAAGACATATGACGGTACATAAGCCTTGCAAGTGTTTTTATGGTGAGTAAAAAGATGTTTTGCGAACAAGTTTTGGTATATATTTATACTAACATGTTTAATTTGTTACACTATGCACGCCTACTCGTGAGCAGCGATTACCTTGCGGAGAAAGGGGGTTATCCTCGATAAAGTCTTCGTTCCGGGTGAACAGCTGGGACATTGTACTGTTTTCTTGTTCGCAGTGCGCCGACAGTATGCCGACAGCATCGAGGTTTCTACATATCTTCGGTGGCCAGCAATTCAACGGTGACGAGAAGCTTAGCTTTACGCTGAAGCAGTGCCGCTGCGTCTGGTTCTGACCGCGACGGTCGGTCGATGCATCCACCAATGGGAAAGGTACAAGCGCGGTATACGAATCAACCTTTCTGCAGAAGTCGCCGAAACGAGAAATAAACAAATACTTACCACAAAGAAAGTTGACGAGATCATCCTTTCGCTTTTTTTTTTTGGTTTTTAAAATTGAGATTAGGATTATCTTGAGACTTATTGCGATGTGTAGCAAAACGCAGGTGTGCAGGTAGAGAAACCAAGGTAGCAGACGGTAGTGTCCTGTCCGCAAACGCCGATTGAAAATGGACCAAGCGTCAGCATCGGGGGTTTGCGAACAGAGGCAAAAAAATATGACATTAGACGAGAGGTTGAAATTAATTCGGGAAGTTGGGGCAAGAAGAGAACAAATTATTGAAAATTCGGGCCTGCAGTTACTGCACACACAAAACAACAGGCGTGGCTCGACATTGCCAATGCACTGAATGAGCAGGGAGCTCAAAGGAACGGAAAACAACTGAAGGAGGCGTGGCAAAACCTCCTTAAAAAATGCAGAAAGGTGTTCAGCGCCTACAAGAAGCATGAAGGACGCACAGGCGAGTCGGAGGAATTCACATATTTCGAAATACAAGCTAGTTTTCAGTTGTTTGCTTTAAAGTTGAGGGGGGGGGGGGCAGGTACACAAAAAAGAAAACCTCTTCTGCCTTGGAATATAACGCCGTGTTAGCATTTAATTTTTTATGGGATGACTGATGACAGATATAAAAGTCAGTGTTGACGTGTAACTTTCCACTGCATTCCTGCCCCTGTGCTAAAACAGTAATAAAAGCAAATGAGGCAACATCTTCAAACAATTTATTGAAATTTGCTTTAACAGTGTTTTAGAAGTAACCGAGACACACATGAAACAGCAAAAAGTGTGGTAGACCTGAGACGGAGGAGAGCAAAATGCTGAAAGCACACCACCTAAACTGTCCCTTTTCTGTTGTTTTTAACATAAAACAGATCCTGAAACCTAGGGCACAGTTGTTTATCGAACACTTCGCTGAATACCCTACACTACTGCATCCTCAAGGCACACAAAAAGCACTATGTGCAAAGTTGACTGCAGCACAATTGCACGCAGCGAAGTGCATGTTGGAAGGTCAATGTTGCGAGATCGCTCCACTGCAATGTTAAGAAGTTAAATTTCTGCCACACAGTATAAATTACTATGCTTTCAATTGACGTTTCATGATGCCGTTGGATTTCTGTTGTTTATATTCTAGTTTGGTAGTTGGTTATTGATACCACTCCACTCTGCAATGCCTCTGGGGCCCGGGTGACTACGGAATGAAAATAATGCGCATTCCTTTGGTAGGTGCCGGCCCGAACCCCCATGAACTGACGCCCCTAATTCAGGCAGTTCTCGACGTGATCGGCGTCGACTCGCCGAACCTGTGTGGGCTCGACGTCGTTGAGGGCGACACTGAAGAGTGAGTGGATTACTTTTACATCAGTCTGTATGACAAGTCAACAGCACTGGGTGCCGGGCATGCAGAACAGCTCTGTTATTAATGGCGGGACCCTAAGAAACTGATGTGAGAACAGGGAGATTGTAAAAATTGTCATAGTGCCATACACACAATATCTAATTGGAAATCAGCGCACTTTCATGTATCACTACTGCGTGATGCAGGTTACGGATAGGGAGCCCAGGCTAGCGGACGTACTGCACTGCCTTTGGGTCACTTATGACAAGCATGTAATTATGAATTTCTCTTCATTTTACTCATACGGCTGCATAGTTGCTCTACAAACAACCTGCAAAAAAAAAAAAAAAAACACACACACAGAACCTCTTAACCAACAGGTGCAACATATAAGACAATATGCTTCCTTTAAAAAAAAAAGGTATAACCCTGTTGTTACGCGTGATATTTGATGGGTTGAATGAGTGAACAAACTCATTGTTTATACTGTGACAAACTTGTGCGGAACGCAAAAAGGAAAGAGGTAGCGTTGCTGGCATCAGTTATGGGTTTAACAGCGGAATCGAAAGCCATAGCGAGATTGACTCTATACATAGCCAAGCGAAGACTCTTTTGTAGCATCGTGGATTTCGTAAACAACCAGACTAGAATGTTTGGTTTCACAACATCCTTAGGTCAAATAAACGGCAAGGTTAAGAAATTTACAAGAAAGCTAAAGGTAATGAAATACTGAAAGTTGCAACTGGTGCAAGGAATATTACCGTAGTACCCCGAGAGACGACCCATCCTCAAAAGATAGCCCATCCATATTTGTAGCAGGACTTTCTATTTTTCAATGGCTCAAGTTGAACTGCCTTGTGAACACCGAATGTTAGCCTACCCCTTCTTTTTACCTAATGTGCTCTCAGTTTTGGGTGTTCAATTTCTCGGAATATTACGGTGAGCATGGACTTCTGCATGAGCACCATGTGTGTGGTCATCTCAGAGATGCTTGAAGTATAAGTTTCTGCTCTACAGTTAAGTACACTGTGGCAAAATGCCAGCAACATGTCGGGGTTACAAACACTGTATCTTCTACATACGTTGCCTGCACACTTCTAATACCTACAGCAAATCACTTTCTGCATATCCATTTGTCACAGCGATAGTTTGAGGCAAACGGCAGCGCCGCAGCCTCGGGCGTCAGGAAGCGGCCAAAGGGTGGCAGCAGCAGAAGAGTGGGCAGCAGCTCCCCGTGTCTTGCAGACGAGACGTTGGTGCCGGGAACCTGCGCAGAGGTATCAGCAGCAAGCTGAGGAGCAGCAGCGGATGGAGGTGGAGAACCTCCTGTTGGATAGGGAGGCAACAAAAAGAGCCCTAGATGCCTCCAATGCACAAATCGCTGGAGCAGATGCTGCTAAACAGTATTACACTGAAATGCTAAAGCTACAAACCTTGCAGGCTGAACTTCAAATTGAGCTGTTGAAAAAAACAATTGGGAAAGGAGTAATCAGAACATACCGAGGAGGGGGGGGGGGGAATTAAGTTCTACAATTTTTTTTTTTAGATTGACGAAGCAAGGGCGGATGTGAAATAATAAAGTACATTTTGAAATGCAAGGGTTTGTGGAAACCTCAGTATGTTATGGGTAGGGTTCGGAGTTTTCGGTTTAAACCGATAAAAACCGATAAAAGTAAGCCGAATCCATTTGGGGAAGTTCGATTTTAACCGAAAAAGGTCAGTTTTTAGGTTCGGCATTTTCGATGTAAACCGATAAAAGCCGATAAACGTTCGTCGAGTCTATTTTCTAAAATTCAGTTTTAACCAGAAAAGGTCACTTTGACCTTCCAGTCGTACAGCAGAGCCGTGGCGGAAAAGTGGAACGACAGTGTCTATCGAAACGTGTCCGAATGTATGGGATACACGAATGGCATCACGACGTTTTGGTTTAATATGCGCATCATTTATCTGAACGTGAAGTCTAAAATGCCCCATGACTTCGCCATGTACGAGCGTGTTTTCAAACTCGTAAGGAAGACTGACTTGATGCAAGCTCTGCATTATTGTGTTGTACTTTAAAACGTCGCACCGTGTCTCTTTCGGTGATCGCAATTGGTTGATTGGCCGATTTTGGCTCAGGCAGCGCTTCATCTCCTCAGCCTGTCAGTGTCCAGTGGTAGCGTTGAAAGGGCATTCTTGAAGCTCAGGGTCATATTAACAGGAAAGAAAGAGTGTGGATCAAGGAGGTGAACCTGGGCAAGTATATGTGTGTGTACTATAATGAGATCACGTAATCCTGATGTACAGAAGGTGAAGTTCCATGTTTATTGGGCATAGGCTTTATATCTGACTTGTTTGTACTTCTATGTTTTTTACAGTTGCACACATTTGCCAAATGATTTGTCCTTTTCTTTTTCAATGTATCTGTGCCGTTATTCTTCGAGTGATCACAAATATCAGAGCTACGTACAAGGATCATCTGATCCGGTGTCTGATGGTGTTTATTTTATAATCACCGAAAAAAGCCGACAAACTTTTGCAGGCATAAATATACGCCGAAAAAAAAAACGAAAATTGAATTTAAAAATAAACACCAAAAAAGTATGCCGAATTTTGAAAAAATAGAAACCGAAAACGCGGAACAGTAGTTATGAGGTAGTGGTCCCTGGAGAGAAACTGATTTATCCGAGGGTGCACTCGACCCTATGCGACAGCCAGTAAGATGGCGCAAGTAATTTTAACGAAGAATGAAATATTTTTATCGCCTCCCCAGTATTCCAGAGGACCACATTCGTATACGACACCAGCAAAAATCTAACCAGCTGAGTTTCCATACATGTGCGCAAGCCTGTCGACACGTCCAAAACATCATTGTTGGGCACTAAGGAAAGAAGCTTAGCGATTCGACCCTGCATAAAACAAAACAGCAAGTAAGCAAATGACCTAGGAAGTGTCTGCACTTCGCGAACAGTGATTATGCGTTTAAATGCATGGTTACTGGTGTGACCACTCGGTGTGCCTGATTTGTTCGTGGAGAGTGTGTCGCGGAATTTACACCGTTCAGGAACTCTGTACTCTCTTTGTTCACTTCCCGAAGTAAACAGGCATTACCATACTGCAACGTTATTCGACAGCGCTTTTATACACTCTTTACTCCTTTACTAAGTGAAATAACCAATGACAGAATTGTTCCTCTTAGGTACATGACCCATTATTGGCTGTTATAATCAGGCCACTACTGTGACGCATACAGGTTGACTCCTCTCACCTGAAGAATACTTTTAAATATGGTAATAATGGTACCAACTTAGAGGACTGAGGCACAATAAAATAAAATGGTATTATTTTTAAGGCTATTATTTCGCTCACCCCTATAATTACTCACACTGAGGGCATTGATGTTCGCGTAGCCTGTAGTACGAAGACAAGCACGATGACCAACACGCAGAAGCGGGCCCAAACTTTTCGCGTAAAAGCTGCACGCACTGTCGACCGAGGCACACAACAGCAATATATTGTAGGACTTTTGCGTACGTGGTTCCATGGGTCATGCAGTTATTGCACTGTTAAACGCAGTTGCAATTATGCTGCTTGACCAACTCTAACCTTTTACAATGAGGTACGCTGCAAGATATGTCAATCAATCTTTGTGCTTTTGTTACTACATACCGAAACTGGATGAGGCGAGAATTAATCTGATCCGTGCCTGCAATGCTGTTCAGAAGAGTTACCTTTTTTGGACACCACCACACTATATCTTAACTGCATGTCATTGTTGCAACCAACCAAAACATGCTGCAATGAAGAGGGTTTGTGAGACGATGTGGTTTGCAATGCTAAAGGCACTGTTTCTGCTACAATGTTCGGAATCAGGAGAGGGTACAGACGTCTTCAATATGAGGGTGGGCGCCTGAGCGGCATACGACGGGCGCTGAATCGTCTCCAAGCAACTTTTTTGCAAATAAAGGTGGATAGCAGTTGCAGCGCAACATCTACTTGCTCTCATATCTGCCAACGCTTCCATTCTTTTGCAACGAGCGAACGCCGCAAAGCCTGTTTACCCTCATATTGAAAACATACATGAAGAGTGCTTAATAAAAATTTAAAATATCTATGTTCTCCAAGAAATATGTTGGGGTTGGTTCAGCCCCTTATATTTGCTGCCTGTAAACCTACGGTCAAAGATGCCACGAAGCATTTAAGAAAATTTATTATATGAAATCGCGTGCCACATTCCAACTTGTTATTATGATTATCCATCCTCTGGATGTCTACGGAGCCTGGTAAACACAATGCGAGGACAATATCTCTGTATGTGTCTCACATTTAAGAAAATCAGTTTGAATTGAAAGACCACATGCCCACATACCTATGCTCAACAGAAGAACTGGTTGACAAGGGCCTGCCGGGCCTCATTGCTTTCGCCATGGCCGGCTGCCATGGGCTCCACGGGAACCTCAGGGGGGATGGCAGTCCCTGGCATCGCGCAGGGGTATCTCTTGGCGAGATTGTGCAGCACGCATCATGCCACGATGATGTCGCAGCATCTGCTTGCCTCCATGCGCAGCTCGGCATGCAGGCAGTGGAACCTGCGCTTCAGCTGGCCTATTGTCCTGCGTGCATCATATGGACAGAATGAGTATTATTTATTTAAGTACACTAATATATTAGGGTTGAGACTATTTCATACTTTCTGAATGCTGTAGCCTACCGAAAACCTGGCAATCATTTCTTATCATTTCCCAGATATATAGCAGTATGTTTACGTGTACATCATATTAAACTTCCCTCGACAATTGTTCCTCATAGCTGAGTGTAAGCGAAACACAGTTTCATACAAACAGTCGTAAACATTAGCAGTCCGAAGATGTCTGTCAACGACTTCCCTATAGCAACCCGAGCCCGGTGCAATTTGTCACATTTTTACGGTGAGTCCCAGCAGTGTGGAGTACCGTATTTTCCGGACTATAGTCCGCGGACTATACATGTTTAAAAGTTGAAAATTCAGGCTGTGTGGACTATCTACGCGTGCGAACTATACAGGAATTTTGTTTTTCAATATCGTTGATTATGACGAGACGAGACGGATTTTGTGAATAAAAGAGTATGTAAGTTATGATTTATGTATAATACAAGCTTCTTTGTGATCTTCGAAAGCCGTCATATGTCAAGGTGTGCCGCGTATGAGAAGATTTTCGTGTCGACTAAGCAGCAGGTGCGGACTATGCACCGGGTGCGGACTATCTCAGCAAAATTTTTATTTTTGACCTTGAAGTTGCCCCTGCGGGCTATACACCGGGTGCGGAAAATACGGTATTTTAGAATGTATGACAGGTAGGCGTGTAATTTCTGTAAAGGTGGGGCCGGAAAAAAAAAAAAAGACCGGTTTGCATTTGTATCTTTTTGCTCTTCTGTATCCAGGTTGAACCAAAATATTGCCTTTCACGCGGATGTAACAAATCCTGCCCCTAACGAACGAACGATGTGATATGTTCTTAAAAAAATATGTTGGAGAATATTTCACGTTTTTGTTTCTTGATACTATGCATGCGTTTTGTGTGTCTGCTTTTTATGCAACACTGCATACATGTGTCTACGGTGCACCTTTACGCAGGCCCCCGGGCTGTATAGGGGCACTGGAAAAGTACAATAAATAAATATATATTCTTAGGAAATTATTTTCTTTTTTCTCTCTTTAGCTTCCGTGCAACCACTGTTTTCTGCTTGGTCTAGAGAACACAAAACTGTTTGTAGGAGCCTTACAATTAACAGTGTCTTCTGTGCTATGACAACAAAACGCTACATTGCCTAGTGGCATTCCTTTCAATATAGCAGCCCAGTAACCCACCACATTGCGTGACATCGTCTTACCTTTCAACAATACTCCTTGTCGTGGTGTGTGCCGTGTTGTACCTGACTTCTGCTGCCGATGATGGCGACAGGAAGGGCGTCATGAGCCACGGCTGGCAGGTGTAGCCGCTGTCACCGAGCAATAGGCCACCGTAGACGCCATCGGCCAGCTTTATGGGTAGTGTGCTCTCGGTGAAAATCCAGGAGTCGTGCGTGCTTCCTGGCCATCTCGCAACCACGTTGCGTATGCGGCAGGATGCGTCAACTACCACCTGTACGTTGATGGAATGGTACAGGTGGCGGTTCACGTACACCTCCTCGTGCACGCACGGTCCCTGGATTCGAATGTGGGTGCCATCAACAGCACCCACGACACAAGGGAACCCGGCTACCTCAAAGAACTGCTCCTGCAAGGCAGCACTCTCTGCGACGTCAGGCCACCTGCATTGTCAATCCATTCACAAGTTAATTTACAGCACTATACTCTAGCATGCACATTTCTGCGAAGTTTTGTCGACGAAATTCGTTTTTTTTTTCTGCTTTCAGTGTTTATCGTAAAATAGAAATGTCATAAATATCGCCAAATGCCTCAACAAAACAAAATGTTCAAGAAAAAAAAATTAGGCTCACACCGCGGATCAAACCCGCGTCCACTTGCGTATGAAGCAGACACCTTACCACTATCCTATGCCACCGCTTAGAAAACACGTTGTAATCTTTCGTTTTATACGAGTTTCACGAAGTGGGTATAGCCCTTTCCGGCCGAGGTGCACGACGGAGCGCGTACAGCTTTACTCATAAACAAACATAACACCATTTGACTTTTTTTTTTCTTTTTGACTCGGAACGCTCAGAAACTCTTTACCATATGAAGTCTTACCGTATGAAGTCCCTTGCACGACGTGCCAGAGCTACGGTGACCTGCCTCACGGACCGTGAAGCACTAGAGACCTGCACGTGGACGTAGTCGCCTGCAGTGATGAGGAAGTTGCCTGTGGCGTAGAACTGCAGAGCGACGATCACCTGCTGCTCTGCGGACAGGGCGCAGCTGCGACGCGTCGACCGCTCCACAAGTCCGGGCGCAACGTCTCCGCGAGAAACATAATTCCCGCGCGACCAAACCGGAATCGTTGCTGCAGCGCATCCTCGTCGAATTCTTCCAGCGGATCGAGGCGGTCCCGGAACACACGCTGTCGTCCCAGCATGACGACAGCGTACTGCGCGTACGCGCGGTCTCGCCGACGTCGACGCCTCGTCCCGTTCGACATCGTTTCCGTTATCAAAGTACAAATAGGTCTGCAAATCAGTTGTTGGTAAGTCCGCAGTCGGTCGGTGGGCTAATCGGTGGATCGGTTCGGCAAACAGAAGAGAGGGCAAACAGATGAAATCAGCAGGATTCGCAGAAACGTGCGTTGCAAGCAACGTTACTAAAACACTCAGTTGGGAAACTGCCATAGAGACTGCCCTGAAAAAGTGTCCCCGATCTGCCCTCGCGAACCGAGCTAATGGCGAACACAACGCCGCCCTTTCTCCCGCAGCGGCCACCCGAGGAACCGCACGTTACTTCTAGTTTGGCTTTAATCGGCCATTCTGAAGCCGAAACAGATACAGTAGAAGAGGTTACAGGGGTGCCACCCACGTCTCCCCGGCGGACGCGCCGCATCTCACTCCCGAAGTTAAAATGCACCTAGGTCGGGACGCGCTACCTGAAAGTACCGCTGAGGCATGGTCGTATAAAAACAATATTAAATATGCCGCAAAACCTTGCAAACTAAAGATTTTAAAAACAACACGCGCCCTTCATTTTGTAATAATCTCCAATAAATATAATACAAAAAAAGTATTTTCCGTTTGTTTTTACGCAAAAACATGCTTTATAAAAGCTCAAGGTGACCACAGTACAGACAAATGATAAAGAGTGGCGCTGTTGTCGCATTTAGCTCGGTCTCGGTGGACGCCAGCGGCCCAGGTTTTGACGGCGAGTTTCCCAACTGAGTATTTTAGTAACGTTGGTTGCAAGGAACAAAAACGAGACTACAGCACCGGCGTTGCCAGACTGGAAGGCACACGGGAAAGTTATGCGTTGTTTATGGCGAAACATATTGAAGGAAATGTTTCTTACATTTTCGAATATTCGTCGACAAACTCTAGCATAGTAGCTAAAATTTCTTCATACCATCTGAAGCAAATAAATTGGTCTTCAAGTACAACATTACTATATTTTTACTTAAAATACCATACTAGATCGATAACAACCAGCGGAAAAAGAGGATAAACAAAATGACTGGCTTGTTTCGTCGATAAATGACGCATCTTACTGCCCAATCAAGAATAATTATTGTTGTTCTATATCCAGCCATTTATTACAGTACCTAGGTACTTTTTCCTTCCTAGGCACCGTGGTTTACCAAAATGGGTTTACCATCGCTTCGAGAAATCCGGCCCTGGGGGTTGCTACTCTCCGCCGCTGCTCAGTGCCAATACGCGAAAGAAGTGAACCCGCAGTCGCTCGAGTATGGAGACGGTGCACTCGTATTATACCCGGCAAACACGCACAGATACGGATACATTTTGCTGGCGGGCCCCCGGACGAACTAGGGTTGTGTGCGTGCGCCCGGGTTTTGTGGAATAACGAGGCTTCTTTTCATCGATGCGGAAGGGGAAGGAACGTCTTTTCTTGAAGAGGCGGAACCCGGTGTTTGTTTGCTTGGAACGTCTAGGGTAATTTCGGGTAATCAATGACGATGGTTTCGGTCGTTCAGGAGGTAATCTAGCCCTTTCTCCATTTGTGTAAGGAAATTGCGTTTGGGGTGTAGGAGGAGGAGGGGATGGAAAGGAACGGGGATCTATTTTTCTTCTTTCTTTTTCCTGGTCCACTTTTTGCTCGAAGGACGGCCGCTGGGAGCTGCCAAACGAACCTGGAAATAAAGATGGTTTCCCCAGGTGCCCATCGAAATGTCCTTCGTCTTTACAAGGCAATGGTGCGCGGCCACGCACTAATTAAAATGAATTGTTTATGAATTTTGTTTTGTGTGTGGGAAAATATATTTGGGCAATGAAACCGAGGGAAACTGTGAAACGGTACATTATGTCGTTGCAGGTATTTATAATGTTTTGATTATAAAGGGCACCACGAGTAACGCTTGGCGAAGCAATAACGCTACACAAAACACAAAAAGTTATTTGCAAAGCATATAGCGAACAATTTCGGTTCTCACAAGCCAAATGGTTGGTTTTATGGGAATATATGCCAGAGAGTAGAACGTGGTTTTATTTCTGAGTCTTCCACCCCCCACCTCAAGCATGCTTGCTTCAACATTACTTGAACTTTAGCTAGGCACATATATTCGAAGCACCACAAACGACAATGATCGATATCATTGTGGTGTCTGTTTCTCATCCTTTTGTCCTTGTTTTTGAGCGCTAGAATGTATTCCAATTTCCAGAACCAACTAGCTTAACAATCTACTCTACTGATATCTGAAAGCTGAACTTCGGAAATTGACATGATTGAACCTAGCCTTGTCCCCATCATTCGTGTTTTTGCTTTCTATACTTACTTAAAAAGATACAGCAGGTATGACTTTGCAATCTGTTTTTCGCTTGGACTGTTTCCAAAAGGGCGCCTAAAATAAAGAAAATTACCATTAGAGGTAGTGCCATCGCCTGCGGTGGGCGTAAGGTATGGAATGTGAAGTAATCATTAGCGATTAAATTACCTGGACATTTCTCATTAACCTATTAAGTTACTTTAAGTCCACATATTTTGATCGTGTATTTGTAGCCCATCATTAAAATAGGTCATAGCTTTGTTAGAGTTATAAACAAAGAGAACACAGCAACTGACCGAGTACTAATAACTGTACTGAGTACTGCTAAGTCTACCAACAACTCCTAGCTGGCCTTTTCGTGTTACTCCTACGATATGTTCTTTTCTCACCTAGAAGCATTATTCTTACACACAACTCAAACTGCCTATGTTCTGCTGTACTCATTGGCGGCGTTAACTCAGTCTGTTTTTGCTCAGTGCATACTGAGAACTAGAAAAACAAGTAAGAACAGTTACGGGGATATGACATGCATGTTGCGGTCTCTGGAAGTTCGTTGTCTGCTAGGTAATAGAAGCAGTGGACACGATCATGAGAGCCAGTGAATGCCAACTACACTTTACCCCTAGAGCACTCTTTAAACTGCGCATTTCGTCTCGCCCATTCATATTTTTAGCTCTTAGGCGCCCGTTTCCGGCTTGAGCGGCGTCGGCGTTGGCGTAACTGCGCGGTGCATTTTGGGCAACGTCCCATAATGCACCGCGCCGAAACGTAGCGTGACGACGCGCGTTTCGCGCGTGAAAGAAGAAGGAAGGAAGGAGGAGAGGGTACGGATGAGGAGGAGGGGCATCCCCTCCGTTCAGTACCCCCGCCCCCCCCCCCCCTCCTCCTCCTCAAGAGCTGCGCTCTTAATCGGGGCTAGAGGAAGTTGTAAACGACTTTCATTTTTCTTTCAATAATTCTATAAAGGATATAGAAATAAAAACATTATACAAGCTAGATCATGCTGGCAAAGACTGGTAAGCACGAAAGGTCTGATAGGACTCCCAGCAAAAAGAAATAAATGGGCACCTGCGCATGAAACGCGCGATCCGGCATTCAAAAACAAAAAAAACTTCGCTTTTGAATGCCCGGCCCCCCCCACCACCACCATGGGTAGCTCAGTCGGCAAGGCGTTGGCTCACAATATCAAGGTGGCGAGATCATATTCTGACGGGGAACTGAAGTCTTTTGATATAGTTCCGTACGGGCGTAACGCTTTTCGTTGTCGTTACAGCCAAACGTTACATAACTACATGGGAATCGGCTGATAAAAAGCATTTTGTGTTAAAAACAAGAACAGAGGTATCCATGTTTTTCAAATGTATCAAGTTAGAGCAAATAAAGCCCTCAGGCAAATCCTTTCTAACGTGCGTAGTCTTTCATAAAGCCGAGTTTCCAAACGAACGCTCCATGCCCTGAGTCGCGATGTTGATTTCCCAGGACGACTTCGTCGTATGGCCGGATTCAATTTGCAACAGCTGCAGCACCTCGCCGCGCGCTCCGTCCACGCATTCAGAGCAGGGCGCCAAGCACCGATGTGGCTCGTTATCGGGCACAACCTAATTAACGGAAATGCACGTCTGCTACTGACCTCGACTGGTCGGTGAACCCTGGGGCCAGGAGAGCCGTGTCCGAGCCCGCCCTTGTCGCATATTGGTCGGCGCTGCAGCGCTAATAGTGGTCTGATTTGAGGCTATGACTTCTCTGCTCCTGGTTTAGCGACAATGGACGAAATCACGAGAATTAGCGCGGCAAAATGCTTACTGGTATAGGAACAGTTTGAAATAATCGCGTATCGCCACTCGCCGCGTGTGTCGTTGCTGTTATTAAATAACCTAAAAAGAGCTCGAGGCATTTTGTACTTAGCATCGAGGATGCCAAAAACAATGCGGTTAGTATTCGACCGGTCTACAAAATGCACCTTCGTTGCTCCATAGGTTGAAATTTTTTTTTTGTGCTGTTCCCGGACACATTGAAGTAAATATAGCGTTATCATATTTCTTGTTCTTTCTGCGCCAAAAACCTGGGCCCCTGCAAAATGATTTATGAACATCAGACTGACTAGAAAAAGGGTGTTTTAGATAGGGTTTCGTGTTTTCGTATAATCCAAAAAAACCGAAAAAGACCCGCCGGTAAAATTTTCGTTAATTCAGATTTACCTGACAAACTACGAATTTTGATAAACCAATGCAGCCTCCCCCTAACACACACACACACACACACACACACACGCACACACGCGCACACACACACACACCGACACACGATGACGGTGTCTTACAATTAAGTTTCGAGAGCGCACAGGGTAATTTATCTTTAAAAAATGTTACCCATTTTCTTTAATCTGGGAGCATTCACAAAGGAAATTTTACCACTTTTCTCGTCTAAAGTCACTTGATCTGGGAAAGTAGCGCCATTGCCTTCCCACATGCTAGCGGGACACAAACAAATACTGACATACAGACGAAAAAACCTCTCAAGGCGATTGGCTCATTGCTGTCGGTTGCCATGGTGATCGCCATTTTTGACCCTTTCAAAGCTTCGAAGCTTCGAAAGGGTTGTCAAAACCAGTCGCACTAAGATCGCTATGGAGCATCATTGTACTGAAAGCGTTCCTCGGCCAATATGAGCGTCTTTGGCACTGTGCAAACAACAAACTTATCACTCACGCTTATTTCCCCTAATCCTTCTTAACATTATGTTGGCCTCTTCTTTGCGTGTTTCAAAGCTGTTATCTCCTCCAGCATCAGGCACAGGAACTATGGTCTGTCACAAATGAACGTCACCCTATTTGTGAAAGCGGTCAGATTATGGCTGCGTGTGCAAGGAAACACGTGTTATATATATACTACATACCGTTTTTTTTCCTGGAAATGACAAAAATAAAATTTGCCCTTTTTTCGAACGGAAAAAAGAAAGATTTTTGGCGGAACTGTAGGAAACGAGGTCAATCCCTTTCTATGTACAGCCCTGCGGAATGTCCTTTTTTTTTTTCGAGCTGGGACTGGGAGTGGAAGCACTGGTGAAGCCCCAGTGCGTAACAAAGGCCCTTAAGGGCGAAGTTTGAGGGAGGAGAATGTAGCTTTGTAAGTCCTTCGTTCAAACTAGCCCCCTCACGCACACCACAAAGAAATAAAAATAAAAAAAAATCCTGCTTAGGTACCTACTCGCAGCCCGTAGGAGAACCAGAACTGAATAATGCCCCAAAGGCGGATGCAACATATAACAAAGCAGTTGAAATATTTCCCTATTTCCCCTACGTGGTCTTTGTGACATAGTAGGTTTCGAAGTGAGAAGTGGTCGGGCGATCTCTTCCGCTAATGGATACTACACATGTTTCCGTTTCAAATCCTGGAGTGCTGCTCTGTTGATAATATGCGAGTTCATCCACATATGAATAATAAAATGAGCCGACGCAAACTTTGAGCGAACCCTTGCTTAAGCTTAACTAAAACCTCCTCCGCTCCCCCCCCCCCCCCCCCCGCCCCCCTCCCCCCCCATCCCCAACTGGCGAACGCCCAAATCATTAAACTTCTTCAAACGAATTCTATGCTTGTGTCCGCATTGTGAAGGTGCAACGACCACGAAGAGGGAACCCGTTTTTACTCTTCAATACTGTGCAAATGTGAAATATAGGTTGGAACTAGTTAATTGTTATGAGCGCTAAAGATGTGTCTTCACACAATAAAGTAATCGGAAAAGTAACGGTTACTTCTTGAAGTAATGTCAATTACTTTTGACGTCGAGTAATCAAGTAATCTAATCGAATACTTTTTAGCCAAGAGTAATAATAATGTAATCGATTACTTTTTTTTAGTACCGTGTACAAGGACGCTACATATGTATGGAAGTCGGTATCTGCACCCAGTGTTAATATATAAGTCAATGACGGAAACTCTTTAATGGGTCAAAATACATATCTGAACGAAGTGTCCATCGAGTCAAAATGTTCATCCAGTTCTAAATATCCATCCAGGTCAAAATTTCAATCGAGGCGAAATGTCCATCGGGCCAAAATGTATTATACTGGAAATTTCGACTTGATGGACATTTCGTCACTGGGTCTGTTGGCCAAACACCGAGAAAAGGGTGGCATGGAACGTGAATCTGTAAAGATAATGTTTCGATGACCACTTTATAATTTCGCACACTTTGTGCGTTCGGAGCACTCAGTAACTTTTGTTTTTTTGGTTCCGATTTGAACCCTCTTTAGGAATATATTTTGTTGGGTTTCCAAAACTTGCAAGAAAAAAAAAGAAAGGAGGACGTATCCCGATGGAACATGGCATTTGGCTATTGGAAGTTCGAGGCTATGGGACATTTCCCTCTCGATATTACATTTTGACTCGGTAGATATTTCAACCCGATTGGACATTTCGTCTCGTGAACATTTTGACACGAGTCTCAGGTGGTCTGTTGCGACATTTTGACCCGCTGGTCCTTTCGTCTCGATGGACATTTGACCAGACGCTCTCCCAAGTCTCGACACATTCGAAAAGCGACTTGAATTAAGCGTATAGGCATGTGCACGAGGCGCAGCCTTGGCAACCACCCGGTGCCGCTACTCGGTAACCACCTGGATGCCAGAGGGATCTTCGGATCGTTGGCGTCGGCCCCTGCTGCTCCTAATGTCTCCCACTTAAGTTCTTTTCGAAGCGTGGCGCGTTGGTATTGGTGGAAAGCAGGGATGAGCGGGCTCGCTTTCCAGGCGGGTGGGCTCAATGAGCGAAATGAGGGCAGGTTAGTGGTACTTTAGACGAGGAAGCCGGCGTTTTCGGGTGGCGTCGCATCTGTATCGGTGAAGCCGAATTTCCCCGGTCTTTTTAGAGTTGTGTATTTTTCTTTAACGGAAATAGAAAGAAGAAGAAGGTAAAAGGCGTCCACGCGGCTATGATAAGCTGCGGCCCTGTCTATAAAGCGATTAGGGAACGAGGAGTGGGGAGGTGAAAGACGGGGAGATGATAGCATAAATATTCAGGAATGACGCTAATCCTAAGTTGTTAGGCAGAGTTATCCTTATTCATGGTATAAACGACTAAGTTTTGCTGATATAAACGACCAGGAGAAAACTCGGCATACAGCCGTGGCTAATTGATCATTAGATGCTTGATGAAATATGTGTCTGGTTAAAGGCGCACAACAATATAAAAAAGAAATATCAGGATAATATGTTAATAGTTACGTGTTTTTGAAGATTTTTTCCTCTTAACTGGCAGAGTGTTATTTTTAGTTTAATTTGTTGCCGTTTTCATTTCGCCTCCACTATCGTTCTTTTTTTTTAAACCAGATTTTCGACAATTTAAAATATATCGGCTTTTAGTTTTCGTACAATTATTCTTTATAGCGTGAAAAAGAAAACAGAACGCCAGTTATTAAACATTTTATGTGAGAAAGTGTCATCGAGCACATTTCTCAACTTGCTTAACTATTTGCTCAAATGATGCTTCCTCTCGTGTAAGAAATGCAAGATTGGTGGAAGATATCTAGCGTTTTTTGAGGGGCGTGGTCACAAGTTAATAACACAAAACATTGTTAGTAACCTCGATTGTTTTTTAATGTCTACTGCTTAATATCTCTCTGGAACAATTTTAAATATGCACACAGTGCTGCTGAACAAATATTGTTGATTTCATTATCTGGAATGACTACATGTAGTTGTGCGCTTCTAATCTGAAGGTGTTGGTTCTGAATTGACATAAAGATGATATTCTTAACTTGTTGCAGTACACATATTTCCTAAATTCATATTCTGGCATACTTGAGTTTTATATATTGAAAATTACGGTCTTATGTTTAGTTTACTCTGTTCATTCGTTATTGTTAAAATAATTGAAGGACAAAAAGCCTTGTACTTGTTAAGCTGCATTCCTACAGTATTTTGTCTTTGTCTTTTTCCGCCATTGCGTGATAGAAAATAAACAGGAATTAGTATAAAAACACAAATATTATATTTGATTGTGAGCAATCTTTCCTATATTCAGTGACGCTTTATTAAACTCAAGCAGTAGCTAGTAACATTTTTAATTCTCGTTATTTGGCGTTCTTATCGGCTAATGCCGTGTCACTGGCCATAGAAATGGGCTGAATAAATACATTCACTAATAAAAAATAATAAAAAAACAACTGCACACTTTTTGTTTTTACTGTAAAGGTTGGTTTACCTTGAACTCGAAAACGAAATATTGTCTGGCACTATATGATATGCTTAAGTAAAAAGAACCACCACTGTACCGCAAATAATCTGTCTGAAATATTCCTGACTTTTTTTTTTTGTCTGAAAATTGTGATATCTTGAATAGAAAAAAAAAAATAATTCTGGAGAACTCCTAATTAGCGAAACCTTTCCGTCAAATCGTTTTGTTTATTTCTTCTTTTTATCAACTGAAAACGCTGTACCCTATAAATATAATGTGCATGATATGTGCATTTGCGATATACTTCTCCTGGGCGATATGTTAGGTTGGAGTTACACTCTAAAAAAGGTTTGTGCGTCTACTTTCACGCACAACACTAGGAGAGCCAATCACCGCCACTTACGGAGGCAGCTCAGCGAATGACAATGCCGAAACATATGTTTAGACCAAAAAACGCAGTTTCAGTTATGACATTAAGCAATGCAAAACATCACGCCTGCACTGCTTAATGTCACAACTCAGACTGCGTTTTTTGGTCTAAACATTTGTTTCGGCATTGTCATTAGCTGAGCTGCCTCCGTAAGTTGCGGTGATTGGCTCTCCGAGTGTTGTGCGGGAAAGCAGACGCACGGGCTTTTTTTAGAGTGTAGAAGTATCTTGTCATGCTGGGAAAAGTCATAGAAATTATATAGTTTCTTACTACCTATGAAATGCAGGGGGTGGCAAGCATCTCATTACCGCTCCGCAGCCAGTGAAATTGTGGCATTAGTCGGCGTACTACCAATTAGGGAGATAACGCAGTGAGTGCGCAGGCGAGCTGGTGGATGTTAACCATTTTGTTCTTAGCCCGAGACTGAGGCAGAAAAAGAGGAAAGTTTCAAAGTAGAAGAAAAATGAACAGTCAAGGACACGTCTCTAACACATCTCTAACACATCTCTAACACAGAGCTGTGTTAGAGACGTGTCCTCGACTGTTCATTTTTCTTCTACTTTGAAACTTTCCTCTTTTCCTGCCTCAGTCTCGGGCTAAGAACAAAATGGAAAGCAATTAGGGAGCTTGACGATAATAGCCCAAGGCGTGCTTTGCTGAACAGCTCTCGGTGATTGTAAGCGTTGAATGGCCGTTTCTTTGTAATCGTTCCGGAATTATGCCTGAAGAGAAAATTACTGGAATATTTATGGATATTGTAACAATCCAGACACGATACTATAACATCTCAGTAGGTTGGCTTCTCAGCAAGATTCGTAAACTTCTTCGCCTGAGTCACGTGAAAGGTTCTTACTAGTCTTCAATTACCGTTATCACCTCTTCATTACATTCTTTATTGTCAGTTACATACTGCCTCCTTTTGTTTTTTAGACACCAAGAGCCTCACGCAGCATTTTACGTTAATTCGAAACGTATCTTTGCGTACATGGTCGGGTTAAAGCGTGGAAGGTAGGCCAGTCTGAAGAGAGAGAGAGATGAAACTTTATTAGGCCCAAATAATATAAGCAGGGGTCCTCAGTCCAGGCCCCCTCTGGTGGCGTACTCCAGAGAGGACTGGATGTACGCAGCCAGGTAAACTTGGTCCGATAATGTGGTGGCCGTAGTCAGCCACTCGGGGTTGGGGGGGAAAGACAGGGAGGTGAGGTTAGGGAGGGGGCTATGTAATAGTTAATAGATTATGTAAAATATTAATGAGGTATGCCATTTATTATCCTCACTGAGAAGGCAAGGGAGTTGCGACGACTGATGCCTATTTTGCAAAGACCCTTTGTTAAAAAAAAATAATAATAATATTTTTATTGGCAATTTTAAAACAATTTCGTAATATATTCTTTATAGCAAAAATATTTTAAAATTTATTCTAACGTTGCATTTTTGTGTTCTAAACTTGGCCTGCGTAAAAAAGATTAGAATTTGTTTGCATAAAAGAATGAATTGGAAAAAGAAATGTTTGCAAATGCTCCACAATTCTTCAAGCCAGTTGCATAAACATTATGCCATAATGTTAGTTTTTGTACCTGCGGGTATATGAATATTTATTCAATGCAAAACATTTCATGTAAACTTGTTTCCGTGTAAAGCAGCAACATAAAATCTTATGAACGCATTGAGTTGAAGTGGGACCGCAAGAGTGATGCCATGACTAATTTGAATAACAATGATTGCGAGTACATTATGCGAATACAATATGTTCTCAATGTGGCATTTCAGCTGCGGTCTCCCATTGTCGAAGGAATTCTTCGCCGACGGGAACTTTTTCTTTTATTATTAAAATTAGCGCAAAGACAAGGAAGGAAGACAGCAGGACAGGAAAGAGCGCTACTTACAACTGGTTTTAATTTTAATAATAATGTTTAACCAACTAGCCACCAGATGATACTAATTCTTTTTCTCTTATTTGCATGGCTTATCGGATGTCACTTTCCATAATCGCTTAAGGTCCCTTTTCGCTTTATTTTGCATTTACACACACACACACACACACATACAAACACGCACACGCACAAGTACATGCACGCACGCACACGCACACACACACACACACAAAATATAATCATACTTCCATTGTGATTGACGAAACATATACATTAAAAATAAAACACCTGACAATTTATGCGATCGAAAACGAAGGCGGTAGTACGTAGGGGTGGTGCATGCGAATGAATTAGACATAAATTTCGGGATCAACGAGGAGGATGTAGAGTGTTGCCAGGGCAACGGTCCCCGAATTCCCGCCACGCCGCGGCCAAGGAGAGTGAAAGGGGCCGCGCTAAATTCGTGTGAACAACAGACTTCCCGCGCTTTCTTTCCAGGCAACAGAAGAATTGATACGCCGCTGGCTAAAGCCGCGCCCGGAGAACATGCGAGCCCCTAACTTGTGCAGGCTGACTGTTGGTGTTAGCGAACGTCAGATGGACAGACAGCGCAAAATAATTTGATTGTTACGACGCGTAAACTTTTATTGGGGCCGTGCATCAATATTGGGTAGCAAGATTTCTCACTTTACACCAGCTTACTGGCACTAGTGGCGCCCAAGAAAACACGAACGCAATGCCACTGACCAAGCAGCGTCTTCAACACGGTGAAATTTCAAGTATAAAAGCGGACCTTTTCTTTCAGTCTCTCCTTCGCAAAACTTTGACGACGGACCTGGGGGACAATGCCAACAGTGCTTTCCCCAGGAGTGCGTCATCCAGGTTTGCGA